>CAJHZI010000518.1:1050000-1552500 GCA_905160935.1 Enchytraeus crypticus | reverse complement strand
TTTTCACCAAATTTTCAGGATATGTGTAGAAATTCCTCCTCTGGAGGCTCTGAAAATTTTGTAAAACTATTTTGAGTTTTGTCCAAGGTCCAAGTAATTAAGACTTTTGGCAAAAAAAGCCTTGTTAAAACTGATTTTGCAATTCTTTCGTATAAATGCTGTAATATTTTTCCTGCTCAATAGATTTTCATCAAATTTTCAGGATATACGCAGAAATTCCTCTCCTAGAAGCTCCGCAAATTTCGTAGAGAAATTTTAAGTTTTCTTAAAGTTATTGAGATCTCGCTAGGGGATTATTTTTTTTTGCCCCAGTCTGTATATATATATATAAAATTATATATATAATTATATATATATATATACATATATATATATATATATATATATATATATATATATGATGGATTTAAAACTAATTCATATATTAAATTCTACAACAATCACATGAACATCTGTTTAATTTTGTAACATTAATTCTAGGAATCTTAGTGATTCTTTCCACACAATTCCGGTAACCTGTTGAATTACTACTCTTAATATTGTAGCGTACAGATCAAGTCGAATAGAAACTAACCTCTAACAAAGCATATTTAACAGAAACACAGAATATTACTAAGCTAGCTAGGTGATTTGTTAATATCCAGATCTAATTATTAATCAATAAAACCGTAGAGCCCTTAGAGTAATAATAAAATAAGAGTAAGTATTGCGCAATAATTTGGAAGTAGCACTGTCATTAAGCTAGACCACCGGAACCATAGCAGCCAATATTATTGGTAGTTTTCTTTTCTATTTAAATTACCAACTTTTTTAGATATTACTACATGTTTTGGCTAAAATTTATGCTTTCGCAGACATATTCAGTCATGAGTTAATTATTTGAGTAGTTATGCTCTTTTTTCCACTGTGGTCATGGAAATCAGTAGCACTCTAACTCTGATATTGAGAGATTTTTATAAGTAACATTTTCCGGTAAAGTAGGAGTCTAAATGCTATTTGAGATTTCCCAGAGTATACTATAAATAAACAAGTTTTTAAAGCTTGGTTTTACCCAGATATGACCACGTTTAACCGTTATATTAAAGCCTGCGCTGAAGTATTATATGACGACCTATCTTGATACCGTCATTAGCCTTAAATATCTCGAAGCTCTACTCTAAATTCATATCATTTTCAAAACAATAATTATCCTATTTCAGCCACTGCAAATATCTAAATATGATAATTTTTGGGCAAAAGAACAATTGCAGTATTGAAAATGTCGCGATCGGATACCGTCGACAATTAATTGCATCATGACTGGCAATTTGCATAATAAAATAAACTGTGACAGTCACAATTGTTGGAAGTTCTTGTATCATGATTTAAAATATTTATTTGTAAAAAATTTACACTCTAATTAAGTTCCAACCATAATATTGCTAAAAATATATTTAGCAAATAAAGTAATAATATACAGCATATTCTTAATTAAATAGAATATAGTTTATTGCAACTGAAATTCAAATTCACATTTATCGAAAATGTAGGGGATAGATTCAAACAGTCGGCTGAACGGCTTCGCAGCCAATAGGACGTTTAGTATAGGACCTTCTCTAGTGTATATTTACTCTAAGGTAGAGCCCCATCAATGTTATTGTTATTGTTTACATTTGAAGCCAGGATATCCAAAATAAAATTTGATTGTCCATAAAGTTTTTTACATAACAGTTCACGTGACGACGCTACAGCTGACAATAATAATAACAACAAATAGAGTGTTACTGTCATCAATGACAACATCGAGCACTATTGAGACAAAATCAAGCCGGAAAGCAAAAGGAAGATCCAAAAACGGTGCAAATTTCAAAATCTAGAAAATCAGTCCAAAGTAAAGTCGTATGTTTTCAAAACAATGCATTGGACATAGTGATAAGATAAATACAAGAAATATTTTTAATGTTCTCGAAATTCGCATTTACATTGGCATTTATCCCGTACAAGTTGATGATTACATCCGGCGGGAAAGCAAATTTCCCCGTAAAAGTGTGGCGATATAATTGTCAAGGTTATAAACACTATTGCCAATAGGAAATAAGTAAACATACACTAAGGTGAAGGTCGTACGCAGTGTGTTGATAAACAAATGCTGTTTTTGCATTGTCAAATGTCAATCCTAGCAGTTTGATTTTAAAAGCAAAAAATTATCTTTTTCAATGTGTTTCTTTCTTATTAGAAGATGGTAAAATGCGCTCCAGCGGTATATAATCGTCAGCTTGTAAGGGATAAATGCCAATACAAATGTCAACTTAAGAACATTCTACAATTTTTCTTGTATTTATCAGTGTGTTCAATGCATTGTTTATCAACAAACGACCATCAGCTGTAGCGTCGTCACATGAACGGTGCCTTAATGACTTTTGCGCAGGATTAGAAATAAGAAATTTTTAGAAACATAATTAGAAATTTTTGGGATACATTATGTGGAAAAAAATAATTGAAAATACCGTAGTGACAGGAATAATAGAAGGATGCAAGGGTCGACAACGAATGACGTTTATTAAGAGTCTTAGTAAATGGATGCAGGTAACTGAAACAGAGATGATCAGAACAACAATGAACAGAGACATATGGAGGAATATGACCATGACCGCCCAGGCTTAGAACAGGCACGGCACTTAGAGAAGAAGAAGAAATAAACACCTTACTCTATTAATGCCCAACTTTTCTTTTCTTCATAATTTTTGTTGGTGACATGTCTTTAGGCTCACAATAGTGGGATCAGGTGGTATTTCCAGATTTTTAACTTTTGTGACAAATATCTCCAAAGACATATGCGTCCCATATATATTGTTCATTAGACACCATCACTCTATCTGAGACATCAAATCAGTAGGCTATACATAACATGTGTAGATAACTAAGACTTAAGGGTCTGGCACATATTTAAGAAATTTTTATGGGTAATAATATATGTGCTCCAACAATCCGTTAGGCCCAGGGGCGGACTGGCCTGGTGAGGGACTGAGGGATCCCTCAGTGGGCCCCCCTCACCCTGTGGACCCCATGGGTCCCCTGCAGCAAAAAATTAAATGAAAACGAAAGAAAAATTTGAATTTGAACGGTAAAAATGTGAAATTTGACCACTTGAGATCAGGCTAAAACCGGCGAATAAATATTAGGAGCGGGAGGAGGAATAGTGAAAGAATATAATATCACAACGTTGCCAAAATAACTACTGCATGAAATTACAGGTTCTGTTGTAATTTGATTCTTCTTGTCGCAAAAATTTCCTCAGTGGGCCTTTGGGAGCCAGTCCGCCAATGGTTAGGCCTAACGCTTATCAACACCAAAAAATTTCATGTATTATTTTTTTTCACTCACTTTAGCTTATACCTAACAGTCCAAAGTTTTCACCGAAATCGCAGCAAATCTAATTGTTTATTTAGCATTTCTGGTGACTTGCTGTAGAGGGTCATGCATTCTGCATAGCGACATGCAGGGGCGGATCCAGGAAATTTTAAGGGGGGGCCGAATTTTTTTGAGAGTAGGGCCTACACACTCTTTGCTTATGCCCTGCCTTCTTCGGGACATGTGATGCAACCCTTGACAAAATGCTTTGGGAGGGGGGGCTCAAAAAAATTTTCACTACTGCGTTCAGCTCATAGAGTGAGTGTATCACGTATCATACCCACCACCCTCACTCTTAACTTTACTAAAGTCAGGGGAAAGCCTAAAATGCTTAAAATCCTACATTCGTTTCGGAAAAAGTAGGCCTATGTGAATTTTTTTACCACTGCAGAAACTCAGCGGATGAATTGCAAAAGTGACCTAATTTTGACGGTGGGGGACTTAAGTCCCTTCCAGCCAAGGCTGTTTTCCAGTGCTGAAAGAAGTACTCAGCAAAATACTTTAAGTAAAAGTAAACGTAAATGGTTCGTAAAAGTAACAGTAAAAAGTACTTTATCAGAATTTTACTTAGGTAAAAAGTAAAAGTACTCGATCAAAAAGTAGTACTTTTAAGTAAAAAGTAAAAGTACTCTGGATTTTTTAAAGAAAACAAATTATACCTAGATAACTAATTAGACTTTCCTAAATTAGTTAAGTTAGTTACTCTATTTAATTCTAATTAAAAACGGAAACTTTAAATTCGATGTTTCGAAGTTTCTTAACTGAAAGAATATTCGACCCACATGCGCAAGCTTATAGGCCTACTATATTTTAAATGTCTTAAAGATTTAATTTTGCATTCAAAAATAAGTTAAATTAACATGGTTAACATAGACTCTCTCTCCCATATATGTGTCATATCAAGTATGCCTACGTGGCTGGTCTAATGTATTCATATTCCTACTCACTGCCTTCACTACCTTTATGCTCCTTAAAGAGCACTCGATCCACCGAAAAACGAGTTAATCCCTGCTCAAGAGACTCTGAATTTACTTTAGACGACAAGTTAAATAGGAATAATATTCCATCAGAGATAGTTTCCCTTTGTCGTTCTCAGATCTTACTCAGTCGCCTCTTACGACACATGCAGTTTAGGAACGATTTATTCTTAAATGTCTCGAATATAACATATCTCGGACTGGATCGTTAATATAAAATACGCAGTGGTATGGATGTAACCCAAAAAAGATATTGGAATAAGATTTTGTTTATATAGGATTACAATATATCTAATAGGATATGTTGACATCGGCTATTCAACAAGTTTCAACCTGAAGCATTGCTGACTCAATGGTTTAAAATTATACCCCACGGTTAACAAGAACGTCGTTCTTAAATTGGACAAGAGTAGGATCGAGGGTTTCTTATGAAAAGTTTTTCAATCCTTCCATTTCCACGATATTTTTATTCGGGATTTTGCAAATAAGCAGGTTCCTCCTGTTCTCACTTAGGCCTATAAATAAACTTTTGTTGAGTCGGTGTTGTTATCATTGATTACTGATTAGGTTTTGCCGTGTCAAATTTCTTTTAGTGATTGAAATTCTCCCAGACGTATCTTCAGTATGTGATCTGACACTACTCGTTGTGGGCTTAATTCAGCTCGTCCTTCCTCTTCGATATCAGATCCATCAAAGTCGATACATTGAAATTACATAATATGTACTTTCAATGTATCGACTTTGATGAAGATTTCTCAGTTTCTTTGACAAAGGAACTGAATAAGAAGAACTAAATCATTATATTATACTGATTTGGTTCATCTTTCTCAGTTTCTTTGCATGTATAACCCCTCTTTCTTCTTTCTTTTCAAAATTTTCTTCCTCACCGTCAGTTTAAGCAGTTCCCAGCCTCCAGATCATCGTTGATATTATTAGGATCCCTTTGGCTATTCCAAGTTTGTGACTGGTATTTTTTGTTCAATTTATTAACAAGTACCACATTTAAGAGGCTTGGGCATTTCAGATTTGCCGATGCAGTAATTTAATACACTAACTATATCGCTTAGACAACTGTGTCGTAAGGTCCTGATTACAGACTTCTGAATTTCTGCTCTACATTTTGAAATGTTTGTTGATAATAATATCATATAGACGAATTCTGGTTGAAATGTAGTTTTCCTGATTCACGAATTATATCGATCCAGAATTTATTTTATGCCTATACTTTTCCGCTGCTTTCACATTTCCTCTGACAGTCTCATGTTTTATATAAAAGGCTATTTACATGTTTTATGTAAAAGCTCTTTACATTCTATCCAATCCCTCGACCGCTTTTTCACCCACAGCGTGTGCTAGATAATTCTGAACAAACTGCAACCGGTCTAAGTTCTAACGATCGAAATATATAAAAAAAACAGATAATATCTGTATTTCGGTTTGGATTGGACGAGAGCAGCATCAAAGTCGTTGTCTCAAGAATCAACTGTAATCGCATATACACGAAGAATTCGGGTAAATACAATTTTGCAAAAATTCCACAGAACATAAAATATGCAAAGGATGTTGAAATATTCTATAAAATTAAATCACAAAAATAAGTTTCTTATATATAAAAATGGTGAAAAAGTTAAAAAAGCTGATACTTGCTACCGGCCCAGTCCGTATTACGATTATCGATCTGATAAGCAAAATGTTATTAATTTGAAACACTTCCGCTTAGAATCTGACCGTTCACTAGAGGTAAGGAATCTGACCTAATCTTAGCTTGATAAAGTTACGTGTACTTGTACGTTAAGCTTGACAAGTCCGACGTGTAACTAACCAATTACACTTTCATAATCTTTCCGGTTAAATTTACTAATGTATTTATATACCTTAATCTATGTGGGAGATTCTAGAAATTCGAAACGGCATTATGAGACTTGCATTAAACAGAACTTAACACTTTATCGAATCTTATCGACTGGCCTATTCATTGTGTACGATGGACTGAACAATCTTATGAGTCAACATGGGAAGTAACATCTGCTTACGGCGAAGTGCAATAAAAAGTTTCACAAAGTAACCTCAACAACGGCCTATGTGCGTCTAGCCAGTAAGAAACTTATAAATTCAAACTCTCCATATGTTTCTGTGTTTTATCAGAAGTGCATGCTAATTTTGTGAGATACATTCTTACTAAATTCATAGACAAACTAACTATACACTTGAACTTCTCATTTGTTTGAACTTATTTCTTTAAACTTAATAGGTCTGCTGTAAAAGTTTCCAAATTTGAGCGCACGGTGATCGATATAGTCCTAATTCATAATGTGCTTTGAGATTATATTAACTTTTGTTGCCGTTCTGATTTTTCAATCGGGTAAGTCTATCCTTGATATGATTCTATTTTAATTGGCCCTGGCGCTAATCATGAATAGATGTCAGATTATTTCGTCAAGGAACTATCTTCTTACCGTTTTTACTTTAGAGTCATCTTATACAAGTTTCAATCTTTTATATTTAAATGTGAAAACTCAATTAAACGAGTAAGCTCTAAATTTGCAATTCTTGATTATTTACTCAAAGAAAGATATAGTAGAACAAGAATGCGACGGATCACTTTCATTTTTTAGCAACTAAATCATTTTTCTGTTTGCAGGCGATAGGCCTACAAAATTGAGAGATTATGAAAAGCAGTTGAGATTACTGACAATAAAAAGCGAATCATATTTGGTTGTAAGTTTCGCTGTCTCAATAGCATTTCAGTGGCGGTGCGAGATCTAACAAAGAAAATTCATTTTCGGCTCTGCCCCAGCCGTTCAGTTTTCAGCACCCCTGCTTGCTGCATCCAATAATCGAACATAAAGGCCTACGTCAATAAGTCAGCCAGACTTACGTATACCTTAACCCTGATAATACATTCCCTAAGACTGAGAGCGATCCCTGGGTCTTATACTCCTGGTCGGAATTGTTGCATTTGGTATCATCAATTCTTCAAGCTCCTGAGCGCAAAGGTAAAAGGAGTCAAAACCTTAGCTCGTTAATTATGCAGAGGTCAGTGGACTTAGGAACTGGTGCTCCCACTGAACCGGACGTTGAGAGATTTAAACAGGCACCGCGTCTCTGTACCTCCCGTGGCTCAGCAGTAAAATCTAAAATGGAAGATGAACATATTTCGCAGCAGTTTACATCCTCTGATCAGATGAAAGCCTTATCGAATGCGGTTTGAATCATTTCAATTCGCTGAACGATATGCACCAATAGCAATTGCGTCGCAGTTAACTGCGATGTTATTGTCATCCCGCTTCCGGTGTTAATGGATACCCCGTCCCTTCAATTCGCAGAGCAGGAAGTTGTTAAAACCGTACGTAGCTTTCTTGCATGCTCTGCCCGAAGTCCTGAATGTCCTCATTTTCGGCATCCCTTGAAGAGAGTGACTTTAAATCTGGCGGCTTTCACCTATCGCTGTGCGCCGGTGGGTTACATAAGCGGTTTCAGCGCCCAGTTCTTACATAAGATTATCTGAAAATCATGCAAGAATACTTTCACAACCTACCAAAATGTCAAAGCAAATCAGTAAGAAAGACGTTCCAAGTGAATATTATGGTTCAATAGTATCAAAACCAGACTCAGATCAAGCATACATAATTCAGCTAAGCGTTATAGAGACTATACCCGAGTTACGTTAAAGATAGAATTGCACACAGTAAGGAGAACAGCTTCGATTGAGTGATGCTTATTGTGTAAGCCGATTGTTGTTTATTAAAAAGTGATCATGATGATAAACGGGAAGAAAGCCTGTAAAGGAAATTCTTTCAATGAGTTTCGATACAGAGGTATGAGAGATTAGATATAGGACTAAGCTTATTTCCATGACTACTAGTAATGGTTACCTTTTAAAGTTTTGGTGGCCACTAATTTCTTGTATTGAATCAGCGCGGATATAAGAATATCTATCCAACATCCTGGGATTTTTGTTTATTCAAAGCTGTTAACACTCGGTCTTCCAAGGTGATTGCCCATCTAAGTATGTGCTGAATCGCCGCCCGACTACTTGAGGTCATCCAGATGCTTAAAAGAATTGCTGAAGAAACCTGTATTAATTTATTGCAAAGAATATAAAATTATAGATATATATACATGTATATATAATAATAATTATTATTATTATTACACTTATTATTATTCTGATTGTTATCATATTATTATAATTATAATTATAATTATTAGGCCCCCTATTATTATTATTATTTTTTATTATTATATAATGTGTGTATATGCATATGTATATTCTTCTCTGGTGCACTGCCTGGAGGCGGGTCCATGGTATGTGACTCTTCCGGTCGGTTCTATCCTCAGCCTTCCTTACAGAGACAGGGGCGGTTCTGGCTTATGCAAAATAGGGTGGCCAGAGGGGTGGCAAGGAAAAATTTAGGGGGGCACATATGAGGCATTTTTTCAGGCAGGGCGCTATTAAACTCCTCCCCGAAGGGGAAATTTTTTGAAATTATAGTCGTGAAACCGTAAATTTTCTGAGCATCTTATATTAAATATAGGGATTATTTTCTTTTTGGAATTTATCAATAATAAGTCTTTTCTATTATATATCATCTTCATCATCATCACATCTGTCTAAATAAGCAAAAATCTTGAGTGCCTGCAGTCCCTGGCCACATGCAACTATTATGTTTTAGAAATGATACTAAACAAAATAATAGCTAAAACAATTAACGTAGAAATTTGCAAACTTAAACGTTTTAAATTCGCATTAAAAGGAAACATTTTCAATTTTCCCAAATCATGACATAAAGCAAACATAAACTGAACTAAACTTTCATTAAATAGCCTACTTAATATATGAATTACATCTATATGTATATATTTATTGTCATTACGTACTTTAGGCCTAATTGCTAGAAATAAAGAAAATGATATCTTAGCTGTATTGCTAAAACTTTATAAAACAATCAAGCGACAATGGGGCATTCAAATGAAGCCCAAACTGAATGAGAAGTAGAATGAACAATCTACCGACTCGAAGACTCTCAGCCAGATAGCGAGCTCCCTTAATTACTTGTTAATAAATGAGTTCATTGTCTTATCACATCCTTTGAAGTCGACCTAAGGTAGACTTCAAGTTAACGTCGATGACCTTAATATGCATTATATGGATTAAATTACAGTATAACAAATTAACGTCTAAACAACTTGCAGATTCGTACAGGGGGGATTTGGCACTCAACTATATAAGGTTAGGATGTTTTACGATATTAGGATAGTTGATTTCTGGAGTCTTTCGTAAAATCTAACAGCTTTATAATTCGATGGAAGCAGCATCGTAAAACAATTAGAGAATTTGCACCGAAACTACTACAACCGATTCGTTGTTCTGCCGGTGTCTCAAATAACTTATACTTGACTTATTATCAGCCTACAACTATGCTGCACCGCAGATCAGGAATTCTCTTTCATCTACTCTTTAGAAATCTTCCTTTAAATCACTTCGGTGGCATTGACCTCCGCTTTCCTATGAGCAGTTCTCTAGGCACTGCAGGCAGTTGAAGACCCATCTTTCCGTCTCTCTTTTCCATCCAGTGACTATGAGTTGCGATCAGAACGCAAACCTCCTTTTATTTAATATCCTTTATCTATGGACTGATTTTTTGGATATTGTCATTTGCACCGTTTTGGACCTTCTTTTTGAACACCGGCTGGAGATTTATCTCAATGGTGCTCGATGTTATCATTGGCGACAATAGCACTCTAATTGTTGTTATGAGCGTCGTTGTGGAAAAGCTCCTCTTGCACGAGGCAGAACTTGCAGGGAGGACTGATGCAATACAGGGTGAGTAAAAAAAAGTGATAACACCTGCAAAAAGTTTGAATATCTCAGGCTATTGTTAATATTTTCAAAGCAAACTTTTATAAATTAATAAAGGACTAATTTGTGATGGGGTGGCCAATTTTCATCCATTTTAATCTATGGATTGGCTAGATATACAAGTTTCAGCAGAACAACCCTCATTTTTTTGCCTAAAAATTGCGTTTGCTACAACGGTAAGGGCAAATTGCACTTCATTGGCGAGAAGGAAAAGGTGAACCCTCAGTATTACGTCAATACTTCACTTTCCGAGCTGTTTGATGATTGCTATGCTCTTCTACCAAATGGTTTCATCTTTCAGTAGGATGATGCTCCGACTCATGCATCTCGCCATGCACGTGAAAGGATCAGCGACAGAAATTCGCATTTTATCATGAAGCGTGAATGGCCTCCAAACTCTCCCGATCAAAATCCTCTGGATTACCAAGTCTGGGAAACCATGCTGCATCTCTATCAGAAACACCAGTCGAAGCCTAAAAACAAGGCAGAACTACAGGAAGTGCTACCTACCATCAATTTGAGAGAGACTGCCCCAAACTGAAATCAACAAGGCTGTCCTAGCGTTCCGAAAGCTGCTGTTACTGAAAAGCAACTGGAGGAAAGCATATCGAATAGCAGATACAACTGGTTCTTTCTGAACCACCACAACGACCCTTTTCAGAGCTAAAATAAAAATAAAATAAAATAAAATTTTTATTTACAGTACGTTCAAAAATGGGGGGTTGCTCTGCTGAAACTTTCATAATTGGCCAATCTATGTACCAAAATTGATGAAAATTGGCCATCCCATCAGAAATTAGTCCTTTAGTATTTGGTAGAATATTGATTTGAAAATATTAACAATAGCCTGAGATATTCAAACTTTTTGCAGGTGTTATCACTTTTTTTTACTCACCCTGTATTTGCCAATCTAAATGTCTCATGTAACGCTTCTGCAATTGGTTCCAAAAAACAATTTTAAATCAATCAGATTGATAAGTGTGTGAGAGTCTGATCTATTCGATCTTAGCTTCGTTGCGTTGCAATATTCGGCTAAGCTAATGAAGCTCGTTATGAAGGTGTATCACATTAAGTTCTAGCTCAGCAGCCCTTCTATTTTAAACAGTGTGTGGACTCGAGCAGAGTGCTAGCCTGCATATCACTGATGTCGGGTTCTGACGGTGTGGCTTAAATTCCCTGTTCGATTGTCGATATTAAAGTGCGTCGCACTTTAATCAAGCATCTTAAACAAGCTTCCTCTTAAAAGAGCATCTGATGCTCCTGATGCAGAACTGGTAAGTTATGGTAATCAGCAATAAAAAACACTATTTTTTGTGGACCATTTTTTGGGGTGGCCACTGGGGTGGCCAGCCCTTCATTTGGGATGGCCATGGCCACCCCTCTGAACGCCACTGTACAGAGATGAGTAGGAGGGCTGGTGGAGTTGGTGCCATGGACCTGCCGTTTGGCAATGCACTGGAAGAGATTATTATTAAGAGATTATTAATAATTATTATTAGTAGTACTAAATAATATAAGTCAGTAAATTATATTAGCCCAATTTACATGCAGAGCGAGTCATACTGATAATTTAGCAGTTAGCAATAAGCGTATCCCGATATATCTTACTGATGTATTATGACTTCTCTGCCTCAAAGATTATAACATAAAATGTTATGAATTACGGTATAAAATTACTACCAGACGCGATAGAGCTATATGTTAATAGAAATGCTTCTACTGGTGTATGAAACATCTTGTAACACAAATGTCATGGAGAGTAAGCCAAATAATTCTTAACGTAAACAATTTGAATTAACTTCTCAAATTGTAAAAAATAAAGAAGAGAAAAACAGCCTTACCGACTGATGTGCTCAATTACTGTATCTAGCCCATGCATTCTTCACATAGGTTTCTGCGCAGCTCAGATAGACTGCTCCAGGCTTGAAGACGGCTCTTACGGGCACGGGTGTTCATCTTACACGAAATGTGAAAGCGGTAAGGGAACAATAATTGACTGTGAGCATCCCGGATTTGCTTTCGATTACCGAACTGGACAGTGTGAACCGTAAGTCATAAATAGTAGGCGGGTATAATAATAATAATAATAATAATAATAATAATAATAATAATAAATGTTTAACGTCCGTTTCCTCATACAAGGATGATGTCAGGGACGTCAAATTACTAACAATTAAAATGCTAAATGTGTATAATACGCACGTATAATACGTACTGTATAATACCTGTGGCCTATATGTTTATCCTGCTAGTGTTCAGCTAAATACCATTATAGGAGACCCAACGTACTTCTATTTCTATTCACAGTCTACTTTCAAGCCGAGTAAGAGAACTCCACTAATCAACATGTTAATACAATAACATAAGCAAAGGGCAAACTCATGAAATTTTAAAAAAGCAGAATTTTGAAAAGTAAAAATCTTTGCGTTTATTGACAGTGTTTACTTTTTTACTTACGCCCACTCTTTCTTCGGGGCAGTGGTCAAAACTTGTTACACATTCTGTACTACTATTTTAATTTTTTACTCTCATTCAAAGTTTGTTACACCTTTTGAAGCCTTCTCTGTGGCTGTGGCATTGTTCAACATTTGATGCATTGTTTTATTCTTATAATGATTATACTGTTGGCTACACGTAGGCCCTACATTTACACAAACAAATAGCCTATCTAGAAAAACAATGACAATAAAGATAAAGAACAATAGTCTACCATGCTGGAGCTGTGGAGCCTGTCATGTATGATCGGCGGCCTGAGTGGGAGGGGGCCTGACCCCCACTCTGGATCAGCCCCTAACAAAAGCTAAGCTTTTAACGAATCTTGCTGACGTTTCTTAAAAAAATATAAATTTCTCTTGAGAAATGATAGCTAAACGTTGCCATCCTCGTTTACCTGCCTCTGATGTTGACAGTATGAAATGCTACCTAGCCGGAGTGTACACTATCAGCAATAAATGAACTCTTACCTCGGTGTAGTGTTTTCACTTTTCACTAGTAATAATTGTAGCAAATAACATTCAATAATCCTCTATATTTAAATTCTTAAACCATAGGCTACATATCAATATACTAATGTTGTATATCCTTCCAATAAGTCATTTAGGTTTTCTTTGCAGATGGACTACAGTACCGCCCCCCTGTGGATCAATTGACAACGACTGCACAGATCGTGATGATGGCCGATATCCTATCTTGCCGGATTGTATGTACTACTACACTTGTCAGGCTCACGTTTTTCATGGAACGAACCCCTGTAACCAAGATCCTGATCATGGAGGTTAAATTAATTGCCTTATAGAATTTTCACTTTAGTATACATTAGTCATATGCAGTTTTCTTAATTTCATAACTTTGGAAAGCTTCACGGCTTCGAAACAGTATGTGTGATTTACTTGCGTAGGCCTATATGCGAGTGCGTGTGTGTGTGCGTTTTGGAGACCCTGGACTTTTGAAACACAATATTGCAACAGGCCTGCAGTTGGTCTGAAACCTGTTTGATGATCCTACATGCAGTTTCGTAATGAAGACCAGACGAGAGCTAAGGGCTACATAAATTGTATGTAGAAAAACAGCATAATCTTTACCGTATTTCTATATAGTAATATATTCATATACGGAAGAAAGATTCACCCTTAAAAACATTGTGGGTCGTTTCAGCAGAAGCTCTTTCTTCAAACGTCTGGCAAATTTTTTATTATTACACGTAAAGTCAAAATTTTCGTCACTTTGTATAATTTCTATATAACATTGAAATATGTGTAACAAAAATATATAACATGTAGCCTATAACAAAAATAGTCTTAATGAGCATGTTTTTCGCAATAGAGTTATGCATTGGCTTTTCAATTCCTTTACAGTTACTACTAAGTAAAGATGGGATCCTTTAATTTTCAGTTAAATCGCATCTGCCTTTCATATTATATTTTCATATTAGGCCTACTATTTTTGATGGGTGGACATGATAGTTTTCTAAGGGAATGACGCCCCTATATAACAAGAGGTAGGGGGCCCACCTCTTCACCACCTTTTGTGAATTTATGGATGCTTTTTCTGATCTTTACTCTCTGTATAAACCCACTAAACGTAGTTTAATAATTGATGATATTAATATTGATTTATCTAAACTTGATGTTAATTGTAGTGTTAAACGTTATGTTGACATGCTAGGAATGTTGAACTTTACTCCTCCCTCTGTTGTGCCCACCCATTGTACTAGCAATTTATCCAGTCCAATTACACAGGTCAACAAAAGAAACTTTTTTTCTCATCAGAGATTAAAATATACTTTTCTTAAGTACTTTTTGACGCTGATTACAAATCTGTAACCTGAATTTTTCCATCACGTAGAGTTTTTGAGTTATGATCGATTCAAATTTAACAATACTAAGCTTAGAATAAACGCATAAGCATAAGTCTGTAATTCATTTTCTTACAACACCTTTCAAGGTGTTGTAAGAAAATGAATTATGCTATGCTTAAAAAAACAAACTTATGTCAAAACAAATAAAAATATGCGAAACTTATCTCATTTGTCACTCACCACATCTCCTATTGTCATGGAGTGAATGGTACTTAATTATAACCGTTGTCGTACGATTTTCTCTTGTGTGATTGGTTTGGATTATCTCGGTGCAACAGCCTTTTGCATACAAAATTACAATATTACGATTGTATTTTAACATACAATATTACGGGTGTAGATAACGTCATGAAGTTTTCAATGACAGACCCTGAGGTGAATCGAACTCTCGTGGGTTCGAATCCCAGCCGCGCTGATCTGAGAGTAAAATCTCGGACATTCACTGGACTTATTCACTGGACACGGAAAATGGACTAAATTGCCTAACGGATTTAACATGTGATATTAAAAGTGATAGATATCAACACAGTTTATCATTTCACTATAATGTGTGTTATTATCCAACAGTAGTCTGCTAACATTCTCTCATTCCAGAAGCCTTGATAACGATTTTCCATTCCTTGTATATTTTGGTGGAACCGCTCACCCTGTTCATCACTGACTGCACGGTTTTTCCAAGGTTTTCTGGGAAGGAATCTAGGTGTGAATGCAAAAAGTGAATCTTCAAAGACATTCTACCATCCATCTCTTTGTAAGCAACTAGCAAATTCTGGATTCCTTGTCCGGAGACTTATTGTTTCCTAAGAAGTTTTTACAAATCCATCTGAAGGCTTGCCATGCTTTTCGTTCTGAGGTGTTGACTTCTATCGAAGTTGTCATTTCTCAAAATCTCCCTAATCTGGATTTTTTTCTTCAAAGACATTCTACCATCCATCTCTTTGTAAGCAACTAGCAAATTCTGGATTCCTTGTCCGGAGACTTATTGCTTCCTAAGAAGTTTTTACAAATCCATCTGAAGGCTTGCCATGCTTTTCGTTCTGAGGTGTTGACTTCTATCGAAGTTGTCATTTCTCAAAATCTCCCTAATCTGAGGTCATACAAAGATACCCTCCTTCAGTTTTGCGGAGCTAACTCTAGGGAATTTCTCAATCAGATATTGATATCCTCTGGAATTTGACTTTCCCATCTCTTTCATGAAGTTTCTCATTAACTCAAGTTTAATATGGAAAGGTGGAATGAAAATCTTGTTGAAATCAACTAACGGCTGTCCTTTGAGACTCTCTTTTCCTGGCTCGTATGTGATTCGGAGCCGCCACTCGTCTGTGGTAGTGATCATCAGTAGCGCGGCTGTCCCACAGGCACCCAATTACGTTGATGCTACAAACATAGCAGACCGCATGATGATATCTTTGCTTTCTCCATACCATAGGTATATCGAAAGGCAAGGAAGGCTTCCTTTTGTTTATCTAGTCGCATAAACCATTTGAACAAGCAGTACAGTGCATACGATATGTGCACCCAAACCTTATCTTGGTCTCCAAGTGGACAGCCGAAGTACGCTCCGTAAAGTTTTCGAATATCCTTCGTAATAGTTCTCTTTTGCGACTTCGGAGTGAGTGAACCACACACAGAGCAATATCCGGATGGTTTCTACATTCTCGAGGCATATTGATTGATTTTACTTATGAATATAAAGATGGTTGTTAATTTACATAATGACATCATGTGGAAGTTCCCAATTACAGAGACTATGAAGAAAAATTTGATGTCCGTATAGGTCAATGCGTACGTAACAAACCTGCAGAAAATTGCGAATAATGTAAAAATATAATCTGCCTCATCACAAAAACTAGACGTGATAGAGAAAAACTGCTTGCATATTTAGAATCAGCGTCGAAAATACTATATAGATGACCCAATAATTTGCTCGATGAAAAATCACTGTTGACCAGTGTTATTGATCGTGTATTTAGTCATTTCGTTACAGTTGATAAAGCACGCAACCTTAGCAATATATTGTGTCTAACTGTAATTACTGATGTCAGCAACCACTAAGCTAATATAATTGCAATTTTTCCTATAAACAAACGTATTAACTTCACGGATAGACCGAATATTCGCATTTATAGCCAAACCAAAATTAACAATTTTAAAATTGATCTCGCTACTAATATTAAATGGTCAAATATTTATATTTCAAATAATGTTAATGATTGCACTGATTACCTCCTTCAAAGCTTACGCACATTAATGAATAAGCATTTTCCATTATCGCGATGCTCACGCAGTTCATATGGAGACAAACCCTGGATTACAAATGAACTAAAAAGAGAAATTAGTTTTAAAAATAAACTTTACTATAAATTTAAGAAAACAAATTGTCTAAAGGATGAAATGAACTACAAAGCCTTTAAAAGCAAACTCGAATTTAAATGAAATGTTTTTAGACAGAACTATTACAAGGGAGAATTTGATAAACGTCTTAACTCCATCAGAAACATTTGGTCATCCTTAAATAATGTACTAAGTTATTCTACTAGGAAAAAAGAAACTAATATTAACAAGCTTACTGTAGGTGATAAAGTTTTAAATAATAAACTACTTATAGCTGAGGAGCTTAATAAATATTTTAGCTCTGTGGTTAAAAAATTGAATACTAATTTCCCTTTCTCAATCCCCAAATGTAATGAATACCTACATGGAAACTTTAACCAAAGTATATTTTTGGCCCCTACTGATCCCACTGAGGTTCTAAACATTATTAATTCACTAAAAAACACAAATTCAACTGGCCCTGATAATATAATTAGCAAAATCTTGAAAATTGCCTCTGAAATAATAGCTCATCCAATTTGTCATATAATTAATAAATCTTTTGAATTTGGTGTATTTCCAAAGGCTTTTAAATTATCTAAAGTTATTCCCATTCTTAAAAAAGGTAAGCACGATTGTATTGATAATTATAGGCCTATATCCCTTTTAAATACAACTAGTAAAATTTTTGAAAAACTAATTTATAAACGAGCTATGGTATATCTTAATAAATATCATACACTCTATAAAAATCAATTTGGTTTTCGTCATGGCCATTCAACCACTGATGCCTTGTTTAGTATCTGCAATATGATTAGTATGGCAAAAGGCAACAAAAACCATATACTAGGCATGTTTCTCGACCTTTCAAAAGCATTTGATACGGTTGATCATGGGATCCTTCTTCATAAATTATACCACTATGGATTCAGGGGTAATGTTTTTAACCTTCTTACTTCATATTTATCTGGTAGATCCCAATTTACCTGTATTGGAAACACTATTTCTTCTACCTCACCAATTACTACAGGTGTCCCTCAAGGCTCTATTCTTGGGCCGCTCCTCTTCTTAATTTATATTAACCATATCCAATACGCTTGCAATAATATTAATTTATAGTTATTTGCGGATGACACTAACATATTTGTTAGTGAAAGTAATTTAATGGATTTATTTAATTCAAGTAATTATATCTGTGATAAGTTATTCCATTGGTTTAGATGTAATCGTTTAACAATTAATATCTCTAAATCTGCGTATATCTTTTTTCCTAGTGCTGCTGATAATCAATTCATTGATGATCATAATCTTAAGATTAATTTGAATAATATCGAGCTCAACAAAGTTAACTCAATCAAATTCCTAGGTATATGGATTGATAATAATCTAAATTTCAAACAACATATTATATATTTATCTAAAAAAATCAATAATCTAAACTCTATGCTATATGCTCGAAAACAATTTCTACTTGCTTACTGTCGTGAAATGATTTTTCATACTCTTATATACTCATATGTTATGTATGGAGTTGAAGTTTATGGTAATACAACTGAGTCTGCTCTTCATCCATTACATGTTTCTATTAATAAAGTCTTGAGGAATCTACAAAATCATAATCGCTTCTACAATGTTAAGCAACTTTATATGAATTATGATATCCTTCCAATTGCCCTTTTACATAAATTCTCAATTGCTAAACTTATATATAAGCATTTACACTTTCCTAATAATTTGTCTACTGCTATTAGTGATCTTTTATTCATAGTAAAACCTCGCACAACTACATAACTGGACTATCCTTAACTGACCATCTATACTTACAATCTAACCGTGCATTCTTCTCTTCGACGCTATTCAACAGCTACAAAATTTAGAATAGTCTACCAGACCATATCGGATCCATCCAAAACCGTAATAGATTCCAAAAGCTTCTTAAAAATCATCTACATGCTAGTTGGTTATCATAATTATTCATGATTCTCGAGTGTCGATTTGTTATTTAATCTGCTATATACTTACTAACTTAATTTCAAGTCTGGATCGATATTATAGCCTAATTATGTTATACTTCTAAAGTCTAATAACTTATGTTAATTGACGTGATTATATGTTTTATCGGTGGCCAGCAAGATAGGGATATGCCCTCACTGGTGGCCGATATGCTGGTAGCTATTTGATTACTATGCCTTGAGCACATCTGCACACATGTGTTTATTTTAACTGCCCATTTTCTAGTTTTGTGTTACTATGGTCTACACTATGTTGAATCTGTATTTGTAATCTGTAATTGTCAATGAATTAAACATTGAGTCTCACCTCTTCATAAGCACAATTCTCGTAGAGTAATGGTGTATCATGTTAAATGATTTAAAGATCCACTCGTATGTGGACATGAAGAGAAAACGAAAGACAGAGAAAAGTGGAAGCGTTATAAACCGTGGACCTGCCAGTGGGCAGTGAACTAAGAGAGAGATACAATTTTTGCACTTTTAAGGCAGCAGAAAAAGCATCAAGTTCAAACGATTTAAGTTAGATAATAGTCGAGGTCCAGGAAAAATTTCAGTTGTTAGCTTGAGAGCTTACATAGAACACTGTCGATATCCGTATACTTAAGGTATTTTTAGGGATTTTATTATAGTTATAGTGGGTCGCAATATCCATCACCTGATGTTTTATCAGATGATGGGAAATGTGAGACTGAACTATGTATGCAGTAGGATTGCACAAGCAAAAGAGGCCTTCGGTAATAGGAAAGAACTTTTAACAAAAAGTCTAAAGAAACTTAAAGAAAGACACAAAGATAAAAATAGCAAAAACCTTGGTATGGACCACGCTATTATATGGATGTGAAACATGGACCTTAAGGAAGATATCAGTAAACTAGAGGCATTGAAAGATCCACTCATATGTGGACACTAAGAGCAAAGCGGAAGACAGAGAAGAATGGAGGCGTTATATGCCATGGACCAAGTCAGTATAGGCCTCAGCAGTCACTAAGAGAGAGAGAGAGAGAGAGAGAGAGAGAGAGAGAGAGAAAGAGAGAGAGAGAGAGAGAGGAAAGAGAGAGATTGTAGATATAATTTCAATCAGCGGATAAGATTGGCAAAGACTGAACAACTGATGGCGTTCTATGCTCACTGAAAGAAAATTCAGAAAATTTTGGAGCGAGGATCAGTTAATGATAGCCAGTAATGATGCTCAATGTCTAATTAATTATAAATATGTTTTACGTATCAATCTGCTCAATGTCTAATTATAAATATGTTTCACGTATCAATCTAACTTTTAGTTTTTACGCTTAAAATATATTAATTAATTAAAGACTTCATTTGGCGCACATATTTCGTCGAAATGACAGTTTTAAAAAGTCTGAGAAACTCTGAGCTAACGCTTTGCAGCTTAGGCCACAGTGTACATTATACATGTACATGCAGTGATACTTCGTAGTGTATTAAAATTTATAGAGCATTAATTTGGTATGTCATCGCGACAGTAACAGTCCATTTAATAATAATATAATAATTAAGCCGATTTAAATGTGATCCTATGATGTATTTTTTATAGATCTTCGTTTTGATTCCGATTTGCAACTATGCAACTGGGTGTGGGACGTTGCTCCGCCCTGTGGTACCTTCATTGCTCCTACTACTACTATTGATGTATCTACTGAATCTACGGATACTGCCGAGTCTATTGAAGGACATCCGGAACTTTTCAATGATATGATTTAACTTAGCCTATAAATCAAAACATAAAAGGCTCACCTATTACGACATTCTATATGCTTGCTATCGAAATAAGAAAATGAATCTTCATAGCATATTATAACAATATACATCTAATAGTATATTAATATACATCACCTTGGGACGGGTTTAGAGCATGAGGCTCACTATGCTACATGTATTGATGCAAAGTCATTGTTATCATTGATGTCCTCTTAGTTGGCGTTGTGGTTAAACATTAATTAATTGGTTCGTAAAACTTCATTCAAGGCCCAACCATTATAAATCCATTTTCTTAAGTTTATTCCTTAAGAAAGGCATAAAAATATCTTAAAAAATGACCTTCTGTAATTTCAGGCATTTTGCAGAAAAGTCTCACTTGGGCGACAGCGACTTTATCATGTCTAACACATACCAAATAAATGGTAACTAAAGAAATGTTAAGTATTTTGAAAAAAAAAAAAAAAACGTTTTAAAGAATAGACTGGGTTATGATGATAAATAATAATGTATAATAATAAATAATAATGATGTTGAAGATCTTGAGCATGATTGGAGTAGACTGGAGAGATACAGGCCTAATGTTAATTTTAAATTTGTTAACGAATCAGCAAGCAATAGTCTATATTCATCAAGAGTTCACTGAGAAAAATATGGCGGGAGATGTTGCACCACCACTATTCAACCTCTATGCCGAGGCGGTAATGGCAGAAGATAAGGAAGGTATTGAAGAAGGAAAAATTATTGGAGGTAAATTGCAGAAAGATATGAGGTTTATGGATGATCAAGATACGCTCGTTAATAGCGACGTAAGATCAAAAGGATTATCAATATATATTTTGAATGACAAGGCATTGAGGTGAGGCATGACGTGTCTATGTGTTCTTCTCTCTAACTATGGGCAGGTCCATGGCATATGACTACTCCACACATTTGTATCCTCTGCCTTACTCATCATATCAACATATATACGTGAAAATGAGACTTTCTGAAAGAAATCCTAAAGAGAGATAATACGTAAAACACAAAGATAAAGATTGTGAAAACATTGGTGTGGTCGACATTCCTGTACGGTTGTGAAACGTGGACTTTAAGAAACTAGAAACACTAGAAAAGTGGTTGTGGAAAAAGATGGAAAGATAATTAGCCTTGTCACAAAATTACAAAGGAAGAAATTCTTGTGACAGTCGATACAGATAGACAGTCAATAAATGTGATAAGAAATGGAAAGAGCTGCAGAGAATGTATTAGACGGGGAGATGAATTACTAAGGGATATCATAGAAGGATGCATACAAGGGAAAAGAGTTAAGAGGCCAACCATGACATGGGATGTTGGATGTTTTTATAACAAATTTGTATATACACTGTAGATGTAAAAATTAAGGCTAATGATAGAAATAGTTGGAAGAGCTAAATGAAAAGGACCTGCAGTTAGGCAGTGCACGGAGTGAGAATGAAAGTTAGCAATAGGATTTTTCTTAGGAAAAGGTTATCAAGGATGTTCAAATTAAACAAAAGCAGTGATTATATTATTGTGCAACCCAAAATGAACTTGGCATATGATGATCAGGAGGATTGCGGGATGAGCCTGCTGTTGTTGAATGGAAAAAAGCAAAGCAAAGCGAAATATTTACCCCTAACCCTAACCCCTCATGTTAACCCTAAAACTTAAAATTTAACAAACATAAAATAAAAAATTTTTATAAAATATATTATCCCTCACACTAACCAATCCTTAACCCAACCTTAACCCTAAACAGTTAAAAATTTAAAGTTGAAAAAATCAAAAGTGACTTAAACGAGAATCGAACCCGGACACAACGAGTTAAAGCCTAGCGCTATTCCACTAAATCATCGGGGCTTCCATTTGAAACCAGTTGAATGGATGTTGTAAGCAGATCGTACTAAAAAATCGTAGTAGACTTTCTATATAACAAAACCTCCTGATATTCCTATTCCAAGTTTAATTTTGGTTATACAGTAACCACAAAGTATAAAAATTCGTTGATAATTTGTAAGTATCACAAATTCGTATAAAATCTCCACGAACAACAGTATTGTCATTTCTTAGCAAAATTCAATGACAGAAATTTGTTAGATAAAAGAGCATTCGAACAACTCGAATATACTGAAGCATATATACAAGTGTAAATTAACCCCCCCGCCCTTCGATAACACCATAAACCTGCAGCGGATGGGGGTCAAAAGTCGAACCCAGTGCTTTTTTCAGTCGAGTTTTGTCTTCACTAACGATACGCATTACGAATATGTTTGGTAAACTGCAGTGACCCGCACACGTCAAGAATAGTATAAAACATATTTTTTTATAATACACATCTAGGCCTATAACTAATTATAATAGTAATTATTACAGTGCTAGTGAACTAATATAAAGCTTTAACATAACGCACACAGTACTTCGATATGAAATGCTTATGGTTTCAGTCTTTTGCAGTCTGTAGTTCACACTGCACTAAATTTCGTCAATTCAAATGTAACTTCGGAAAACTTTAGCTCTCAATGTCAATAATTGCATCTATATGTAGGGTCTATTAGTAAATTAATTTAGGATGAAATATTAATTAGAACCGCAACGGGAAAGTACTGTTCATGTATTTTCTGGCATTAGAAGGATTAAAGGGATTAAAAAGGAATAATTGTAATTACCGACTCTAATGGTAATTATAGACTCTAGGCAAGTGCATTTTATCACGAGTGAAATAAATCTACATAATAGGAGTCTAGAACGACCTCTAATCCAGGTTTTTTTTAAAATTTACTACGCGCATTACGAATATGTTTGGTATACTGCAGTAGCCCGTACACATCAAGAATAGCATAAAACATATTTATTATAATACACATGTAGGCCTAAAACTAATTACAACGTGTAATTTCTGTGACGCAACGATTTGGTCACCAATATAAAAATCATTTAGTTCCATGCAGAGATTAAAATTTAATCTCTCACCTTGAATAATTCAATCGATTCAGTTCTGGTTTTACATTTAGACACTCGTCTGTTTGATTTGAAGTTTGACTTAGTTTAAGTAATTTTGATTTACCGATTCAAATATTTATCTAACGCCCTTTAACACTTCAATTTTGACTCGAACTTCAAAAAAGGTCTAAGCACCAGCATCAGCGACAGCAGAATTGAGCAAATCGACCTCAAAATATCCGTACTGATGATCCCACTGCATTACTGGGCTTCAGTGTTTTGTGTTTTCTGTTTCTTTCCACCACCGAATGCCGAAACTGAAAAGCTTTTACCTACAGTACAAAAGCATTCACAAATTAACTAATACGCTACATTATAACCTAATAACATAGCAAAGTACCTTTTGCGTTTTGAACTACGTAATAGTAACGCTAGATTGAACAACAGAGAGAGAGGGGGGGGACACAGAGCCAGCGAAAAGTATCCTAATTGTCAAAGAATATAACCATAACAGGTATGTTGACTGTGAAAATGAATACCTATTTTACAGATGGATATACTCCAATAATACTACTATATTACATTTGTTTTAAGAAGTATTGACGAGTTTCTCAATCAATTTATTGATTTTAACTTCTGTTGATGTAGATTTCTCTGAAATAACTACAAGATCAGAATTGCATGTGCTGATTAGTTGATATTGATATAGGGCTTGATGTTCAGAAATTATAATTATCAGCGCTTTTATTTACTCCTATTAGTGTGAGGGTGGGCGATTGGAAACAACCCTAATGATAAGAAGATAGTTATTGAAAACTAAATGCATATGAAGAGTGAGTCAAATGGCGGGCTAACTCTAAAGCTCGCTTCGCGTGTACATCGACCCCTAAATCCCAGTAATGTATTACACTTATAGTCAATGAAATAAGATCACAATCTAGACACTAAAAACGAATTTCTTCATTAATCCTACTCTAGAGAATTTCTTCATTAATCCTACTCTAGAGAATTTCTTCATTAATCCTACTCTAGAGAATTTCTTCATTAATCCTACTCTAGAGAATTTCTTCATTAATCCTACTCTAGAGAATTTCTTCATTAATCCTACTCTAGAGAATTTCTTCATTAATCCTACTCTAGAGAATTTCTTCATTAATCCTACTCTAGAAATTACTTTTTAAAGCTATGGGCTTTACAAGACTGTGTTCTGTCCTAAAAGAGGATAGAATTATATAGGACTACAATCTGTATAAAAAAAGCCTGCAATAAATAAATACACATAACATTTTGCTTAAAATATTTCTACAATTTGGACTCGTTATTCGTCTGAGATTGTGACCAAACAAATGACACAACGCTTTCTCTCTTAGTACACAGCCTACTGGCAGGTCCTTGGTATATAACACCCCACTCCTTTCGTCTTTCGCTTTCCTCTGCATGTCCACATATGAGTGGCTCTTTAAATCATCTAACATTCCTAATATCGGCCTGTCTCTGTCTCTATTTCCTTCCACTCTGCCTTCAATGACCTCTTTTAGTAGACTTCCATTAGAATGTGTCCTATTCTTAATGCATTTATCAACTGTCTATCTATACCAACTCTCTCAGGAACTTCTTCATTTGTAACATTTTGAGTCCAGCTAATCCTTTCGATTATTCTCCATATCCATATTTCCAATGCCTCTAGTTACCTGATATCTTCTACGACACATCGCAGATGTCTTTAAATTGCTTATGCTTATGTTTTTGTGTGTTTTGCACTCAAAATATGTCTTTAGCACACCATGTCATGGTGTGCAGATGCAGTGAATAAACTTTTACTTTTCAGGAAGTGAAATAGAATATTATATTCTAGCACTGTCATAATAGTACAATAATGGCATAAGCAATTATTTGCACAAAAAAGCTTTTAAAGGTTATCGCCAATTATGGTGTATAGTCTTTAGGCGGTATAACCCATAAATTTTAAATTGACAAGTGTTTGCTCATAGCCACAAAGCACATTTGTTAAGCATGTAATTGCTGACTATAACTGAAGCCAGTGAGTTCATGCCAATAACATATTTAAAGCCAAAAAGTAGTTTACGATCAAGAAGGAATATTACAGCAAGCGGTCTCTTATCTAATTTAATGTACACCTATATCTGTATAGCAACCAAATTATTGGTTCATTTATAGCTGCGCAATTTCAAAGCTTCATGGCATACCGCAAGAAGAAATACAC
Source organism: Enchytraeus crypticus (assembly GCA_905160935.1). NCBI lineage: Eukaryota > Metazoa > Annelida > Clitellata > Enchytraeida > Enchytraeidae > Enchytraeus > Enchytraeus crypticus. The sequence continues at coordinate 1,526,705 of CAJHZI010000518.1, read as the reverse complement.
AAGTGCACCAGATGTAGGCCTAGTAAGGAAATAATGACGGTCAATTCTGTAAGCACAGCGTCTACGCACCAGACCAGGAGTCTGGAATATTCTGAATGTTGATAGGAGTGCAACAAATACTGGTGAGAGGCTTATACAGACCGGTATCCAAGTGAAGACCATTAGCCTCTCTATACCTTCCTCGTCGTCCAATCAAGTTTACAATAAGACATGGGCAGAACGCTCAGCTGCTCCGCATCATCTACTTCTTTAGTATCTACTTTAGTATTATATTTACATTTAAATAATAATAGAAATTATTTATAAACTGTTACACTACGAATTTAAATTTAATACTAACTAGGCGGTTGAGTTATTTTAGAAGTCAACCATACGAATGGCTCCATCAGAGAGTTCCTGTTGCTCACAGATACTTCCCACAAGCGAACTGCACATATAAATAAATTTACTGTAGGCCCACAGGTTATTGTCACCGTCTAAAGATTTTTGTTTCTGTAAAGTGATGAAAGCGGCTTAGGTTCAATGTCCAGGCCTGAACTGGGACAATTGGATGTTCTAGAATTTTTAGTAGGGGAACAATATGCCAAGAACGTTGCAAATAGAAGAGACTGTGTGCGGTCATGGTATGTCTCTCTCACTCTCCCTCTTTCTCACTATCTCACATAGTGAGATAGTGAGAAAGAGAAACAGCTTCCTTGTAGCTGTTTCAAAGTATATAACTTTTGTAGCTAATCTTCAGCTTTCCTTTCCATTTCTATATAAGACTTTCTCTTAGTGCACTGAACTGGCAGGTCCACGGTAAAAAAAACGCCTCCACACTTCTCTGTCTTCCGCTTGCCTCTTCATGTCCACATATGAGTGAATCTTTAAATCATCTAACATTTCTAATCTCTGCCGCTATTTCCTTCCATTCTGCCTTCTACGACCTCTTTTAGTAGACTTTCTCCCCTTAGAATGTGTCCTATCCAACTCTTCTTCCTATTTCTTCATATATTTAACAATTGTCTATCTGTACTCTCTCCATAAAATCCTTATTTGTAACCTTTTCAGTCCAGCTAATCCTTTCCATTATTCTCCATATCCACATTTCCAACGCCTCCAGTTTCCTGATATCTTCTTTCCTTAAGGTCCATGTTTCACATTCATATAATAGCGTGGTCCAAACCAAGGTTTTCACTATCTTTATCTTTGTATCTTTCTTTAGATTTTTTATAAAAAAGTTCCTTCCTATTGCTGAAGGCCTCTTTTGCTTGTGCACATTTCAGTCTTGCATTTCCCATCATCGGTCATAGTATGACCCAAATATTGGAAACTCATTACCTGTTCCAATTTAGTACCATATTGTGATATTAATTTTACCTTTATTACAGAACACCCTCATCACTTTTATCTTTTTGATGTTAATCTTCATGCCATATTTCAATGCCGTATCAGTAAGACTATCCAATATCTTCTGCAATCCAATCTCGCGGCCCGCTATCATTCCTTGGTCATCTGCAAATCTTACATCTTGTAACAATTTTCCTTCTACTTTTATTCCCTCTCCCATGTCTTCCATGGCTTTTCCGTCATGGCCTCAGTGTAAATGTTAAACAGCAGCGTCGAAATGTTACAAACTTGTCTAACTCCACGACCTATTTCACCTTATGAGTATTCTTCTTGGACTTTGATTATTGCTCTTTGATACTTGTACATTGTACAAGTTTAAAATATAAGATATATGCTAAAACTATGCTAATAAAATCATCTAGCATCTCTTGCTTCGGTCTGCATCTACATGTAACTGCTCAAGCATTCTTCCTTACACTATAGGCTAATTTTCAACCCCTAATTATACGTCCAAATTAAATCACTTTCTAATCCTATATATTATATCTCTCTCTCTCTCTCAAGAATGTTTTCATTTATAATTTCATCAGTCCAGACTATCCTTACCATCGTTTTCCATAACCGCATTGCTAATGGTTCAAATTTCCTGACATCCTCTACCCTTAACGACCATGCTTCATATCCATATAAGTGTCGTTCTCACCAAACTTTCTACATTCAACATCTTTGTGACTTAGTAATACCTTTCGCCAAGAGTACGTTCCTCTTTCCGAAGGTCAATTCTGCCAGAAATTTCTACATTTTACTTCTATATCACATTTTCCAAAATCCGTAATGATGTCACTCTGATATTTTAAATTTGAAAGTTCCAGCTGTGTTAAAAGTGATACATGATAGAGAACATGTAAGAAGCATCAAATACCTTGGTAAAAAGCTGGTAAAGCTAATGTTAAAATCAGTTTCCTCACTCAAAGTGATGTCAGTGACGGGCGAGCCCAGGATTTGAACCCTGCACATACTGATCCGCGGTCGTATATCTTACCGACATCGAGCCAGTGGTGATGCTTGGTCACACTATTATTGATATTATAAACATGAGATGGAAATAAATGGCTGCAACTAATTCTGGAGAAAACAGGGGTAACCAACCAATCACACCAGACTATGAGACCAAGGCCGTTACCCTTACTTCTAGCTTGCAGTATTTGAAAGAGATACAAACGATGATATCATATCATCCAATTTTCCTATACTCTTTCATATTCAGCACGTATTGCTCGAATCATCTTTATCAAACCCCGGGTTCTTTAGACCCGTGGTAACAAAAATATAATAATAATAAAAGATATTTACCAATGATCCCGACGTTGGATGAAAACGATTCGAGTATTAAATAGCATGAGCATGCTGAATCATTACCCGGTTACTCGAGGTCATCCAGTTACTTAAAAGATTGCTAAATAATAATAATATTAATAATAATTATAACAACCATCATAATAATAATACTCACAAAACTAATCATAATAATAATAATAGGAAAAAAAGTTGAAACTATGATCAATATTATTACATTCCGAAGATTAAACTCCTTGTTAAACATAAAAAGATGCAATTTACAGTACCTTTCTCTTGTTTAGCCCATTTTTCAGCAACGTTAAAATCAACTTGCTTGCTTGTCTTGATATCACATTTGTTTCCAAGGACCATTATAACAGCCTATAGAGCAACAAAATGTCTACAACAATGAATTAATAAGGTAATGTAGTGATGAGATACGAAATTCAGTTAATCAATGAAGTTTGGAATTTCGATAGTTAATCTGTAAACAGTGACCAGAAGGCCTATTGTATTAATGCAAAATGAAATATAGCTTACACAGTAAAATGCACATTTTGTATCTCCAATATTTATATTCTATCCAAAATCTGAAAGGACGCTAGATTTTAGTCATAAATTGTACATCAGTGAGTTATGAGTCACAATTATTTAATATAGAGAACACTGAAAGAAAAAAATGATCTTTGAACCGAGATGGTGGCTTGTAGACATGTTGTTCGATATCGAACCAGCAGGTGCAAGGTTTTAACCTACATGTAGTACTCTCCCTGTCACTGACCTGCTATCGACCAGGACACTAACGTTATTCAATGATTCGGTTTCATATAGGTAAGATGTTATTCGGATTTCCTCATCAGCCACTAAAGTTGAATTGGCTATCATCATCTCTTTCTTCTTGTATCACTAGAACAGCAATGTCCTGTGTATAAAAATCTTGGCGTTATGCTTAACAATCATCTTACTTTTCGTGAACAAATAACTAAGGTTTCGTTACACAGTTATGCTTTTCTCATATTCGATATATTTGTCGTATACGATCACATCTGACAAGCGAGACTACTGCTGAGTTGTGGTGCTCCGTACAATCATATTGGACTACTATAGTTTCAGGTAATTAAATCTTCCTGGAAGCGAAGTTCATCGACTGAAGTTGACTCAGAATTTCATTCGAAGTGCAGTTTTTCGTAGATCCAGAAGTTCATAAATACTTCAACTCAAACGACTAAAGAGAGTATTTTTTTGTATGGCGAGTTCGTTGACAGACAAGTTAATCATTTCGCCGGGGCAAAGTTATATGACTCAATAGAAGTGAAGCAGTCTACTGCCACAAGGTGTTCAGGTGATTAAGCTTCAAAAGCCAAGCATATCTTTACGCTATAAGCCGTCCAGTTGCTCCTCCTAGCATGATTCGAAAAATCCTATTTTTTTATCTCGTTTCAATCTTGAGTCCATGAATCGAGACCAATGCGTAAACCTCTCTTCCTTTAATTGCTCACTTTTGGACTGGTTTTTAGGAGTTGCTCTGTTTAATGGATCTATTCGCATTTTGCTAATCGGCTTGACTTACGTTCTATAGTGACAGATGCTGTCATGGACGACATCAGAGTCCTTATACAGTAAACATCGAGTTCTTACACTGAATTGAGGGAACGATACCTTATTTATACTGGCCGTGGACCTGAGTTTCTCTCTTGTAACCTTCAAATCTTCTTCTTAAGGTCGTCAGCATCTCGGCCTTCGGTCAGACAACCAAGTCTTTAAGTTCAACTTCGAACGAACGTTTTACATGGCGATCGCGTCTGGCCTCCAGCGGCGACTAAACTACAGAACTATTTAACACTATAGCACCTAATAAGCACACTAGTATATTCATAGACACGCCCCTCATACCTCGATTAATAAACAGTGCTTAAAGCTCCGTGTTAGTGTTGGTTAGGGTTAGTGTTAGGTTTGAATTATAGCCGGTGCCTGAGCGGACGTGGCTACGAATATACTTAGTGTGCTTATTAGCTGCTAGTATAAAACACCTGATACTCTGAAACATAGGTCCCATTATTCGCTTTCCGTCCTGGAGTCAGAACACTATTGTGATCGCGTAGCTTTTTAGCACATGAAATTACAAGCTATGTATGTTAATCTTAATGCGTTTAACTTATATTTTGCAGTTTATATATATATATATATATATATATATATATATATATATATATATTTTGCCCTATTCTGCAATAAATAAATAAATATATATATATATATATATATATATAAACTGCAATATATATATATATATATATTTTGCAGTTTATATATATATATATATATATATATATATATATTTATTTATTGCAGAATAGGACAAACGCAAACAATCTGCTGTGTGAAAGTAAAAGGCGACTAAGACAGGAGCTGAGGATGGCAAGAGGGGACCCACCTCACCATGAAATATTTCCCCCAGGATTAAATGGTAATTAATCCATTTAACTGAGGAAGGCAACGTGAAACCACCTCAGAAGCCATACTTTTTCCAAGCTATAGGCTACATAAGGTACGGATAAGGCATAGACTTTGTGAAGGGATTAACTTGTTGATCTAAGAAGTGCCTGATGCTACCCGTTTTTGTAGACCCTGTTTAAAACCTCACATGATACATTTATACTTTATTTCTATTTCTCTCTCTCTTTCTCTTGGTGTACTTCTTGTATACTCCTAGCATTTGTTATGTAGTAAAAAAAATTGGCAATGGATATAACCCTATCCATACAAAATTTTTAATGTAACGCAACGTTTTCGCTTTAATGAATGTAAAAGTAAAAATACTACAAAAATTACTTCATTACAAGTAAGAAGTACCCAGAAAAATTGGCTACTACGTAAAAAGTAAAAGTACTGGTTGAGTACTTTTTACCTTAACAAAGTATATTTAATAATAGTAGTAGTAATAATAATAATAATAATAATAGAATTGATAATGATAACAATAATAATAAAGTTTTTATAAAAAATGTACAATTATCTGTGATATTAATGACAAATATATCCAAATCTTTACAACAGCGCACTGAAATCAGTTCAATGGTGATGAAGCGCCCAAGTCAAGACTCACGAGATAGGTATGAGCAAAAGGCAATAGGCCTATATAGGGAAGATATCAATGATTATAATACAATCAACATCATCATCTTCTTCCCTTGAATCTCAGTATAACAACGGGATACGAATAGAACTTCTCTAAAATTTTAGACTTTTCCAATACAGTTATAAATGATTATAATACAATAATTTTACATAAGCACTATAGAAACAGAAGATCCACATAGTACACAGAAAAAATTGTATATATAAAATTGTATGTAGGGCCTACCTCTTTCTTCTCCTTATTGTTTTCGATCTGCTTCTTTGTTCTATTCATGCATTCAAATGATGCCTCATTTGTCACATCGTATACAATAACATAACCCTGAACATGAACATCAAACAAAATACACTTAAATAAATATACTTTAAAGAATTCATTTAATATCTTAATTATATATATATATATATATATATATATATATATATATATGTGTGTGTGTGTGTGTGTGTGTGTGTGTGTGTGTGTGTGTGTGTGTCTGTGTGTGTTATATGATAATCATTATATTTTAAAATCATATTGAAATAAGACAATCTGAAATGCTGATATTATAATTATAATAAGAAGAATAATAATAATAATAATAAAGGTTTAACGTCCGTTTCCTCATCCGGGGATGATGTCAGGGACGTCCCCAATAGCACGCATCACTCAGATAAATTCACCCAGACCTATCACTTATAATATCATATTGAAATATGATTATTATTATCATATTGAAATATGATAATCATTATACATGTACAGGATGAGTAAAGATTACACCTGCAAAAAGTTTGAATATCTCAGGCTATTGTTAATAATTTCCAATAAAGCTTTTACCAATTACTAAAGGACTAATTTCTGATGGGGTGGCCAATTTTCATCCATTTTGGTACATAGATTGGCCAGTTATGCAAGTTTCAGCAAAGCAACCCCCTATTTTTTTATGAACTGTAAATGTAAATTATAAATAATTGGATTTTTATTTTGGCCCTGAAAAGGGCCGTTATAGTGGTTCAGAAAGAACCAGTTGTATCTGCTAGTATTGCTGACTATTCGATATGCTGTCCTACCGCTGCTACGCAGGACTGCAGTCGCTTTCGGAACGCTAGGACAGCCTTGTTGATTCCAGCTTGGGGCACTCTCTACCGGATTGTAGCACTTCCTGCAGTTCAGAGTTGTTTTTAGGCTTCGGCTGGTGTTTCTGATAGAGATGCAGCATGGTTCCCCAGACATCGTAATCCAGAGGGTTTAGATCGGGAGAGTTTGGAGGCCATTTATTCTTTTAAATGAAATCAGGGTTTCTCTCGCTGATCCATTCCTGTACATGACGAGATGCATGAGCCACATTTTTCATGAGCCGGAGCACCAGTCTGCTGAAAGATGAAACCATTTGGTAGAAGAGTAAATCAATCATCACACAGCTCCGGAAGCAAAATGTTGACGTAATACTGAGAGTTCACCTTTACCTTCTCGTCAATGAAGTGCAATCTGCCCTTACCATTGTAGCAAACGCCATTTTTAGGTAAAAATGGGGGGTTAATCTGCTGAAACTTGCATAACTGGCCAATCTATGTACCAAAATGGATGAAAATTGGCCACCCCATCAGAAATTAGTCCTTTAGTAATTGGTAATAGTTTTATTGGAAAATATTGACAATAGCCTGAGATATTCAAACTTTTTCCAGGTGTAATCTTTTTTTTACTCACCCTGTACATATACCATAGAATTGTTCTTTGGAATTTTTTGGTAGGGCGAAATTGCAAACTCACCAATGTAATGGTTCACTTTATGAGTTAGTTAATAGACATCTTCTTCTTCAGTGCACTGCCAAGTGGCAGGTTCAAGGTACATATTCATACTCAAAGTCTGTTTTCTCGCTCCATAAGAGCACTCCTTAGATTAACAAGTTAATCCCTTCACAAAGTCTATGCCTTATCCATACCTTATGTAGCCTATAGCTTGGGAAAAGTATGGCTTCTGAGGTGGTTTCCCGTTGCCTTCCTCAGTTAGGTGGATTAATTACCATTTAATCCTGGGGGAAAATATTTCATATTTTATATATTTTATATATTTTTATATTTTATATTAATATTGGTGAGGTGGGTCCCCTCTCGCCATCCTCAGCTCCTGCCTTAGTCGCCTCTTACGTACAAGGCTACAAGCGGCAGATTGTTTGCGGTTGCTTTATTCTGCAGTGGTCCATCCACATCCGAGCACAACATGGGTTATAATAGACATAGCACCTGGAAAATACAAAGATCAAATAATAAGATTCCAAGCACTTACATCAGCGTAACTGTAGTATTGCTTTGGAAGTTCTGGTCTGGCATTATGCTACAAAATATACATAATTAATTTTTTTTATGTCAATCAATCAATCAATACGAATTTAACGTCCGGTTCCTCGCCATAAGGCAATGTCAGGGACGTCAGGCAATGTCAGAAAATGTAAATATTGCAAGCAAATGTATTATATTGCATCCATTCAACAGATAATTTCTTTGGTATAGGTATATCGCTAATTATTCCGCGACCTTCGTCGTAGGAGATCACAATATTTTCAAAGATAGGCTTAACACTTTTGATGTCGGATTGATTGCATGGTATGGCACTGATATGTAATTTAGAAATATCGCATTTCACTTTCTTATTTCTAAACTTTATAGTGGCCACAATCTTTGATTGGCACTGACTTATTATTGACAGATTCTGATTTTCTGAGTTAGGAAATTGAAAAGGGTTACCATTTTTAACTTATTTATAACTCAACAAATTTTATGCTTTTTAGTCATATCATTAAACAGTTTAGAATTAAGATACTGTTCATTGTAACACATCTCAAATACTGATTTTGAGTATGAAATAGTTCATAGAAGACATCTTTTATAAGTTTATTTTCGTAACTAATGTCTTTGCTTAGAACATACTTCTTAATTAACTAATTCCCTCCAAGGCATTGCCACTGTCTAGAGGACGTGGCAATATCGGTAATATATTCAACCGCGGATCAGTATGTGTGGGGTTAAATCCTGGGCTCACCCGTGACTGACATCGCTTTCGAGTGAGGAATCTGACGTTAACATTAGCTGCACCGGATTTTCCAAGGCAGTCTAGCGTTCGCTATTCAGAGAGGAACCAGATGGGGTTGACTCTGGTCAACCCCATCTGGTCAGGCAGGATCTGAGAATGGCAAGAGGGGACCCACCTCACCAAGAAATATTTTCTAAAGTAATAAATGGTAATTAATCCATCTAAATGAGGATAGCAACAGGAAACCACCTCAGAAGCCATGTTTTCCCAAGCTATAGGCTGCATAAGGTATGGATAAGGCATAGACTTTGTGATGGGATTTACTTATTGATCTATGGAGTGCTCTCAGGGGCGGATCCAGGAATTTTTTAAGGGGAGGCCTAAAATTTGCTTTGAAGAGTGTACACATTTTTTGCTTACGCCCCGCCTTCTTCAGTACATATGAAGCAATCAGAAAAATGTTCTGGGGGGAGGGCTCAAAATGTGTTCATTACTGTGCTCGGTTCATATAGTGAGTGTGACCCCGTATCTTACCCCCACTCATTAACCTGCAGGCGCACGGATCCAGGAATTTCTTAAGGGGGCCCGAAATTCTTTTTGAAAGCGTAGACATTCTTTGCTTACGCCTTCTTCAGGACATGTGAAGCAACCGGAAAAATGCTGTAGGGGGAGGGCTCAAACTGTTGTCACTACTGCGCTCGGCTTTTAGAGTGAGTGTACCCCCTTATCTTATCCCCTCTCCCACTCATACCCGTACTAAAGCGGGAGGAAAACCTAAAATGTCTAAAATCCTACATTTGTTTTGGAAAAATGTAGGTTAATTTTTCACCTCTGAATAAACTCAGCAGATCTGGACGAATTGCAAAAGTGACCCAATTTTGGCAGTAGGGGGGCTTAAGCCCCTACCATCCAAGGCTGCACCACTTTTTTCCTCTTACACAGTGGTTAAAGTGAAAATTGACAGCTTGTGAAAAGATCAACATTTTTCGGGCCCCCTGAAATTTATACATACACACATATATATATATAATATAATTATATATATATATATATAATTATATATATATATATATATATATATATATATATATTTATATGTATGTAGATAAAGAGGCAATAAAAGCAGGAGTTAAACTATTACAAGATTTTACATTTGCATTATGATCATGGAATGGTGGCAGTTAGTTAATTAAATTGGACTGCAGAAGATAATGAACAGTCTGAACGATATGGCATTGAAATATGGTATGCAGATTAATATCAAAAAGACAAAAGAGATGAGAGTGTACCAGGAAAGAGATGACGTCAATATTACAATAAAAGGTACCAAACTGAAAAAGGTAAAGAGTTCCAAATATCTAGGTCTCAACAGATGATGGGAAAAGCTGGACAAAAGTTGTTGTAGGATTGCCCAAGCCAAACAGTTCTAATCTTCTATAAACACTTAGGCTATCAGAAATGTATATGTACATGTAAATCCAATGACGTAATGTAGAGATGTCACAATACAGTTGGACAATTCAAAGAGATCCCAAATATTTGTGAATTTATTAAAGGGAAATGTTAATGGAAGAGTGAATTTCAAGTGAATTTAGTTTAATAGTAGTAACTTAGTAATTTAATATAAATATCTTGATAAGTAGTTACAAACCAATCCTGCAGTGTCGTAGAAATGAACTTTTTCCTTTTGACCTCTGTCCGTGTCAATGACTGCAACATATATATCTTCCACAGTTGAAAACATAGGCTGTAAATATACAACAATTTCACACCTCCAGACTAATTACATTACCTCCAGACACGGGAAAGGGTAGAAGAGATTAGTCTGACAAAAAATTTACAAATAGAATACTCCTGATGATCTGCAGGTTTTTTGCACGGAAATACAGATGATAAACATTATCCTGAGCACTTCACTTCATATTAGGAAATACCCAGTAAAGCAGGATAATATAACACTACATGTCAAACGGCATATATATAATGGCTGGTATGCAGCTGTAAGCTACACCATTATCAAGCTCTTAAATGTTTTAATGAAGCAGAAGAATTTCTATAGGCAGAAAAAACATGAAACTATTAGAAATTCAATAGTTGACCAGATTTTACAAGAAAAACGACAAAACCTCAAACTAACTATTTATGTTTTAACATTTTCTTTTTTATAATTTGTAGTCAATATTTTGAATCAGGCAGGTTATATATTAACATATTTAATATATAATCTCAATAAAACAATTTTATTTTCAAATGTACCGCAAAGATTTTATACGTAAAGATTACAATAAAGCAAGAGAGAGTTACAATGAACACGATTTACATTAACAGAAAGCTAATTAAAGCACAAATATCACAGTATTTATGCATAAAATTTATAAATATATATCTTAATAAAATCAAAATGAAAAGTTATCATTAAGAATATTTGACATTATTTAACATTATTCAGTAAATATACACCGATCGATAGTGACTTCCAGTTATAACTTCAATTTTGCGAAAGTTTTAAACAGGTTAAATGATTTCTACAAAAGGATGAAGATGACGGTAACAAACAAATGCCTTAGAGTATTCAGACATGAGCAAAGAAGGCGAAACATATGGCAGAAAGGTGGAATAATTTCCTCACAGCCAAAGGAGCTGTCGTGACTGATATTTTAGTCAGAACAATGTTCCTTCCAGGCAAATAACATCTATATGCTTATATATTGAAATGACAATAGAAAACTAAATAAGTAACATTATCATATAAGATATAAACTACTAAAGTTTAGCATTTGAGGTCTGTTTTTAAGATGTCTAATGTCGATTGTAGTTGGGTATCCTTATACAGATTAGTTCAGTAGTTTGAGCACCTTACAGTAAATGTAATAGGACTATAGAGTATAGACTGTATAGTAATGAAGTAATAATAAATTGCAACAGGGTCCATGCTACGTCTAATTTGCCTTGTCCTATAAACAGGGTCGGATCCAGGAATCTTCTAAAGGGGGGCCCAAGTAGTTTTTGAGAGTGTACACATTTTTTGCCACGCCTTCTTCGAGACATGTAACGTAACCAGAAAACATGCTGTGAGGGGGGGCTTTACATTTTTCACTACTGCTCTCGGCTCATAAAGTTAGTGTATCCCCGTATCTTACCCCTCCTCATACCCGTAGGCTATAAGAGTCAGGGGAAAACCTGAAATGGCTAAAATCCTACATTTGTTTTGGAAAAAAGCAGGTTAATTTTTTCACCTTCGAAGAAACTCAGCTAATCTGGACAAATTGCAAGTGACTTAATTTTGGTGATGAGGGTGCTTAAGCCCTCCTAGACAAAGCTGTTGCACCACTACTCCAGGACAGAGTTCACATATTTTTACTCACACTAGGGGGTCCAGGCCCACTGGGCCCCCCTCTGGATCTGCCACTGCTTATAAATGATATAATTAATATTTCTAATTATATCACTGGACTTGGATAAGATCTATGTTAAACACCATCTATTGAAATTTATCTGTTGCTATTTTCTTCAGTGGCAGATCCAGCGGGGGCCCGGGCCCGGCGATAAAAAAATTTAGACTGTATTTTCATTGTTACTATGGCAATTTCTACGTGTCAGTATGTTTGTAAGGGTAGTGGTTAGGGTAGGGGGGGGGGGGGGGGGGTACGAGAGGGAACTCAGTTCCACTAGTTCAATTTTTTAAAATATGGGACTAGGAGCCCATAATTTGTATTCTAGGAACCCTGCAATTGGAAGGGGGCCCGTAAAATGTTGACCGTTTCACTAGCTCTCAATTTTCGCTTTAATCACTGTATAAGAGGAAAAAATGGTACTAGTAAAAAATGTGAACTCTCTCCCGTAGCAGTGGTGCAAACAGCCTTATCTGGGGGGGGGGCTTAAGCCCCTCCCAGCCAAGGCTGTTTGCACCAAGGCTCCCTACCGCCAAAATTAGTGCACTTTTGCAATTCGTCCAGATCCGCTGAGTTTCTTCAGAGGTAAAAAAATTAATCTACTTTTTTTTCAAAAACATATGTAGGATTTTAGGCATTTTAGGTTTTCTTTTCACTTTAGTACGGGTATCTTGAAGAAGGCGGGGCGTAAGTAAAAATGTGTACATTCTCAAAAAAAATTTTGGGCCCCCCCTTAAAAAATTCCTGGATCCGCCCCTGATTTTCTTCATTGTATTATTATCGTTATTGTCTTATCTTGCATTATTACCTTATGAGATTACCTTGCGCCAAGGTTATTGAAGACAATGATTAATAGTAGAGATCTGTTCAAAAATGTAATTTATATTTGTATTTGTACTCTATAATTAGTAAAATAATTGTAACTTTTTTGATATCGGAAAATAACAAATTTTACTTTTACATTTTGATTCAGCCAAAAGAATACTTTTACATTTACTTTTTGGTTGTGAAAAAGTTACTTTTACCTTTAGACTCTTAAAAATAAATACTTTTACTTTTTAGTTTCACAAATTTAAGTAGACTACTTTTCCAGCACTGCTGGGGACTGCACGTGTAGCAACAAGTGACAAAGCACTAAGATTCTATCCAATGTCAGAAAGGGCATTCACTTGGGCTCACCAAGTGAGCTCACCAAGCCTGGGCTCACCAAGGCTCACCAAGACTGGGCTCCAGAAATTGCAACAAAATATTCTAATCCCATCCCAGGTAGACATGGATTCAAGAGAAGAAGATGATGATGCTGTTAATGATTAAATTAATCAATAACTTCTTCAGCCCTAGAAATAATGACGGGATCAAAAATGTTGCGTGGATGAAGGGTGGCAGAATTGAGATGTGCTATACTGGTCTTGAGTGATTAGATAAATCAGAAATGTTCAGCTTCTCTCACGAGTGTAGCTCAAACATAAGAAACGCCATCCAGACTGAGCCGCTAGCTCAATTTCAGATACTATTAAATTTTTAACAATAACATTATTTTAAAAAAGCTGATAAAGCTAAGGTTAACGTCAGCTTCCTCACTTGAAAGCGATGTCAGCAATAACTATTATTATTCACATAAGTATGATCAGTATGATCATACTTATGTGAATAATTATTTGAACCCGTGGATCAGTATGTGTGGGGTTCAAATCCTGGGTACTGACATTGCTTTCGAGTGAGGAAACTGATGTTAACATTAGCTTTACCAGCTTTAAGGTGTAAATGAGCCTGAGCAATAAAGAAAAAACAACTATACCAAAATACGCATAGACAGAAGCTTGTTCAAATAATTTAAAATCTGGAAAGGCGACTAGTTTACGATCAAGTGGAGGCAGTAAGTGAAGTGCAGTACCGCAGATAACAGCTGCATTCTTGTCAAGTACTTAGTCTATTAATACAAAAAAGCTTAACCATAATTACAAATTAATTATCATCTTAAACTATATATGGCATATGATTTTCAACCGATTTAGCATCGACAGTATCTATAGAACAAAAAATAATCATAATTCTTATAATTACTATTTCTTATAATAATAGTCTTTTAATAATTGGGTATTGAAATACTCCCCGTGTTCTGTCCGGGAAGAATGTGTTGAATGTGTTGCTTGCAGAATAGACCAACCGTGTAAATATGCACATGTCGTAGAAGGCGACACAAACACTAGATCCAAACCAACGTCAGAAAGGGCATTCGGTTGGTGAGCACCTAGGCTCCATAAATTGCTACATAAACTTAATCGAATGGATAAACTAAAGTCTACTCGTATCCTGACTCTGGTTAAACTGGGATTTAAAGGAAGATGATGATGATAATGACGCATAATTATGCATTGAAATGTAACAGCCATGTGAGTATACTTCACAGCAACTATTATTATAATATAATTGTTGTCTTACCGCGCCCACAACGTGATCCCCATTAATCAACTGCTCCAGAATGGCTGTCTTGCCTACTGCTGTTTGCCCACATACAACAACTCGCCATGTTTTACCCATATTATTCCATATAAAAATTGAGATTAATTCAAGGTTATCATTTAATCAGTTACCATCTCACAGAGCATTAACTAGAAATTTGTAAACTGAAAAATAATGCTGATTTTCGTTGATGAACACTAAAAGAAACGAGCGGATGCTGAGCTCCAGAAGTTGTATTTTTCTCAACATTAAGTTATAATTAAAGGCAGAGCCTTTTCTTTGGGATTAACGTGTTACCTAATGGAGTAATTATTATAGAATACAAAACTTGAATGCAAGTAGGTATATGTCGTGCTCATATGCAATGATGAGCACAACTGTATTTTCAAACTATTATTTATTTGAGCTCTAAAATAGGTAATAGCATATTTTATTTTAGTATTTTTAAAATAGTTTCAAACAGTATTCTGAGATAATTCAAAATACCTTGAAATTACATCTACTTTTTGTTAGAAATTTAGTTGTTTTCAAATTGTAGTTATGACCAATGATACCACATGCCTTAAATTATTTTATTTGTGGTGTGCTTATTTTAGGTTTAGCAGACAAGGCAATTGAGCTGGGATATTGAACCTGCTTGGAACTGGTTATCCATCGAGAAGAGATGAAGCCCATAGGCGAAGGTGCTAAAGTCGAAAAAGGGATATATGATCAGTGTGGACATTGGAGGCCCTGGCTTCGGTTATCAACCATATGCTTTGCTTGTTAACTCTGCTGGCAAATATTTAGGGATCGGACTTCAGCAGATTAAAAAGTGTTTATAAAAAGCAACAATGGCTAAAGACTTGATAGTTATCTAATACCAATTAGATAACTCTCAAGTCTCTAGTCTCTAGCTTTTTATGAACACTTTTGTATCTTGCAGAAGTCTGCTATAATTTACCTGCAACATCGTCATAAAATCGCGCAGAAGTCAATCAAATATCGATGACAATTCAAATCTGAATTCAATGACCAAGGGTCGTCGTCGATCAACGGCCAATTGCGGTTTCTGAATTAGTTGAGTTACACGACTTTTGAACTAAATAGGGTTTATAATCACGAATTTTAATTTTATTGACCATCATACACAATTATTTTATTTAGTAAACATTAGCAAATGTAAACAGAAAAAACCCGTTTGCGATTTTTGATATGTCCATTACGTAAATAAGAAAATGGTCATTGTCCATAAAAGTTCCTCCCCACCACAGTAAAATTTCTGGTTCCTCCTATGGTTAGGCAATATATACGTATGGACCTACTGATTAATTTTGATTGATTAAACGAATGGATCAAGTCTATTCGTATCCCAACCCTAGTTAAACTAGGATTTAAGGGAAGATGATGATGATGAACTCTATATTAGAAGCTGATTTATGTACTCATTAATTATTGCATTTTCTTTTCTTTCTTTTTTCACATTACCTTTCCTATCCACCCATTGCACAGGAACCGAGACCAACATGCAAACATCCATTCCAATAGTACCCCTCTTAATTTAAAATGATTTCCCGGATTTTGGTTTCCACCGTTTTTAGACCCCACACTCTGCCCATCGTATTCGATTTGGAACCATAGTGCTCAATGCTTTCATGGACGACAGTAGCACACTACAAATAATGATTTAAATCTGCAGCAACTATAACAATCAAAACATAAAAACAAAAAATACTTTAGCAATTTATACACTATAGAAGTCATATAAACTAACGAGTCAAGGAATCAACTACAATAATAATAATAATAATAACAACAATTAGAGTGCTACAGTCATCAATGACAACATCGAGCACTATTGAGACAAAATCAAGCCGGCGAGCAAAAAAAGAAGGTCCAAAAACGGTGCAAATTCCAAAATCCAGAAATTCAGTCTAAGTAAATGGAGTTAAAGAAAAGGTGGTTTGGGCGCAGGTCGCTGCTCATGGACATTGGATGGAAAAGAGAGATGGAAAAGATAGGTCTTCACTGCTTTTGGAACTGCTCATAGGAAAGGCTGATGTGATTCAAATGAAGATTTCCGAAGATTGGATTTAAGAGAATTACAGATCTGAGGTGCAACATGCTGGAAAGAACGATTAGATAGCTTAGAGCGTGAAGGTAAGCTAGGTCTCACAAGAGTAATTAACTTAGAAGACCGAGCAATAGCAAGCTGCATCACTTTAATCAAGTGAGACATACAAGTTTGTCCAGGGATGGTGATGGACTCATAGGTTAACGAAGCTGTTTTGTAAATGATACGCTCTTTAATCTTTAGCCAGTGCAAAGACTTCAAAATAGGCGTAACATGTGAGTACTTGGAACTACAAAAAATTGCTCGCGCAAGAGAATTCTGAACAAACTGCAACCGATCAATCTCACAGCCAGGGAGATTTAAAAACAGGGAATTGCAGTAGTCCAACTTCGATTGCACAAGAGCAGCACAATTGTAGCAGCTGTCTCACGTGACAAATATGGACGTATTCGACGAAGATCACGGATATGGAAGAAACATGCTTGTGAAGTTTTAGTTATGTGTTCGTGGAAGGTTAGGTGTTTATCAAGGATAACACCGAGATTTCTCACAGAAGAAACAGGTGATATTTTAATACCCGAAGATAACGAAAGAGTTTTCCCATTCAGCTTCAGAAGCTGTTGAGGTGTCCCGACCAACAAGAATTCAGTCTTAGATGGATTAAGTGCCAAGAAATTAGCAGACATCCAAGAGGATATAGACTGAAAACTTTGTTGCAGGA
The DNA here is from genome assembly GCA_905160935.1 of Enchytraeus crypticus. Lineage (NCBI taxonomy): Eukaryota > Metazoa > Annelida > Clitellata > Enchytraeida > Enchytraeidae > Enchytraeus > Enchytraeus crypticus. The sequence goes on along the minus strand of CAJHZI010000518.1, from coordinate 1,509,257 downwards.
GGGTTTCAGCATTAGAATAGGAGTTAGGGGTGAAACAAGTGCACATTTGAGTGTCATCAGCATATAGTTCATGATCAAGATAATGAGAAGGGATTAGAGTGCTTAGGGGTGTTGTATAGAGTTAAAGAGGATATGACCAAGAACGGAGCCTTGAGGCACACCATATTTTAAATGAGAAGGCGAAGAGATGTACTCCATCACTTTCACACTAAAAGAACGATCCGTCAGATAGGAGGAAAACCAATCAAGAACAATTCCACGAACACCAAACCAGGAAGAAAGACGTTCCAGAAGAATATTGTGATCAATGGTATCAAAAGCGGCCGAAAGATCAAGCATACATAATCCAGTTAAGCGTTGTGTGCACATGGCATTAACAATAGAATTGCCCACAGATAGAGGCACCGTTTCAGTTGAACGATGCTTAGTATAAGCAGCTTGATGCTTATTAAATAGATCATTAGAAGAGAGATGAGTAGAAAGCCTCTGAAGAACAATTCTTTCAGTGAGTTTAGATATGTATGACAGATTAGATATAGGCCTGTAATTCGACAATGATTCCTTATCCAGCGTGGGCTTTTTAAGCAATGGAGTAATAACTGCACGCTTAAAAGCGCGAGGAAATTTGCCAGTAGAGAGAGAGAGAGGTTAACAATCAATGTTAATACTGGAGCAAGTATGTGAATACACTTCTTTAAAAGAGAGGTTGGGATAGGATCCAAGTCACAATGTTTAGCTGGAGAGTCTAAAACTAATTTAGTAATCTCATCAATTGTAACTGGAGTGAAATTAGAAAGCTCATCTTTGGAATGATTCTCTACTGGAGTATGAGGAGTAGAGTTAGGAGCTGGAGTGATAGATTCTCTAAGATTGCTTATCTTATCTGTAAAGTATTTGGAAAATTGTTCAGGCAGTGACTCCACAGGAGTAGAAGGAAGAGAAGGAGAAATAGATCTATGTAAAAGATCATTAACGGTTTTCCATAAACTCTTGACATTCACAGCCTTACTGACCAAAGAGGAGTAGTACTCTTTCTTAGCATTAGCAATAGCAGTACGATAAATCTTGTGTTGCAAATTAGAAACAGTTTTCCAAAAATCTGAATGGGTATGACGCCACTTTCTTTCAGCTCTACAGCATGCAGCCTTTAGCTTTCTCAGACCAGAAGTATACCAAGGGTTAGATTTCTTAAGCTTCTTGGTAGTTAGAGGTGCATGCTTATCAAGTAGAGATGAAAGAGTAGTGTTATACCGTTTTACTAACTCATCAAGATCATTAGCAGGAGACTTGATCAAAGTCGAATTTTCAAGATCAGAACAAAAGAGATCAAGATCAACGTTATTTACTCACCTAAATGAAACAGTAGGTGAATTTTTAATAGTATCTGGCTTAACATGATTATAAGTGAATACAACAGGACAATGGTCTAACGGCGAGTGAGATAAAATAGTAACACTTAAAGGATCAATAGCAGAGAGACTTGTTGTAATAACAACATCAAATGTATGATTGTCAATATGAGTAGCAACATTCACATGTTGAACAGCATTGCAAGAGGACAGCAAAGTATTAAACTGCTGAGTTAAGGGATCAAGAGGATTATCAAGGTGAATGTTGAGGTCACCTGTAATCACAAAGTCTGATTTAGAAGTAGTAAAGAAGGAGAGTAGGGTAGAAAACTCCGATAAAAAGAGAGAGAAAGGTTTGGCACAGGGAGAAGAAGATGGTGGTCGATACACTGCAACAACATGCAGAGTACATGTGCTAAATTTACCAGTGACTGAAAATTGCTTCAAATGAAGAAAATTTATGACAGTAATTGCTAAGAAGGGTAAAGGGCTTCCTTAGTAGGAGAGCACCTCCACCATCCTTAGCACCAGATATCCTTATCACCAGACATCTTTAATAGTATTAATTGCATTCTCAATGTTTATTGGAGTATTATTATATATATTTAAATTTTGTTATATATTTATTTCTCAACTTTAATAAGTAACCATATTCTATATCTAACTTTTTTTGTATTGTTGGATCGTTTGGATATGACGATCCATTTTCTGTTCCCAACTTAACATAATATTTTATTTTAAACTCATCAGTTGTTAAATTTGGATTAAATATGTGTATTTTGTCTTGAACATAATAAGATGGTACCATCAATATGTTATCAAGATGTTACCATCAATACCATATATAAACTGTAAAATGTAATTATCTGCAACAAGCTGACGTTGATTATTTATCATAAACGATTCTAGACATTTTCTATCTTGTCTCTGTCTGGTACCACCCGTAGCAGTTGATATGGATTTAATAATAATAGAATTTCTCGAATCATATGTATGATACATAAAGGATAAAGGTCTTAAACCTTCAGTATATGATTGTGGAACAAATCCTCTCGACAGCATATTCGTTTCAAATCGTGTATTATATGGTGTTGTCCTCTTATAACTAAATGATTCGGGTAAAATAGATTCAGAAACAGTAATAAGTCCAATATTGGCTTTAATGTTTTTAAACATCTTACCTTTTGCCCCAGATGAGATGCTGGCCAATAGATTGTTATCCGTTGTTGTGTATTTGAGTAGTTGTGCTATTATCATATCATTCATTCTAGTTGTTTTAATAATAACGAATCATAATGATCTTTCAACGTTACATTTAATGGTGGCAATAATAGATTCTTTATATATTTTTCAGATATTAACTCACAACTATTTAGAATTGAGTTGTTTATATCATCAATATTTGCGCGACATTTTTTATTTATATAAAAATCTCTTAATGAAATACTAAACCCATCGTAATGTGTTATATAACGCAATGCTATCTGTTGCAAATCGAATATTGCTTTAAGTGTCATATTGTAACCATATTGATTAAACATAATATGAAAGATGTTATCTCTTTCACTTCCACCAACAGATGGTTGATCGAGTATACCACTTACAAGTTTACCATTAACTATAGACACATGTTGTAGTGCTGACACATGTTTAAAAATATTATTAAATATTGATTGTGATAATGCAGATTCTCTATTATAATTAATAAATAAATTATTTGTTTTCAAATATGAACTTATAATATCTTTTCCATTATTTAGTGGAAAAGAGTCATCTAATACAACATGAGTAAGATTTAATGCATGTTGTTTAATAAACTGTGGTTTGTTATTATCTAATTTATTATAATCATTATATGTTAACATACGCAATCCAATGATACTATCCAATACTTGTGATATTTGTGTTTTAATATTTTTAGATGAGATAAGTATCTTATCTATACCAGAATTTATCGATATTTCAAATTCAGTCATTGTTGAACATGGGTGTTGGGTACAGGTTTGATCACCATCAAAGTCAGCATTAAACAATACACAACTGGCAACATTCATATAAATAACATTAATATCATCAAACACTATTACTTTCATACTAGATATTGAACTAATGTCTAATGTTGGTTGTCTATTAAAATTAACAATATCACCATCTATCATATCGCGATATAAAATATCGCCTATCTTTAATTTATATGTTTGATTAATAACATCAACTTTACAAATATAGTTCGTTCCATATTTAATGATATTAGTTGATCCAGGATAACGTTTAGTTCCATTTAAATAATAGACAAGACATTCACTGTAATTGTAATCTCTCACATATATCGGTTTTTGTATTCGTGTTGCGATAAAAATTGATATACCAATTGTATCTATTGGTAAATCACTTTTACACGCAATAATTGTTCTACCCATATATCTAACATGTTTACCCAAGAGATTTTTCCTTATTATACCATTTTTAGATGGTAGTTTTTTCATAAGAGCCTGTTCATATATACGTTTTGTTGAATTAACATTTATATTATATGGACCCTTTATCAATTCATACACTGCAATATTTAAATCTAAAATTTGTTTTTCTATTTCATCTGTTATATTATCCTTTGTTATATTTGGCATCCCAGAATTTATCTTAACAATATTTTGAATAAGTATTGTTATTTCATTTGATGTATTCTTACCAGCAACTAACTGCATATCTGGTCGCATTGTATTTGGTGTTATAAGAAGAATATTTGGAACGATATATGATGGGTGGAATTTATTAGGATTAAATCCTAATGATTTGACTGTGTCTTTTGTGATCTTACAAAATATTTCATACACTTGAAATGGTAATATTCTTTTCTTATTTTTGAATAGAACCAATCTATCTATTTTACTTTGTTGCATAAGTGGTATCAGAGCATTACATACGTCACATTTTACTTTTTTTTGTGAGTAACGCACCACATTCATGACAAATTCTTTTAATAATGTTATAAATATATGGCATAAATAGTGGATGAAATACATGTGTTTTTAAATTATAACTACCATAATGTCCTGGGCATAATATATTATTTTGTTCGCATGTTTTACATTTCTAGTTCCTATCTGTTGTGCCCATGTGTAAATCATATATTCCATCATTAAATGGTTGATTGTTTTGTATAATAAAGTCATTCTTTATATTAACCTCTGACAGTTTTTTAATGTCGTCAAAACTTAATACATTAAACTTTATCTTATTAATATTTAATAATGGAATATTCATTATATTAATATGTGTTTTTTTTATTTCATTTTTAATACAATATTTAACAACTAACACATATTTACACATGAACTAAAAATTGATTTTTTTATATTAATCAATTTGTAATATTAATATTACATTTACAACAATGGGCAATCATCAATCTAAACATGTTAGTATTAGCATATCTAAAAATGAAACATCTGAACAAAAAGATGAAATTGGAACAAATACATCATTAACTATTACAGATGAACCCATAGTTATCATGACATCTGAACAATTAAAGTTGTTCTATACTATATATGGGTATATATTGGTGAAATATGTAATTGATCCGAAATTTACATATAGAGTAGATACTGGAAATGAACTTCATGTAGCTATTAGATGTGTAAAGATGTTAAATGCACACAAATCATTACAAGAGAATCCAGAAAAACGCAAATATATACAATATATAATCGATTATTATAACAAAAAATATGAAACATATAGGACTGAAATAGGTTTAAGAGATTTTTTATACGAGAAGTGTCTCACAGATGATCCTAAATTAGAAAATTTATTAAAATATGAAGATGTAACAAAACCAGAAGTAATGTATGTTATAATGTGTCAAAAAAAACTAAATAATATTGTACCAAGTATAGCACCACTACCACATCTATTGCCTATAATTGGTAAAATCATCTGTTATAGAATTATTGTTAGATACATTAATGATGGTGTATTACCACCATAAGATATGTCACATGTAATCAACATATAGAGTCACATGTAATCAACATATAGAGTCACATGTAATCAACATATAGAGTCACATGTAATCAACATATAGTCACATGTAATCAACATATAGTGAATAATGATATTGACTATTGTATACAAATCATTATGAATATATTTTTTGTTGTGCTAAATATTACACACATATTAAACTGGTTTGTTGTATGTAGTAATAATATAACAATTATTTATTTATGTTAAACTTGTTATTATTAATATTATATTATAAAATTGAACAAAATCAATATTATATATAATAATGGTAGAAACTGATACAACAGTAATGGATATGGTTCAACATATGGAATCTACGTGGTATAATACATTCAAAACAGCATTTATTAAACCGTATTTTCAGAAATTGGCCATATTTATAGCAAATGAAAGGACTAAAAGTACCATATATCCGGAAATACAAGATGTCTTTGGATGGACTAAAGTAACACCTTTAGATAATATTAAAGTTGTTATTATTGGTCAAGATCCGTATCATAAAAAGGGACAAGCACATGGTTTTTGTTTTAGTGTGAACCATATACAACAATAACATTTTAACCAAATTATGATTTATTATATAAACGTAGTAACAGTGACATATCTAGACATAACATTTCTTCTGATATGAATCTAGAACAGTTAATACGAATGCGTTTGCTACAAACAGCATTATTCATTAATACAATTGAATATAAACATGTAAACAATACACATATTAAACTAAATCCCATTAAATTAACATATAATGGTAAACCATTTCATACAGATTTAACACTTGATAAAATGGCTAAAGCAATGGGTTTAGTCAATTTCATTGTGTTAAAATATAACAATCCTAACATTAACTATTTTCCATGGTACATCCTTATCGCAGAAAATACATGTAAAAAGTATGAAAGTATGTCAATAATAAATGGAATATATGTTAAGAATGCAAAATATCTACATATTATCACAGATAAAATATATAAATATATCAAAGAGAACAAAATATCCAGTCTAACAGATGCAGTGTTTAAAAATACAATATTTATTATTGATTGTAAAAATATACCATTAGTTGCATTTTCCAGTCAAGATAAGAAATCGTTTAATATTAATATCAAATTGTTAAATAAAATGAAAATAGAATTTAAAATAGATCAACATACACTTGCTAAGATATATACTATGTTATCTAATAGTTTAAAACAGAAAGAAAAGTTTCAAACTATTGATTGGAAAAAGTTACCCAATAAATGTCAGAGAGCAGCTAAACTTGGCCCAAACAGTGTATTATTTATACAGGAAGGAGATTCAGCTGAAGCGGCTATTGACAATATGATATATAAAGAAGTGTCACCATTTCCAGTTGAATATTGTGGTAAGTTTAATATTAACGGAGTGCCACTTAACACATTAAAACAGATAAGTAGTAATATGTTTGATACGGATGATATGACAAATTATTATCAATGTTTTAATAATAACATTTCTGATGTTCTTAAAAATAATAAAACATTAGTTGCACTGGCCCAATTTATTGGTTTGGAATTAAATAAAGAACCATGTAAACTAAACTATGGTCAAATAATAATAGTTACAGATGAGGATGTTGATGGGAAGGGGCACATATGTAGTTTGTTACTCGTATTCTTTATTATATTTTGGCCTAAATTATTAATTAATAATATTATCAAAAGATTGTCAACACCAATTGTCCGTGTATATCAAAATGAAAAAACATTTATTAATTTTTATTCATTAGATGATTTTCACCAATCTAAATATTACAATAACAATGGGCATGGAGTTCGTAGCATAACATATTATAAAGGACTTGCCACTCATTCGAAAAATGAACAAATCGACATTGCTAAACATATGTTAGAGCATCTTTATACATTTAACCTTACACAAGAATGTAAACTGATTATGAGTCATTATTACAATGACACTAATTATTATTAATTAATTAATAATGACACTAGTGAAAGAAAAAACTATTAATGGATACACTAACATTTAAATACCCCAGCGACTTATATGTGAAGAAAATAATATTGTGTAAAGACCATTTTAATATCGAAACAAAAACATTTCAATTAGAATTCATTAGACGTAAATTTAGAAATTTTTGTGATAATCTTATAGAATCATCTAGGAAAGCTTTTGCATGTGCTAGGCAATCTTTACATGAAAATCAACTGATAAAAGTATATCAACTTAGTGGAAAAGTGGCTGAGAAAATGAATTACTTTCATGGGGACATGTCAATGAATGGAACAATTATTAAAATGGGCCAATCACATATTGGCACTAATATGATTCCTGTATTTATAGGTGTGTCAGGTGGATTTGGTAATAGAAAAGACCCAAGAAAAAAAACAGCAAGTGCAAGATATTTAAATATTAAATACAATCCGATTATGAATTTACTATATCCTAAATGTGACGACTGTTTACTTGAATATGTTTATGATGAGGGTAAAAAATGTCAACCAGTGCATTATGTGTCTATTTTACCATTATCTGTTTTAGAATATTGTACAACACCAGCCGCTGGTTGGAAGTGTAATATGTATCCTAGAGATTTAATACAAGTCGTTAATTATGTAAAATATTTAATTATGAATACACATAATATGCCAATGCCTAAATCTTTATTAGAAGATGTCGATAGTGATACCACAATATGTTTTAAACCGTGGATTCCAAAATATACAAATGAGAAAATAAATTTTAAATGCTACACAACCAAAGATAACTTTCCTATTAAATACATATTGTGTAATTGATAACACAAATGGTCTAAAATATTGTCACAGAGAAATATATTACGGTAGTTATGTTATTATTGGGAATAGTATACATATTAGACAATTACCACCTAAGATGTTGGAAACAAATTATGTCGAGTCGATAAAAGATTTAACCTTTTGTGATGATTGTCTTGTATCAACATATAATTCAAATAAATCCAGTCATGTATGTAATAATGTTCAAATTGTAAAAGAAATACATAAGTATTCTATTGATGACAACATTCATTTAATAGTTACATTAATAGACGAATCATACATCACTAAAATGAAACTATATCCAACAACATATGGTTTAGATCCAATAGTTGAATATTTAAAAATGTATAGTATTAATTCATACAATATCAATTTGTTGAATACGGACAATAAAATATGTGAATTCATAGCATATCAATATGTAATTGATATGTGGTTTAAGGAGCGTCTTAATTTGTATATACAGAGATAAAACAGAATCAAAATATTATTAGAATTGAAATTACTCTATTATACAAACATAAGACGATTCATTGAATCAGACATAAAAAAAGAATTTAATATTGATTACAAAACTAAAGATGTGCGATATGATATCTTTCGTAATTTTAAATTTGTGTGTATTAATGAGGATCTTTTAAACAACAATTTTGATATTAAGACAGAAAACCTGCGTACAACTATTCTAGACAATACATCATATAACTATCTTGAAAAAATACAAGTTCGTCATAGATCTATTGAAGAGATTAACAATTTAAATATTAAAATCATTAACATTGAAAATGAAATAAAGGGTTTAAAACAACCACATGAAATATGGCTAGATGAAATAGATAATGTGATGAAAGTTATCAATTATTAATTACATTATTTTTTTTGAGTTATTGTAAAATTTGTATACTAATAGGTATAAAATTTGAAAAATATGACAGCTTTATACCAATAAGAGAGAGATATATTTATATTCAATTGCAATGGTATAGAAACACTATGGAAAGTGATGTTAATATTGAAATGAATAATTATTAATGGGATGAACATGATTATATGGATGCTGTGTATGTATGTGTTACGTTTTACTTTGAACTTACACCTGGTAAGTTATGTCAGTTGAATGATCAACATCATTTTGATAACAACATCATTAACTACATTTCTAAAAACAGATTAATATTAAGATATAGGAAAGGAAGTAATGCACTAAAGAAATTACTTACACATCTGTCACTGCTAAGAGAAACGCACATTATATTAACATATGAAACACATGTATACAATAATATACCAGACCATATAATAAATGATTGTTCATTGAGTTCCATGTATGAATTTAACAATCATAACAACAACATATTTGTTATGAAACATATATCAACATGGGTTCCATACAAAACGTTCATTAAACTGCACAAACATAACTATGAAATGTATAAACGGCAGATATATTGTACATATTGTAATATGTCACCATGTATTACATTGTGTACATATTGTACAACTGTAGATATAATAAAAACTGTTAATTGTCGAAATGTACCATTTGGTCATAATGAGTGTTTTTGTCGCACCAATAAATGTCTAACATGTGACGGTCTGATATTAAATCCACTAATACCAACATGTGTACAATTAAAACGAAAATCTGTGTATATAGGCGATGAGTTTCTAGGTAAATCAAAAGTTTAAAGATTTGCAATTTATTTTTGATGGTGATGATGTAATGTTTGCTATTGATATGAAGCATACTACTGTAAAAAGTAAAATATGTTTATGTTATAAGAGAGATTGTTATTACAGAGTTGTATTCTGTAAAAATGTATATGAATTGTTATGAATTGTTATATGGTGTCTGTGATATGCTAATTAGTAGAAAGATAGTTCATCTTGAACTACCATTCACTAAAGGACATGTTGAATGTCATGTTGCACGTTCTAACACACAACTTATTGCTGCCAAGCCAAGAGTTGCAATGATATATGCTGATATTGATGACATCATGAGGATGACAATTGTTAGAAGTGATGGTAAGATGTTGGTAAGTATACCATATATATACATGGTAGAGTGTGGTATGTTAACTATTGATGAAAATAACAACAATCGACCAAACATTAGCATTGGTTTAATGAAACATGAATTGTTTGTTATAATTGATAATAAACATAAAACACTATCTATGAATATTGACAACAATAAAACACAAAAAAGAATACTAAACATGCACATTAGAGATGTGTTTAGTAAACTCAATAAACAAAATATACAACCGTCACATGAGATATTTGATATAATAATAGGATTACTGGAAATGTATAATAAAAAGAAAGATGCCAAATGTAGTGTAAATGATTATGTTACTGATGATAATATAAATATATCTATTAAAAAAATGTTTAACATTTATTTAACAGAGTTTACCTCATAATATTATTGTTATATTTGAATGTCTTTCATATATTGTTTCAGTATTATTTGTATGAATGGTGTTCATGTAAAACGGGTACATAATGATATTATCTTGCATTGATATTTATATTTATAATTTTAATACCGGTGTAACAACATGTTGTAACAACACAGTGTAAACGGAAACATTATAGTATTTTAAATGTTCTTAATGTATATAATGAACTTATTAAACATTTCAATGATATCATTTAATGTGTCTGTAAATAATGTATAGTTTACTCCCTTATATATAATAGTATTATATCCTATACTAGTTATACGCATGGCAATATTTTGGTTTGTCTTTATTTTCAATATATCATAAATTAACACTGCTATCTGCTCAATGGCAACTATTGTTATATCATCAGTATTATTAGTTTTCATTAGTAATTCTTTAATGACATTAATATTTGCAATAATGTTATCACATGCTTTAATTAACAATTCCTTTCCAGCAATGTTCCCATATGTTTTAAATATTATTTTGAATTCAGTTGGATACATTTGTTCAGATGTAAAAACATTTAGTTTATCTTTAAAAATAACATTATCATGCAATTCATCTAGTTTATTTATTTCTGATTGTAGATCAGATGAATCAGTTGTTAGTGGTTTATAATCTTTTCTATAATATTTAACAATGTCATCATATTGTTTGTCACTATAATAGAGTATATGTTGGTCAGATTCTTTCACATCTTTAGACTTCACATAACATTTAGATATTTCACCATTATGTAAGAACATAATTTCAACATAATCTAATATATTATAACATACTAAATTTTGTAAAAGTGATATACCACAGTTCTTGTTAAAATAGTTATTATTTACCATTCCAGTTTCAGTACTTATTTTTGATACTGTTGTTTTAATAGTTAGTTTTATTTTTATATGTTTATTTGGTTCTAGTAATAATATTCTGAAATTATCATTAACACAGACACCACTGTCATTTTTTTGTGTCTTTAATTCCTTTGAATAAACATATACTGAATTGTCACTAGTATTTTTATAATCTAAATAAACTACATCTCCAACATTTACATTTTGTAATATTGGTATACAATTTAATCTATTTATAACATGATCTAAAATAAAATGTTGATCAGTTGTAATGTCAGTTGTTTCACAGTATAAATATTTAGTTGGAACAAAACTAATAAACACTCTCAATAGATTAGCAACAGCACATGATGCATGTCTCAATTTAAGAGATATTATTTCAGGTGCATGTTTATTTATTGAATCGTATGATTTATCTAATGATAAAGATTGTGGTATTATTATTAAATCTTTTGTTATCGAGAGATCATACAATTCAACATTCATTTTTATAATATATCATAAAAAAATATTTATTACAATTATACTAACACATCATTATTTAGTGTGTTCTCACATTTATATATTTTTAAATATGATAATTTGGATCCCATGAAATTTTCAGTTTCAATTTTAAGAGTAAGATCAGGACACATTGTTATTATTTGATTGAATATTTCTATCTGTTCAGCGCTTGACTTATCTTTAAGTATATTGTCAATTATTGGATGACCCAAATATTTTTTTTTAAACATCCATGAATGGATATGCATAGTGCAATCTTAACAGTTGTTAATTTATCACTAGTTTTGTATAGGACTTATTACTTAAGTCAGACAGGTGCGGGTTTACTGCACCAACGTGCAGCTCCCAAAAGAGTTAATTGCAGAAAGTGCGGTCTCTAACACCTAGGCAATAAGCTCATATGGTTTAGTTCTTTTCAGTCTTCGTATTTCACTAGTAGTATCTAAAAGTTGTATGGCTTCCACATTAGTATGATTTAGCAGCCGTTTCTCATGTTTCATAGCATTTTCTTGGATCACATCTTCGATTCTTTTAACATCCCGATCACGATGAATTTCCAGATTAGTTACATAGCGGTACGCCCTTGTAATCATTCTTAGGACATTATTTTGAGCACGCTGAATAATATCACGGTTAGACTGCTTTGTACAACCCCATAGCTGAATGCCGTATGTCCATATTGGTTTGATAATTGTTAGGTATATCAACCTTTTATTACTCAGGCTGAGTTTGGAGTAGTGTCCAATTAACCAATATAACTGCCGCTGTTTAAGCCGAATTTGTTCTGCTTTTTGTTTAACATGATGTTTCCAGTTTAGTCTAGCATCCAAATGTATGCCTAAATATTTAGCAGACTCTGCCTGTGGGACTAATAAATCATTTATGTATATACGCAGATTACTATTTCGTTGGCGTAGTGCATACGTTACGTGAACCGACTTTGTTTCATTTAACTTAATTTTCCATTCTCTGGTCCAACTACTAACCTTATCAAGAGCGTGTTGCAATGTCTTTACTGCCTTAAACTGGCATGTATCAGTTACCATTAACACTGTGTCATCGGCATAAGTTCCTATAAAGGTGTCTCCTGTAATTGGTATATCAGCTGTGTATATAATGTATAGAAGAGGCCCAATGACGCTCCCTTGTGGTACACCTGCTTGTATTTGATACAGCGAAGAATATGCTTCCTCATGCGATACTGTGAATTTGCGATTTGATAGGAATGAATTGAGGAGTTGACAATAGTTTTGTGGCAATTGTTTGCTTAGTTTATGAATAAGACCTTGATGCCATACTCTGTCGAACGCCTGAGACACGTCAAGAAACACTGCAGAGCAGTACTTCTTTTCTTCAAATGCATATTCAATTACTTTGGTTACACGATGAACTTGATCAATTGTTGAATGATTAGCTCGGAACCCAAACTGGAAATCCGGGATGACGATGAGTGGTTTAATCTTTTCAACAGCAACTTTTCAAACAATTTAGAGATTGTAGGTAGTAAAGAGATTGGTCTGTACGAGGTTACCTGTTCTGCTGGCTTGTCCGGTTTCTTTAACATAATAATTTTAGCTATTTTAAAACATGCTGGTACATGTTTTAGTCGGAGACAAGCGTTGTATAGAATAGTTAACATAATTACGGCTTTCCGTGACAGTTCTTTGAACAACCCAGGTGATATTCCATCGAGCCCTGGCGCTTTTTTAGGGTTTAAGTTTTTGTCTATTTCCTCTGCTACTTCCAATGGCGTGATAACTTTAATGTTTGCATAAGCCTGGTGAGTCTGCGATAGATCAGTTGAAGACTGCATATCGTGTGGCATGAATACAGTTGCAAGATGCTGTGCAAATAGTTCAGCTTTCTTGTCACTGTGCCTGATCCATTGGTCTTGCTTATCCTTTAAGGGAGGCACCTGTATTATTGGACGTTTGTATTTACGAGTTGCTTTCCACAAGGAATAGTCTTTGTCAGCTTCAGGGCCCAGATTTATCAGATAGTGTTCAATACAACCTTGCTTGTACTCTTTAATGGATTGGTTAACTTTGTGACTTATCCGATTGAAGATTGTTTTATCCTTAGGATTTCTTGTCCTATGCCAGATACGACGCATTTTTCTTCTTTCCTTAATCATTTCTCTAATTTCTGTAGGATAGCTAACCTCATTTTGATCTTTATTCTTTAATACTGGTGTTGCTTCGGTTGCTGCTAAGCGAATATTGTCAATGAAGAATTGGGTTTGTTTCTCAAGGTCTTCCTCTTCTTTGAGTTTGATATTCAAGTGCACTAGTTTATCCAGGTTACATCTGAATAAATCCCAGTCAGTAGATCTATTCGTAAGATTTTGTTTTTGTTGCTTTTTAATTACTACTGTACTGAGCATCATAAGAACTGGAGTATGATCAGACGTGAGATCATCTAATCCCTCAATTTCTATACAGTTAGCTGATAAACCTTTGGTTATAAAAAAGTCCAGAAGATCTGGCATTTTATTGCTGTCAGTAGGCCAGTATGTTGGTTGTCCTGATGAGTGAAAATCACAATACGATTCGTTTATGGCACACAGCAACTCTTTGCCTTTTCCTGGAGTTATTAGTCTTGATCCCCATGCTGTATGCTTCACATTGAAGTCCCCACCTAGTATAAATCTTGGTCCTAGTTGAGTAAATATATCTAAGTATTGTTGTTTTGATGGCTTATGCCTCGGTGGGCAATATACTGCGCCGACATTCAACACAGCTCCTTTACGCTGCAGTGCAATGATTGTGACTTGTATGAAGTGTTCTCTGATTTCTTGTTGTTGATAATGATTTATATTTTTCTTTATTAAAATAGCTGTGCCTCCTCTTGCACGCTCACTGGGATGGGTTGTATAATAAGCAGTATATCCCCATATTTTTATATGATTCTTATTTGAGAAATGTGTGTCTGATATTAGTGCAATATCAATATTATTTGTTCTGAGGAATACTTCGAGTTCTTGAGCCCTTTGATTGAGCCCATTTGCGTTCCAAGCTACTATACGAAGGATTTCGCTATTCATTGCGAGATGTGGTAGCTCTATTTACTGGATTATTTTCTAAATTTTCCATTCTGTCTAAAAGTTGATTAATACTGCTTCTTATTTCTGTCTGAAATGAGTTGAAAAGCTGTAACATTTCTGAGATGGTTGGCTCTTTATTCTGCGAACTTTGTTGCTCTCGATTTATTGAGTCAGTTCTGATTTCCTTGGTCATCTGTGAATAAGATTTGCTCAGGACTGCTGGTTGGATTTCCTCGACCTTATTACCGGGTTCTTTATCAACATTTGGCTCTTTCTGTTTAAGTCGTTGAGTAACAGTTGTTTTATTAGGGAATTGAGCTTTTAACTTTTTTTGATACACAGGGCATCCCTTGTAGTTAGCCGGGTGCCCTCTCCCTTTGCAGAGCGCACATACCGCTTCAGTGCTACTTGGCTTTGTGCAAGATTTTGTGTGGTGATCACCAGCACATTTCACGCATTTCGGTTGTCGACTGCAGAAATTTTTTGGGTGCCCAAGTTGTTGACATTTAGTGCATTGAGGAATTTCTGTGCTCTTCTTGGGTGCTTCAACACTCACCTTACAATGTAGTAAGCTGGTTATTTGATAAATTATTTTATTGTTGTCTTTTTGACTCATGTCCACAAAGAATAGCGGGAAATCCTTGTAACTCGTTTCCCCATTGCTGACTATTTTTTTACGCACATTAGTCACATTAACTACTTCGTGTCCTAGACTGCGTAACGCTTCTCCAATTTCGTTGATATCCATTGATGACGGTAGGCCTCTTATGACAACTCTGTAATTCTTTTCACTTTTGAGTTGATACGTGTGGTATTCCATTTCACTGAATGGATTAGTTCCATCGCTTCCTCTTTCTGATATCTGCTCCCTCAGGAATTGCTTTACAGCTCGATATTCAGTTTCAGTTTGACATGTTATTTTAATGTCATTGTTGGACATAGCCTTAAATTGTACCCTACCAGTAGCTACTTTTAGAACTTTTTCTCTCAGTTCATTGAAGTCCTTTACATTGCTTACGTTTATTGGTGGTGGCAGTGGTTCTTTATTTTCCTTTGGCTGACTTTCCATTGTGCTAATTTCTTTCTGCTTGTTTCCTGTCGTTTCATTCATAGAAGACACTGACGGTATTTTCTGAGGTGGGGAGTCTGCCTCCTCCCTTGGACGTTTATTCTTTTTGAAACTTCTTCTGTTTTTCCCCGCTACCTCCCATTCTAATTCTTCTTCGTCGGTGAAGTAATTAGTGGATCCTTTTAATTCATTGATCTCACGTCTCAGTTCTTCAATTATTGTTCTTTGCTGATTAAACGCTACCAACAGCTCGTTGTAGGTTGAAATATCTGCCATTCTGCTAAGTGGCGGTTATGTCACTGATTTATCAAGAGAATATATTTAGAAATTATCCGTAAACTCATTAATAACTTAGAAAATATATTAATTTATCTCTGTTTATTTTCTAAAGCAGCCATCTTGGCTGTTTGTTTACATAGATATGACCCAAATATGAATAACTTCTCATATGTTCATTACCATGTTTGTTTACTATTCTTAGATGTCCGTTTAGTTGTGCACCCCTAATATATCCCAATACATTATTAAATAGTGGATTTAAATTTGGAATGGTTTTAGGTATTTCACCAGAAGTGTCTTCTGTACTACCTGTAACATATTCATACCATTCCATTATCGCACCTTCCAATTGTTGTTGTGAATCCATGGTTGTATATACTACTATGAAATTATATTCAATTTTAATATATTTGTATTTTACCAGTCTTTTCTAACTCATATGATCTCTTTCTTAACGCTTTTAAATATTCTTTTGTCATTTCGGGTGGTTTTGTAACATTATTTGATTTCTTATTATTAGACTTCCTAGTGACACCCATGTTATATGATTGCATTTTACCCACTAAATCTTCCCCTTGTGATGCCTCTGGTTCATCATAATCTGAATAATTATCAACATCATCAGTTGGTGATTCATTTTCATTTTGTGTCAACTATGTTTTATATTTATTTAAATCAGTTTTACTGGTATGTTGTGGCATAATACCTGTAATCATACTCATTGGACTTATTAGATTTTCTTTCAGTTCAAATGTATCATCACAGTATGATGATGATATTTGTGAAATGTCTTTTGTAATACTCTCACCATAAAATATATTAATAATATCATCAATATTATTTGCTATTATCTTATCATCTTCTAATAGTATTATATTTGGCAAATGTTTAATAGGTGTAATTTTAATAAATGGTAAATTCTCTACTTTACATATTAAGAATTCGATAAATATTTTACTATTCATATTATTTGGATTGAAAACTAATTGTAACATTATATAATAAAGTAAAAAATAAATAGATCAATCTTCATTATCACATATTTGTTTATTTAATTCTCTTTCTTTATATTCTATATACAAATTGATTATATCCATATAATGTCTATAAAACTGGTGTTTTGTAAATTGTGTTCTAATTGTATCAAAATCAACACTAACTAAATCTGTAACCTCAGCTAATGTCTTTTTCTTTGCATTTAATTCTGCAAAATTATATCTCAACATATCATCAGTTACAGATGGTGTGCTGATTAGATATGTATGTGTAAATACTGTTTTAATATGTTGACTTTCATCTAAAAATTTTATAGGTCTACAATCTATAAAATCACATTCTAACAATTCAATATGCGATTCTTCGTATGTCTCTCTTATTACCGTTTGTTTTAATGTCTCAGGAACTCCACTTTTTTTCTGGTTTGCCACCCGTTAAATACAAATAATTATAATCCATTTTATTAACATCAGAATCCATTAATGCTGCTTTAACAAGATCTGCTATACCATAGTGACCATATATATAAACTAGATCATGTTCATTGACTAATGACTTTTGTCCACGTTTTATTTTGACATTTTCAACATGACCAGCATTAATTAACTCTCTCTTTGTCATATATCTAAGATATTCATTTATCTTTGCTATTTGTTCTGTTTTTGTCATTGGAGGTGGTTCATGATATGATGAAAAATGATCCTTATTGCTACCGAAATATAAATATATCAACAATTCCGCCCAATTTGTCCTAGTATAACTTTCAGCCTTTTGAACAAATACCATTTTATACCTTTCCACACCAGTTTCCATTACTCTCATAATAACAGCTGATCCACGCGTTTCTCTAATAGATAACTTCCTACCATCTTCTGGATTTCTTTTTTTATATTTTTGTTTGATATCAACCATACTATTTGGAACATCACCTTTTCTATATATATTAACTTCCATTTTAATGGTATATATATATTATATCCTTTATTATGATTTTATGTAAGTATTGATATACATGAGACCACAACTCAAATATCTACAATATATCTTTTATTCAATTTTTAAGATGTTTAAATTGTATTTTATATAATGTCTCACGAACAACATCCAATATATCCAGATTCTATTCATAATGTGAGTGATTTGAAACGATTGTTATCGTTTAAAGAGTTTTATCAATTAAAACATAGTTCACAACAAACAAATAATATAAACACAGAATTATTAGGACCACATCAATTATTTACAAAATATTTTATTAATCCAAATAATAAAAACTATCGTTTGTTGTGTAAATACGGAACTGGAACGGGAAAGTCACTTGCCAGTTTAATAACTGGCATACAATATCTAGAATTGAATAAATATAATGATTCCACTGAATTTAAAAAGATTACTATAATTGGATTCTCTAAGTTTTCATTTATAAAGGAATTGTTACAACACCCTGAATTGGGATTTTTTAGTAAGGAGTTTTGTGATAGATTTAAATTCTTAAAAACTAATATGGATGGGAATGCTGCATATCAAAAAGAGTTTACTAACAAATTAATAGAAATAAATAAAATTTTAAAAAGTAAAGAACGCAATATACAATTTTTAGGGTATAAGAAATTGTACTTATCATTATTTGAAAATAACACAAAAACAAATATATGGAATAAAGATATGTCAAATTATAATCAATTATATGAAGGACTTATATCAGGAACTATAAAAATAAATCACGAACTGTTGTCTATATTTAATAATGCATTTGTTATATGCGATGAGATACATGGTTTATACAATGCACAAGAATTAAATAATTATGGTCTTGCATTAGATCTTCTATTTAATTTATACGAATCACCCGAGTTGTATGCTGACATACTTAATGTACAAAATATAACAATTAATAAAAATCCTTTACATATATTATTTCTATCAGCAACACTTCTCACAACCAGTCCAACTGAAATAGTCGATTTAATAAATTTAGTTATTCCAGTCAACAACTTACCAAATAAAAAGAGAATTACAAAATCTATGTTGTTCGTAGATGAACAGTTGTTACCAAATGCATTATCGTTTATTACAACAACATTATTTGGATATATATCATATTTTGTTGAAGAGACACATGATTATCCAAGTAGTGAATTTATTGGTACTAAAATACATAATGTTGACTATTTAAAATTTGAAAGGTGTGAAATGACACAGACACATTATGATGCATATTTAAATATTTTTAAACCTGGAAGAGAAGTGAATGTTAATGTCGTCTTAAATGAAGATGACAATTCTAATACAATAGGAATGACTAATGAGACATTAAATATTAACGACATATCAATATTAGATGGTGTTATACCAAACATCAAATCAAATCTGCCACCTTTATATAAAAATAAAGATATTATTACAACAGTCGAAAATAATTTAATAGAGTAAAAAAAACTATACAGTATATCACTCAACAACAATCAGATTATTACAGGTAATTTTCTTTGTTATAATAATATTTCTAAATATTCATCTAAATCAAAAAAATTGTTAGATTTAATATTTCACAACTTAAAAACAGATGGTGGTAAATACTTATAATAAAATAGTTGATAAAATATTTTGGTTGTTTATACATACAAGAAATTGTTATTACATAATGGTATTATAGATATTAATGATGTTCCAACAGATAATACTCTTTGTTCTAAATGTGGATTGAAACGAATACAACATGTAGAAAATCAGATGAATCACTATCAAGCGGCACGTTTTACCCTTGTGTATGGTGAAATGAAACAAAGTGTAATAGATACAAAATTATCTAAATTTAGAGATAATAATATAGATGGTTACAATTGTCACATTCTTATTGGATCACAGATTACTAAACAATCTTATCATTTCACAGAAGTTCAAGATTTAATTATTATGTCAATGCCAATTAGTTACAGTGAACTAATTCAAATACGGGGACGCGCAATAAGAAAAAATTCACATGTGAATTTACCAATAGAAAAAAGAAATGTTAGAATACACATATTAACCATATCTATTCCCAATTTTAAAACATTAAGTATTGAAGAGTCAAAATATATTGAGAAATCTAATATTATATATATTAGATTTCTCAATATATTTTGACTATACAATACAGAATATAGACAATACAGACAATAAAAACAATACAGATTATAGACAAGGCATTGAATGAAACTGCAATAGACAATCATTTGTTTTATCAATATGTAAACAATATTAATGAATTAATAGCAAAACCAATTGATTATACAGATTTAAAAATAGATAAAACAGAAACATCCATGTTTAATGCACTATATAACGCCGATGAGGTTTATTTAATATCAACTATTATTAAATATTTATTTTTATATGTGTCATACATTTGGAATGTAACTGATTTATGGGAAAATATAATTAATCCAATTTTCTATGTTCCGGTTAATACAAAATATTTTGAATATAATAATTTTTTAGTCGCATTGAGCAATTTCATATCTGTTAATAGTATAGTTAACCATACTGTTTTTGATATTGATAAAATGATATATCATCACAACCACTACTATTATCTTTCTATTAAAAATAATTACATATTCCTTACACCATGCGCTGGTAGTGAAAACAATAATATATATCTAACCAATAGTATAACACTTGAACCATGGAATAATATAAAAACGATGACTTATGACTTTAATATACAAAATATATTATATGCTGATGAGAGTATACAAATTGATTCGTTAGAATATGACTTTTATAATAATTTTAAGAATAAACCAGTGTATGATATGCCAACATCATTAGAACACTATACAATATCATTTCATCTTAATAATATAAAAAAATAATTCTATATTTTATAGACATTTATATACATAAGAAACCAAAAGATATAAATTATGATTTTTATACTAAATGTCTTATTTTTTATACCAAACTAGACCTTATTATATATGCAGATCAATTGGTTAATACTGATAGCTACGCATCATTGTATGATAATTATGTTCATAACGATTCAGCTATATATGAAACATATATCAATCCTTATCTCTTCTCTGGTCGGTATCGTGACAAAAATAAAACATTAACAACAGTCACTACTGAATTACAACATGATGATAAAATATCAAACATATTACTACCCGTTGGTCATTTTTTAAGTCTTGATGAGAATTTTAGATTGAAATATTCAATTATATATAATATTGACTTAAAAACGTGGAGTCCAGTATATAACTATTTCAAAAATATGGAGATATCTAATGAAATTGAAAATGACATAATTATTGGCTATTATCAATTTATGGAATCAGATTTGAGTGCTAAATTTAAAATAAGGAAATCATTACATAAAATAGAAAAGGCAAGTGATAACAGATTAATTGAGAAAGGATCTATATGTTACACTAAGACAAAAAAGTTCTTAACCGATTTATGTGTAGAATTATCTATAGACATAGGAAACTATAAGAATAAAACAATATGTGAATACATTAAAAGAGAATTAATCAGACGTGAGTTGGATAGTATAAAACTCTATTATAAAGAAATCAAAAAATAAATAAATATCAAAAAATCAAATGGTTTTATTTTCAATATGAGGATGTATTGAGTTTTGATTAATATACCAAATATATTTGTATTGTTTGAGATATTGTTATAAAAACAAAAAACGCTAAACTACATAATAAATACTAACTAACTAAACACACATAGATATGTGAATATACAATAGCAATTAACTAACTAAACACACATGATATATATGAATATACAATAGCAACTACTAAATAACTAAACACACATAGATATATGAATATACAATAGCAACTACTAAATAACTAAACACACATAGATATATGAATATACATTAATATTTTTTTGATTTTTCTATAACTAAACACACATAGATATATGAATATACAATAGCAACTACTAAATAACTAAACACACACACACACACACACACACACATATATATATATATATATATATATATATATATATATATATATATATGAATATATACTATAACAACTAACTAAACACACATGATATATATATATGAATATTTATCTATTTTAATTTAGTGAATATTGTGCTTGGACACTTTCACTGCAATTGCGTGAACGTCTCCTTTCATAATCTCTCTCCCTTAACAAGCTGTCCACTTTTGACTCAAGACTTCTAAGCGTAACACTATCTGGATAGCTCTGTTGTGCAACTGGCATTTGCACATAGGGAATTTGGGGTTGAGATACTGCATATCCATATTGGTCGTATGGATTGTGCATTGATGGGGGAATAGCTGGCATATGTGGTTGTGGTTGTATGTATGACTGTTGCGGTTGTGGTTGCATGTATGATTGTTGCGGTTGTGGTATGTATTGTGTCGAAGAAGGCAATACATATGAACTACTGGTGTTATATGTAGTAACGGTTGGTATGTATATTTGCGGTGTAGGAACAGCTGGTATGTATGATTGTTGTGGCTGTGGCATGTATTGTGTCGAAGGGGGCAATACATATGTACTACTGGTACTATACGCGGAGACAGTTGTTGAATACAACTGTTGAGCAGGGGCAACTGGTACATATGATTGTTGTGTGGTCGACACATACGAATGTGGTGACATATATTGACTATATCCAATTGTATTTGCTACAGTCGATGAACACACAGATGACACTTCTCTGCTAGGAAGTGGTGGAAAGTCCACCAAGCTATCAACGGTGACAACATTACTGTATCTGGTATTGGGGCGAGTTATGTTATTGATGCTACTGTAATTTGACGTAAATTTCTGTTGTGGTGGTCTGGTCTGTTTTGGTTTCCTTCTTACCTGTACGGATTCCTCTGATATTTCAGAGTCCGATTTTTCCTTTATCTTGGTTGGCTGGGTCGTCTCACGGATATATTCATTTAATGCGCATATGTCATCTATACTTCTATATCCAAATTTACCAATAATGGTTGTGAAATAGTTCATAAATTGTATGTCAAATAGACTACGTATGCATCCTACCCATGAATCATCTACATACTCGGCTTCATACTGCTCACGTGTTATATCAAATATCTCATACGCGTTACGCGTCTTAAGATACTATCCATATTGCTTCCCTGTACAAAGAAATGCTTGACGCCTCTATATCTTTTAGATTTGTCTTCCTGTTTAGGGAATATGGTGTGAGCATATGTTCCATATGCCTTTTCCATATCAGTTTTAAAGCGCTTTCCTACCTCTTCATTCGGCATAGTCGCAATGATCATCAAAATGGGACCTGGCTTCGAACTACTACACTTAAACATGACCTCCGGTTCAAACATTTCGATTCTTGAACGCACTTGGTTCACAACAAAATCCAAAATATCTTTCCTTGCTCCATGTCCAGGAATGTAATTACATATTACGGATAACATGTAATACACTTTCTCAGCAGACGTGACATCTCTCTTCTCATTGGCTCTCTCCATTGCTAGGGTTTGTTCAAAATAAGCTAAAAGCTCTAAAGGTGTTAGAAGGTACTAGAAAGTACTAGAAAGTTCTTACACATTTGTTAGTGTAGATTTATTCAATTTTTAATATTGAATGTAATATGCCAGAAAGTCCAGAACTAAATGTGTTGTCTAAACAACTGAGAGATATATTAATAGGAACACACTATTGCTATTCTATAGGAAAGTCGTATAAACCATTTGGAATAGGTAAGTATTTACATCCCATTATAATACAATCTATATATGACAAATTGGCAATAAACGATAATGATAAATGTAAAGTTATTACAATCGATGATTTAAAAAAAAATTCAACATAGTTAACGATATAATAAATCACATCACATTACTAGGGGGTCGCGACACATATAGAGATATATATGGTAATTATGGAAAATATAAAGTGAAATAAAATATACCATATACATTCAACATGGAACTTTCATTACATAATTTGATTTTAGACGTATTATTGTTTTTTTATTTTTTACCTTGTGTTTAAATCGGTAAAAAAATATATAGTTGGACATATTTCACATGTATACCCAAAATACACATTCAACTCTAAATTACATTCTATTATTGGATTGTGTTTAACATCATATGCATTAGCGTTGTAAAGTATTATTTTCTAAAAAACATAACAACTATAAATATCAATACAAGTATAACAATAATAGAAATAATTAGATAGTGACTTGTTATGAAATATTTCATTTGATCAATAATAGACATTTTTCCATAAGATATTGTATCATAAATATGAGATGGCTCTTCATATTTATTTGATGTCGTTCGTACATCATTTATATTTGCGTAAGTGGGTGATTGTTTTGGTGTTTGTTTTACATTTGCGTAATCGCTATTGCTATACAAACTTGCACTAGTCATTATATACCAAAATATATTATTTTTTACAATATAAAAATGAATTCTATCTTAGTAACAGATTTAGATTTCACTTTAATAATTCCAGCTATTTCTGGACCGAGTAGACCATGTAATGATAACTGGAAACTAAACATACAAATAGAATATCTAAAACAATATGACAAAATCTACATAGTAACTAATCAATCAGACAAACGATATAATACTCGCTATGTACATGATGTTGTTAAATATTTATTGCAGTTATTATGTAAAGATTCGCCATCACATATAATGTTAATAATAATGATAAGAGAGATATTTATAGAAAACCACATGTCATGTCATTCCTTACACATATTAAACCAAATATAACAGATAAAACTAATATCACATGGTTGGGTGATCAAGAGACTGATTATAAATATTTCTGCAATTGTTTATTACATTTAAAGGAATATAATGCACAATATCAATATTTTAACATATTAAATTTAAATATGCCAATTAACCCGAAATTTGTTACTAGAACTTTTAATAATACAACCATAACATTCAAACCAAACACAACAGTTTTAATACATATGTATTTACTAGATATGAAATCTGTGTTCTTAAACTATTTTAAAACATTTCAAATTGAAAGAGAGTATAGTACACACCATTTACTATTTGATAAAACGAATAATATTAAAATATTACTAGGGAAATTCAGCAATGCACAAACTAAAACAAAATACGACACTGAATACATATTAAACACATTAGAAGATACATAAGAATAGGAAAATATTTTGAATATGTTGTGTATAAACCATGTATTGAATGGCGCATTACGGATTATTATTCCAAATTGAATCAAAGAGACAAAAAAATAAAAGTAATACATTTATATCCTAATGTCATTGGTCAACAGGAGTTGTTCTTTAGAGAATTATATTAATTTTTATTATGAAAATATTATAACTTACTAATCTTCTTCCATTTCAACAAAATCAATTTCTTCATATACTGATGTGTTATTAGCATTCATATCGTATATATCTTCTATTTTGATTTCATCACCTTTAATATTAAACTGTGCTGCAAACCCTTCTAAATAATTTGATGTTTTAGTAATGACCTCATAATTAATAATCATTTTGATTATTTTTACCAAACACTCTTTATTATCTATTTGTAAAAACAATTCATATATAATCTCTAGTAATATATATTGTAATATCTCATGTGTACGTTTATATTTTAATTCGCCATAATTATACTGTTGACCCGTACCTTTCACATCATAACTCAACATAATACAATTAATACTATGTATAAAATAGTTCAATTTGTTACAACGTGTAATAGGAGTTAATGTATCATTACCTAATGTTGTAAGAAATGTTATATATGTATTATCATTAAAAAATGTTACATATTTTTTAGTTTTCTGTAGAATGTCGTATATTGTATTTAATTGTGCTTTTTTATATTTTGTTAATGTGTTTTCATTTTCAGTTGTTGATATTTCTGTTACACAAGGAATATGTGTATCATATTTTGGTTGTGTGTAAGAAATAATATTTGTTCCTATTTCATCCACTCTTTTAATTTCCATATTTCTCTTATAAATATTGTTGCGAACTTCGCTTATGTTGATTCGAACTCGAATCTTTGCGGCCTTTCTAGGTCTGACTGCGCGACGCTGTCTTGTAGGCCGTTAGGCCTGAGGTGCGTATATATAGAGGTGTCGCTTGGCGGTTAAGAAGAACTTCACTCACTAGTCGTTGCCAAGTCAACATAGTCGTCTCTTCCCGGTCTCTGCTTAGTCGAGACGTACGCGAGCGTTTAGGTTAGGCGGTCGATAAAAACTGTTACGTTAAAGACTATTGTTGTGATAGCGATATCGTTTGTTAGTTATTAAGTACCTTTAATAAACCTAAACTCTATGACTTAAAACACGTGTTGGTGTAAATACTGAGACTTAAAGTACGGTAATTAGGCTGACTTAATCTAATAATCATAAATAAGTAATCATAATAAGTGATCTACCTAAACCGCCCAGCTGATATCCCTCAGAGTGTCCGGCCTCCGTCGTGCAAGAAACCTACTACGTGTAAGTACTTAATTAATGTCTCATGGTCGTTACTAAATTAACAGCTCATTTATTTATACACCCAATCTAATCCATACAGGCTATGGACCTGCCAGTCATAGACGGTATACCTGACGTCGGGGCATATGAGGTTCACCCCTCAGTCAACGAACAGCCCAAGGCCGACAACGGTACTCACTTAGGCAAACAAAGGCACATAGGAATAATAGAGTCAGAACCTCTCTTATCGAGGGCTAACCTCTCCGCCAGAGAATCACCAGGTGGTGCTGGCGACATTAGCCAAGGTGAATTGGCAGTCCAGTTTACACAAACATTATTTCCACATAATGTAGTAATATGCGATGGTAGGCAAGAGCCTATGATTCCGACGGGGTCGAGCAGCCTCGATCGTGCAGAGTCCGTCCTGGGAGAACCTCTCGACGGACTACTGCCAACCGCCAACCGCCTAGCCACAGCCGACTACAGCCAGGCTGTTGATGATAGGCGCCCTGAAATCATGGCGACAACCGCCAACCGACCGCCAACCGCCAACCTCTTGGCGACTACCGACAACCGCCAGGCTATCGATACTAGGCGCTCGGTCATTACGGCGAGTACCGCCAGCGGCTTTCCCGAGATGTCGGTATTCTCCGACTGTTACCCGAGGGAAGCACCGCCCTCCCCCAGATTAGCGGCGGCCTCCGTTGCTCGTCAACGGCCGGCAGCGCTTGAAAAAGCAACAATATTATAATATTTTTCATAATAAGTTACACTCTTATCAGTTATCATATTAATAGTAACAGAACACTTCTTACACTTCCAATCATTATCAAACGAATGAATACCACCTTCTGGGCATAATATAGTATAATAACTGTAAAAATTATTTGTCAACTGTTGTAATAATAATAGATCTTTAATATTTATCCTATCATTTAATCTATTAGACTATAGAATATTACATATTTGACATTGAAAGTCAATTGTAGTATATGATATATTCAACGTGGGTATAATTTTCCATTTATGTTCATGAAAACTATATTGATTGTTTTCTGTGCCATAAATAATAGATAATAATTGAATATTTTGTGTATATATATTGGAATATTAAGTGTGATTCTGTTTTAAACGGGTAAATATTTTTTAACATATTCAATGTATATAAAAACTTTTTATTGATAACATCAGTGGATAAAGTCATAACAGAGTTAGTTTTTGTGACAATAAGTGGATTTAATACATTATTTTCATAAACAGGTAATCTAATAAAATTAATAAAATCAATAATATTATTATATATTGAAAATGACTTATCTTTATATTTTAAATTTGTTCCCATACCAGCAGAACCAACGATTCCATCTCGCGACTCGTTAATACGCAATAAATAATCATACAAAACATTGTTATATAAATATATTCCTTCGTCGTCATGCACTTTTTCAACTAGAACAATTTTATCTATTAATTGTGTTGCTTCTATCAAGCGCTGCCGGCCGTTGACGAGCAACGGAGGCCGCCGCTAATCTGGGGGAGGGCGGTGCTTCCCTCGGGTAACAGTCGGAGAATACCGACATCTCGGGGAAGCCGCTGGCGGTACCCGCCGTAATGACCGAGCGCCTAGTATCGATAGCCTGGCGGTTGTCGGTAGTCGCCAAGAGTTTGGCGGTTGGCGGTCGATTGGCGGTTATCGCCATGATTTCAGGGCGCCTATCGTCAACAGCCTGGCGGCAGTCGGCTGCCGCTAGGCGGTTGGCGGTTGGCAGTAGTCCGTCGAGAGGTTCTCCCAGGACGGACTCTGCACGATCGGGGCTGCTCGACCCCGTCGGAATCATAGGCTCTTGCCTACTATCGCATATTATTATATTATGTGGAAATAATGTTTGTGTAAACTGGACTGCCAATTCACCTTGGCTAATGTCGCCAGCACCACCTGGTGATTCTCTGGCGGAGAGGTTAGCCCTCGATAAGAGAGGTTCTGGCTCTATTATTCCTATGTGCCTTTGTTTGCCTAAGTGAGTACCGTTGTCGGCCTTGGGCTGTTCGTTGACTGAGGGGTGAACCTCATATGCCCCGACGTCAGGTATACCGTCTATGACTGGTAGGTCCATAGCCTGTATGGATTAGATTGGGTGTATAAATAAATGAGCTGTTAATTTAGTAACGACCATGAGACATTAATTAAGTACTTACACGTAGTAGGTTTCTTGCACGACGGAGGCCGGACACTCTGAGGGATATCAGCTGGGCGGTTAGGTAGATCACTTATTATGATTACTTATTTTAAGTCAGCCTAATTACCGTACTTTAAGTCTCAGTATTTATAGACACCAACACGTGTTTTAAGTCGTAGAGTTTAGGTTTATTGAAGGTACTTAATAACTAGCAAACGATATCGCTATCACAACAACAGTTTTTAACGTAACAGTTTTTATCGACCGCCTAACCTAAACGCTCGCGTACGTCTCGACTAAGCAGAGACGACTATCTTGACTTGGCAACGACTAGTGAGTCGAGTTTCTTTTCTTTTTTTTAACCGCCAAGCGACACCGCTATATATACCACCTCAGGCCTAACGGCCTACAAGACAGCGTCGCGCAGTCAGACCTAGAAAGGCCGCAAAGATTCGAGTTCGAATCAACATAAGCGAAGTTCGCAACAATTGTTTGAATTCATTTATAAAGTTAAAATACAACTCTTTTATTTTTAATTCATTCATATAAGAATATTGTCGAATTGTATTATTATGTAACATAATCAATATATCATAAATTGTATTTTCAATATCTTGACTAACTTTAGGAACAATAGTAATATCAATATATTTAGGAAACTTTTTTTCTAATAGTGTAAAAACAGCCCAGACGCATATATTAGCTGTAAGATTACTATAGATTAATTTTTCAATTAATTTAAATGTTTTAATATTTAAATATTTAATATTATTAGAGTCACGTTTTGCAATAAACATATCATAACCTGGAGGAAGAATGGACATCAGTTCAGAAGGAGTGGTTATAGAGGATAGCCAAGTTTCACTGATAGCAAAACAGTCAAACTTGTGAGTCTCAGCCAAATCATGCAAAGCAATGATATGGTCTGAGTTAATTATTACGGTAATCAGCTAGATAAGATACTCTGTATCTTCACTGACGACCAATTCTTTCTCGCTATAGATGAAGCAATTGCTGTTGAGACATTGTATGTCGATCATGCATTTTGTGTCTTTGCTGAAAAAATAAACATATTTTCTATTCTATTCTAATCCGAGCCGTGCTGATCTGAGAGTAAAATGTACTGGGTCACTGTAGGATAAAACAAGTGTAATCTTGAAGTGTTATAAGAAGCAACTAGGCAGTAACTGAGGAAGGCAAAGGCAAACCACTTCATAATCCAAATTTCTTGCAAGCTAAAGGCTACATCATTGTTAGGATAAGGATGTAATCGTATCAATGATGGAAAATATTAAAAAACATACATAATTATAATACAACAAATACCAATGTCGAACAAGTTATGACTTTTACATTTGTAGAACATAAAATAGCACCATCAAATATGCATTTTGTGATTCTTGAATTTTCAATATGAGTTTGCACAACTTTCCAGTAGACAAAACAAAATTCAAGTTATTCCAATATAGTTTTATTAACTGAGGAAATCAATGGGAAACCACCTCAGAAGCCATATTAATACCAAGTTATAAGCAACATTAAGGCGTGGATAAGGCATTGTCATTTGTGAAGGGATTACCTCATTAATAGAAATAGATAAATAAAAGTTATTATATAGGAAAAGTGTTTAATTAGAAATTAGAAATATGCCAAATTTAAAGTGGACTGATGACAGAGCTGTAATTATGGTTAATATTTAAGAATTAGAAAAAAATTAAATATATACATGCCACAAATTTATACTCAGCAAATTACAGTGATTTAGCATTAACACTGAGGGATTATCAAAACGATGCCGCGATAATATTTGACGTAGCTGCTTGAGCTTTGACATAATAATAACAACAATTAGAGTGCTGCCGTCATCAATGACAACATCGAGCACTATTGAGTTAAAATCAAGTCGGCAAGCAAAATGAAAGGTCAAAAAACAGTGCAAATTCCAAAAATCCAGAAGATCAGTCCAAAGTAAAGGGAATTAAAGAAAAGGAGGTTTAGGCGCTGGCCGCAACTCATGGACACTGGATGGAAACGAGAGGTAGACAAGAGAGGTCTTCAACTGCCTATGGAACTGCTCATAGGAAAGCAAAGGCATAATGACTTTATAACAGACAACGAATTCATAGCATTCGTTTAAAAAATTGCAAAAACATTCATAGAGTAAATCATGCTTATCCGTATCTCGACCCTAGTTAAACTGGGGTTCAAGGGAAGATGATGATGATGAAACATTCACAGGGCACACAGAAAACTCACAGCCAATTAGAATGGTAACATAGACATAGTGACTCTTCGTTTCTACAATCACGTGTTTTGCCTCTAATAGAACACATAGGAAAAGCCATAAGGACTCGATCTGGATTGATTGTTCATTGATTTAGCGACATTCACATGAGTCCGCTAATGGAATCAAACCTCAAAATATTAAATTCAAAATATTAAACTGATGCTAACATGACCAAGAGCAGATGTGAAATGAATATTAATATAAATTCAACACATCCTGGGCTTATCTAATCTAGATAATGATAATTATAAGTAGCTATCATCTAGGCACTGATAAGATCAGTAGCTATCAGTACGCCCCGAGCTGATCTCAGTCAGATTGTGCCTGTGTATGAACGCATCTCTCTTGGCTCTCTCAGAGGAGGGGCACGGAGGCCTGGCTCCCAGACTGGACCTCCTCGTACTGGGTCCACCCTGGACACAGTCTCGGTGGAGAAGAGACCCAGCTGCACCCAGTGCCTCGTCCTCACACTGCTCGGCTGTCTCGGGAACGCTCTCTGAGGACTGGCACCGTTTTGGTACTCTGTTCTGCTTGGAGCGGGTGAAGAGAGAGAGAGAGGTCCTTGGCTGCGCACCAGGACTCCACGACGAGCTGGATGCTGCTGGCAGGCTGGATGGAGAGTCGGTCACGTGACCGACCACCTGGCGGTGACTTAGGTGACCCAGCCTGAGCATCTGTGAGAGTAGAGTCCTCTGATATGACATCTTTAGAGTCCCGTTCTTGTTCCTCTGATTTCAGTTTGAGTTTGGCCTGAGACGGAGACGCAAAAATTTAGAACTAGATGGTGTGCTGTGTGAAAAATTGAGTGATTGTTGTTAAAACAATTTGACTCACTACGTAACTTAATCTCGCTATTTCTCGCCTCTTCACTCGCCTCTCTATTAAACCTAGTATTGTCGCTCACAGATAAGATCATATCCCCCCTATAGGTACCTCCTCCCTCCTAATGCTTTCATCCTCATCATCTAGTAGTGCTCCGTCTTGTCACTCCTTTAGCTCCAGCGAAGACTCTGAGTTTGCGTTATTGTATTTAAAACAAGGTCCAAAGACCCACCAGTGCCTGGAGAGCTGCCTCCACTGCTGGAGGGATTGGTTGAGGGATGCACGATCTTCCACCTTAAGACGCTTTTCACACTGTCTTGTAATTTTCAGCTGTATGCTTCTTCTTCATACTCGACAAATACAGTGATCAATACTTCCACTTTCGAGAAGTAAATACCGTGTAGTTATGTTCCTGCAATAATTAAATAAAATATAAATTAATGCTTAAAAGAGACTTGAACAATTAATACAAACAAAAACTATTATATAGTATAATTTAATCGGCAATGAATCCAAAAGTTTATCCCATTGCATAGGCTTAACTATCCATTCCATGTCTACAGTAACTATTCTACTTATTATTATTAGCATGATGGTGCATTTGAATAGGTAAAACTTGCTTTGCCCAGTCAAGTAGATGTGGGCATTATTTAAACTGAACAAAACCGAGTAAAACCCATAAGAAACAAAAGTAACTGCATTTCAATTTTAGAAAGATGGCAAGTTGTTTTAGAACAGCGATCAAGCTGATATAAAGAAATGCAGAAAAAAATGAAATTAAAGAAGAGAGTAGCAGATGTAAGAAATCATCATCATCATTCTCCCTTAAATCCCAGTTTAACTATGGTCGGGATACGAATAGACTGTCTCAAATCCTCTCTGTCCTACATCACACCACCAACCAATCCCCTATTTGAGATTTTTCCATTCTTTTGAAATGAATGAATTTTTTTCCATTCTTTTTTTCTTTTTAATTTGTGTAGCAATTTCAGGAGCCTAGCTGCTTATCACCCGAATGCCCTTTCTAACGTTGGTATGGATCTTAGTGCTTTAGTTGCCTTCTACGACACATGCAGCCACTGGTTGGTCAATTCTTTAAAGCAGCCGGACACAACATGGGGAGAATGTAATTAATAATTACTAAATCTTTATATTTTTGTAAGCTAATAAATAAATTTTATATTTAGTGCATAGGGAAAAGCAGTATTTTAAAAACATAAGTACTTCTAACCGAGCTCCAGAAATTCTGGTAGTTTGATCTGATTTTGCCTCATCAGGGCTGATTAAACTCAATGGCATACCTTCCACTCATTGAACCTTGATAACCCACTGCCTCAGTAGATCTGGCTTGTTTGGAAACCTGTAACATAAACATCCACAAAGTAATATACAAATATTTAACTTTATTTAATTTAGAAGTTCACCACTTCAGTCAACATAAAAGGCCCAGAGAGACATATAAGTACTCTTAGGTAATTTATCTTTAATTATATATAATTATATAATTACTTTAAAGCAGCTAATATACGTGGTTAACTAATTTTTAACAATGTTAAAATTACTTTGTCTTAGAAACAATTAAATTAATTTTAAACATATAAACCATGAAGATATTAAACTCTCAAAGTCCGTAAATTTGTAATTACATCACAGTAGTGTAATATACAATTATATAGAATATGTACTTGTTATAATTATTTGAGTTCGAAAAAATATACAACTTTGACAACAATTCAAAAGTATGACTTATCAAAATTAAATAGTTGAATTTGTTTTGCATTCATATAATTAAGCAATTCTATAATTTATCTACTTCAAAATAGCCCTAATAATAAAGAATGTTTCATGTATATGAGTAGCAGTAATACTGTAATTGTAGCATACTGCATTATAATTAACAACAATTAAAACAATTACATACGTAAATAGAAAATAAAAATGAACAAATATCTTCACATTTTATTGATTAGAGCTGTTATAATCTTAAGCAACAAGTCAAACACTTAACCGGATTAGCTGAAAACTCGACAGTAATGAAAATAACTAAGTCTAAATTGTGATAAACTACTTACTAGGTAAAATTAGACTGAAGTATTGCAAGAAATTGCACGGCATTTACATCGAATCGAATCAATGATAGTTCTTTGCATTAAGGCAGAATCAAATCTAAGCCAATGAACAAAAATATAGGTCCAAAACTACAACTTCTAAACTTCAGAAAACCAGCTCAACGAATTGGAATATTCGCCTAAGATCACGGTTTTGGAAGAAACATGCCTGGAAGTGTTCATGGAAGCTTTGGCGTTATTAAGGATTAACCAATAGCCTAAAATAACATTTAAAAGATAGCAAACAATAGCTTAAAATACGTCCATAACATGTCGGTAAATATTGTACATGCCTAATTTGCTTTACATAGAGTACTTAAGACATAGAGTACCTAATTTGCTTTACATAGAGTACATACCAACTCACATAATTATAGCGTCTTGACAAAAAAATCATTAAAAACGTAGGACTAGTCCTATTAATTTTTGGTATAAATTGTTAATATAAAATATGATTTCCAACCTATGAAAGGATATCCCTCGTGCTGTAGCTGGGGGATTACTCGCATTTGTACATCTAAATGCGCAACAATACTTCATCTTAAAACCGTTTAGAGATCGATTAGCGTTAAATAAAACTAAATTACACAAACTACTATTAACAATACATTGGACAAAGATGCTTTGTTTTCCACTCGAAGAAGTGGAATAAGCTGGGAATCAAGTCGCTCTTGTTCCAAAACTGGTCTCGCTGAAACAACAGTCATGCCATATCTACCTTATTTTAAAGGTCTTTGATAACAGATTAACAATATAACATAGAACTATGAACTAAGTTAAAAGTACGCCAATGAACTTAATCAAGTCTAAAACTATTCACTAAAGACGCTGAATTTCATTAAAATTCTATTTATTTATTATAAATCAATAAATAAACAGTCCTGTCAACACATGACGTCAACTATGACGGCAATATTATAAATTACGGTCAAAACTGTAAATTGATTTACAATTAATGAAGTAACTAAATAAATGAACACTATTCTTAGTATCCTATATTAAGCAGTTTTTGAAATGTACTCAATTATTGGCAAATAGTACGGGATAAAAGGGAAATATTGGATTATGTGTGGAAAGGTGGTTTTGAAAAACCTGACTTGAGGAAAGTTTCATCGAATGACTTTGGCAGCACTGTAAGTCTGTAACTTGAGTCGTTCACAATGGAAAGGGTAATTTATGGATTTTTTCGATTATGCCTGAATTTATCGGAATTATCACTACCGACAACAACACATTATTATTTTTATTACTATATTTATTTTAAATGTATTATTTTTTAAACCATTTTTAGACTGTTTGGTGCTACCTATAACAAAATAGATTAGGAGGACATCATTTTTTAATTTATGGGTTCATGTTCATTAATAACATCATAATAAAACATAGAATTGCTACTGTCATAATTGACATTATCGAGCACTATTGTATTGAGAAAAATGTAAGCGGGTGAGAAGAGAGGTCCAAAAACGGTGATAATTCCAAAATCCAGAAAATCAGTTCAAGATAAATGGAAATTAAATAAAATGAGGTTTGCCTGATAGTCGCAACTCATGAATACTGAATGGAAAAGAAAGATGGAAAAGGTAGATCTTCAACTACCTATGAAACTGCTCATAGGAATGCAAAGGCCTACATGATTCAAACAAAGACTTCTGTAGAGCGAATGGAAGATAATTACAGAACTGCAGCAGCTTGCTGGAAAGAGCAATTGGATAGCTTAGAGGGTGATTAAAAAAGTAAACACGCATTATAATAATAACAACAATTAGAGTACTACAGTCATCAATGACAACATCGAGCACTATTGAGACAAAAACAAAATCAAGCCGGCAAGCAAAAGAAGAAGGTCCAAAAATTCCAAAATCCAGAAATTCAGTCCAAAGTCCAAAACCAAAATATATGATGATCATTATAGTGAAATGATCAACTATGTTGATATCTATCACTTTTTAATACCACATGTTTAAACCGTTAGGCAATTTATTCCATTTTCCATGTAACCAGTCCAGTGAATGTCCGAGATATTACTTTATATATTATGTATATATTTATATATTACTTATATGATTGAAGGTAAGCTAGGTCATACAAGAGTAATCAAGAGTAATTAATTTAGCAGACTGAGTAACAGAAGGTTGCATCATTTTAATCAAATGACAATAAAGGAAGCGAAGAAAAATTTTGAGGAGAACTTATCTAAAATGTTAAAATTGATTCAAAATTGTTTTACTCACCTGAACATTAGAAGTAAGACCAAAGTCAGGGATGCAGTGAACCCACTAATCAATTCAGATGGCATAGTTGTAACAAGGAAGAATTAATTGTGTAATATCCTTAATTACTATATATGAGGGAGTACGCAGTGTGGAAAGAAGAGAATTCCAGATCCAGTGCAGTATGCTGGAATGAGCGCTTGGACAGCTTCCTGCTAGAGGATTTGAAGAAAAGTATTTTGAGAAAATTTTCACAAATTTTTCCTAATGCCATTTATTTATTTTGTATTTTCTTAATACTTTTAAAAAGCATTTCATTTTAGTATTTTCAAAAAGCTTTAAAAGTATTTAGGAAGTATTTTCAAAGTACTTTTTTTAGTAGTATTTGACCCCTGACTGTAGTCTGTTGATGAGTTAAATGCTCTTTTTGTTCTGTTTTACAATTTATAGATAATGAGATTTCAAGCATCTTGTTGGAGAAAATTAAATCAGTCCAGTGTATATATTTCTTTTCATCGAACCGTAACCTACAAAAATGACGATAGCAAAATGCAGTACATTGGACGGCATAGAGCACTATTGATGACAGATGAATGCCTTGAGAGAAAATCTTATATTTTTCTGCATTTGATAATGAAATATCTGAATAATTTGACTACATCCCATATTGTTCAAACCAGGCTATTTACAACTTCATCAGTGTGTCTTGCAAAGAAGGACAAGAGTACCAAGAAGGAAAACTTGAAATCTCGTGGTAAAGCGACAGTATTTCTCAGTCCTGATGATCTCAACAGGGCAATCAGTTTTGATAACGTCAAGCAGCAGATGGTGTCTACTTTAGAACATCTAAAGAAAGACTATGCTGAAAAATTATCCCTTAAGACATCTATAAGTTCCATTGATAGGCTTGTAGTCGAAACTCCTGATGGAAAATTGCCTCTCATACAGCTGGCGCAGGTAGTGCAAAAGAATCCGCAGCTGCTCATGGTGAACATGGCTTCAAGTTCACAATATATTTCACACGCTAAATCTGCACTTTTAGCATTTGGGCTAAATTCTTATCAGGAAGGAACTACAATATTTGTAGCGCTGCCTAAAGTATCACGAGAACATAGAGAAGCTCTGGCTAAGACTGCTAAACAGTTATGTGACAAAGTAAGTAGGCCTACCGTAGTTGATGTTAAATGATTTGTAAAATTAAGTAATTGACAAAATGCTAGTGTAATTGTTACTTAAAATGAAATTTGAAATGTTCAAAAACAGCTGTATTTTATGTAGGAGTTGATTGTCCCACTAATATCTCATCAATGAATATAACTCTCTGTATCAGTATTCTCATAAAAATTATAGTATTAGTAGTATTGTAGCAGGAGATATACAACGGAATTCTTGCATAATGTTTAGAGTGTTCGCCTTGGATGCAATTGGCCTGGGTTCAAAGCCCAGGTCAGTCACCATGTAACCCGCTCCACATAAGCATTGGTTCAACGTACACAGCTCAGAATTTGCTCAGTCACAATATTTCGCTTCACAAACGTGAATACTGTCTGCAGAATAGAACCTACCAGTCAGCTGAATTTAACAGCTAACTTAAGTTAAAGAATTTCGGTAATACTCGTTTCATCAGTAACTCGTAACACAGTCACCAGTCAAGTGATGTCTAAACACTGGTCGTTTAGACATCATGAAATTATTAAGTAGGGCATTAATCCACTGTATCCAATCCAATGTTAACTAAAGTTATCAGTCTCATTAATCCAATGTTAGTGACTGTAAAATGTTTCTTGGATTAATATTTATGAAATCTTTTTGACGCATAATGAACATTGCCGCTAAATATGACAAATTTTGATATTAATACCAGTTTTGTTGCTTGTGTTTTAAAACTTGTCTGGAATCAGTCAAAGGGATTCAAGATAACTATATAGCTTTTGTATAGTTTGTTCCAATGTACTGAATACGTTCTTTTAAATTGACTCTTTACCAAGACTTTGACAATCACGTAACAAGACAAAAAAAACAAGACCTTAGCCGTCAAGTCTCGAGTCAAGACCAAGATCTTAAAGTCAAAATTTACTGTTGTTTAACAAGTGTTTAAACAAGTACTTCTAGCTCAAAAGTATAAATCAACTTTTTGTTCAATTGATGTATTCATTATTGTATATTACTAAAAAATATAGTTTAATAAAGAAATACAAATCTGTACCAAAATTGAAATTTCAGTATTAGGCTTACACATGAGTCATCAAAGCTAGTATTGATATCCTAAGTGCTTGGATTTTTGGTATCGGAATCAGGTTTGAAATTTGGTTTCAGTGTCGACCTTACTGTATATTCAGTTAAAACTTGTCTGGTATCAAAGGAGGGTTTGAAAATTAGTCACGCATTGTTAACATACATTTATTGTTTATTTTATGTTGTGCAGACTAAAGAAAAACTTCGTGATATTCAGAACAACAGCGCTAAGGAATTGCGCAAAGTCAGTGATTCATTTTCTCAAGATCTGATATTCAATCTGAATGAAGCACTGCTACATACGACCAGAGACCATATTCAAAAGGCTGAAGATATTATGACAGCGAAGCAAAAAGAACTTCTTGGAAATTAGATACAAAATGACAGCTAAGCAAAGAGAACTTCTTGGAAATTAGGTGCATATATATTAAGTTACAAAAATAGTTACGACTCTGTAATCAATACAGGTCTGAAATTCTGGACATTACCTGTGTATGTGTGGCAGTTGATATTTATACAAAGGTATTTTGGGCCATAAATATCAGTCTGATGAAAATGTAGGTAGTTCTAATTACAAAATTTCTTAACGTTTCTCACACTTTGACATTAGTTTCTTAGAAGTTAGAAGTAAATTTATACTATTCTGATGACACATCATTTGCCGACTCAGTTTAAGCAAAACTAAAAGATTTTGCATTAACGTTTTGCGTTAATGCTATTCATTTTTCTTCTACTTTCTGCCTAGAATTTAAATTCTCAAAATTAGAATTTAGCTTGCCCAGGAAAGTAGTATACAGTTACTGTGGCAGAGAGCTCCATATTGTCAGAGCAAAAAACATTAAGGAGCGTCTGTGCATGGCAGATTTAATATTTAGGCCTTAGCCCGTCAGTTGATATATTTAGGCCTTAGCCCATCATCAACAGACGAGCTAAGGTCTAACCCCTGAGGGTGAAGAGGTGGCTTAAATCTCCCTGCCTTCCTAAAGCCACCTTTTCTACTCTAACCTCCGCCTAGGTCTTCGTTCATTCCTTTACCCCTAATGCATTTCCATGATAATAGAGCGTTTAGGATTAGCGCTAACATTTCATGCCGTCAATGTTTGTCACTTCGCACCATGCGGTCCATGTCCATCTTTCAATCCACATGCAGGTTTTTGCCAGGAATATCACTCAAGTGAGGGCGCACTATGTCTGTCTTACAATCTACACAAATCCTATCGAATGCCTCGATCCTGAGGTGAACTGAACTTTCGCGAGTTTGATTCTCGGCCGCGCTGATATTAAAGTAAAATATCTGATATTCACAGGACTGGTTATACGAAAATGTACTAAATAGCTTAACGGGTTTAACATGTTAGAAGCGATAGATATCAACATGTCGATCGTTTCACTATAATTCGCGATATTTATTATTATAATATTTAAAGGACGGGAGATTAACCTTTAGCCCTAAATATAGATTCTTACAGCACTATCAAAATAAAAGATTACAAAATGTAGCACGAGACTCTAGGCCGCGCTGTCAGCATCCCAAAACCGACGCCCTGTCTGTCTTAAAACCTGCTTTGGCTCTTGGAGCTAAACCCTCCGTTTGACTGCTGGCGCTTACAACCCCGTGTAAATGGTTACATTAGTTTGTTATTTATGGATTAACGTGATGGGATAGTGTGTTGATAGCTCATTATATAACTAGGAATAATATTTTATGCAACCGATGAAAATGTAATACAATGTGGAAGCAAAAAAGTAATAATAACGTTAACCTTAACAGAAGGGAGAAAAATTATATATGAAATAATAACTAATCGGATTTCACTGTTATAGACCTTTTATA
Organism: Enchytraeus crypticus; assembly: GCA_905160935.1. Lineage (NCBI taxonomy): Eukaryota > Metazoa > Annelida > Clitellata > Enchytraeida > Enchytraeidae > Enchytraeus > Enchytraeus crypticus. Next base: position 1,468,761 of record CAJHZI010000518.1, on the reverse strand, counting down.
AAACTTGACTTTGAAAAAATCACGTATATTTTCTCATTCGTTGGAGGCGCCACTGATCCCATAAATGTAAGGTATCCTCCCTAGAAATTTTATCCAGACATATTAAATGTAAATTACAACATTATTATATCATCATTTGATAAATAATCGAAATATAATTTCCTTTCTACTATATTTAATGTCATACTGTTAATAAAGGAAGAAATAGGCCTACATAGTAAACATGCGTACATATAGAACATTGCCAGCCGTCAATAGTCTATAAACACACACCCCTCCCCACTGCCCCACCTGGCTTTGTTTATCATCTGTGCAAAGCTGCCACTACATATTATAAAAGGTCTGTATATTAAAAAATGAGACATACTTACAGCTATATTGCAACATTTAAAGCTATAAATCTTAGTTAGACGTAGGCCTACGCTAAAGTTTGTACCGTTAAAGCTACTTTTAGGCAAGCGTGCTATCAAATCGGTCATCCAATCGGTACATTTGTCTTGTGATAACTGACTTAACGGAGTTAGTCCATTAAAATTCAATGAACACTAGTTAAATTTGATAAAGTATATTGCAAGAAAGTCACAATTGTTAGCCATTTTTTATTTTGCAAACAGAGTTCTATAACTAACTGGCTATTATTTTATCTATAATAGTCATAAAGCCTCCTGAATTCATAAACGAAACGAAACTAAAATTTTCATGTATGGTTTGAAGGAGTTGAAAGGAACCCAAATATCTCGAAAAAATCTATCCATCCTATGAAGCAGCACCTGAAAATATACAAGAATATTCTGTAATGTTAATGATGTTATGCACATTGTATAAAACGACTTAATACTATGAATGACATTTTTAATGTAGTGATTGAAAAATAACTACTAATCGAAGTAAAATAGCTAAAGATTTACAATTTTAAAAGTTGAAAATATTAAAATACAGTAACAGGTAGCAATTCAGTACAAGAATATGCTATGCATTTCTTTCTTGTCTATAAAGCTAAAAACTAGTAGGCCAACGCCGTCTTATCTAAATGCATACACTACTCCTCCAGAAATATGTTATGCACAAATGCACATCAGAAACATCACAACAAGCAATTAAAGTTCAAGAAGAATTAAGTGACGAACAAAGGAGTAACGTCTGTATCCTCGTCAAACGATAAGACATTTACGGGAGGTCCCTTCTTCAATTTTCATGCCCTTCATTCTTTGTTCTACAACCTCTCTGTGTAAAAATATTCTCTATGAAACACTTAATCTATCACTGCCTCCTAAACCTTAATGAATTCATCAATTCCTTATCTTGAGGATCGGCTGAAGCACTATTTGTCATTCTGTGAGACCGAATAATCAATCCATTTAACTACTTTTATGGTTTTATCTACATATCCGATACCGCTTTCCCTGCTATTTTCGTTTCTCAACGTTCATGTTTCACGTCCTATAATGTAGTTCGTTATTCTATAGAATTTCTTAAATCCTCTGTGGAAGCTCTAGACATTTACGAAAAGGTCTCTCCGTCACTCTACGCAATTATTCATTTTATTTCCTTCTTGCATCTTAAGTCATGTGTGACATAAATAGATGGCGCTATTCCAGTTCAAGCTATGCGGCAAATTAGAATTTACAGTGATATTGAGTTTTCCGTCTCTGAATAGCCTAACACACCTTCATCTCCTTTACGTTTTAACTTATGTTATGCCTTGAAATTCTGACCATCCATCATACTCTGACAACCAAGAAACTCAAGGCAGGCATACCATGGCCATATGCAAAGTTCATATTTTTCAACAACTGCTCTTTAATGCTGGTTTACCTTTCTACTTATTGGCATTTTTATCTTTCCTATTAAGGGCACCAAAGGCGGTAAAGGTTGGGGCGACGAAAGATGTTGAGGACGGAATGACTATAGGACGTAAATTGCTGAAAGATGTGATGTTAGCAGATGATCAAGGTATGCTCGCTATTAGTGATGTAGGTTTGCAAAGGGTTATGGATGGTCTGAATCTCACAGCATTGAGATATGGCATGCCGATTAATATAGAGAAGACAAAATATTATAAAATATTACATTGAATAATACGCGATTGGAACCGGTAAGAAGCTTCAAAAATTTGGGCCACACCATCACGGATGGTGGGAAGTGTGAAAAGGAAAAGCAATCAAGCATCAAAGAAAGAAGATATCAGGAAACTAGAGGCATTGTAAATGAGGTTATGGAAAAGGATGGAACAGATTAGTTGGACTGACAAAAATTACAAATGAAGAAGTTCATGGGAGAATCGGTACAGATAGACAGGTAATATATGTGACCAGAAACAGAAGGAAAGCTGGATATGATCTATTCTAATGGGGGATACTTTGCTAAAGGATGTTATAGAAGGAAAAATGCAAGGGAAAAGAGTCAGAGGAAGACCAAGACATGGGAAGTTTGATGATTTGAAAACAAATTCATATATAGAGATAAAAAGGAAGGCTTAGGATAGAGGTAATCTTTGAATCTCATCGGCCTTTGCTTTTCCATGACTTGTTCCATAGGCAGTTGAAGACCTATCTTTTCCATCCATGTCCATGAGTTGCGACCAGCGCCTAAACCTCCCTTTCTTTAATTCCCTTTACTTTGGACTGATTTTCTGGATTTTTGAATTTGCACCGTTTTTGGACCTTCATTTTGCTCGCCGGCTTGATTTTGATTCATTAGTGCTCGATGTTGTCATAGATGACTGTAGCACTCTAATTGTTGTTAATTATTATTATTATCAGAATTGGTTGGAAGAGTTATATGCCATGGATCTACCATTGGCAGTGCACTAGAAGATTAAGGACACCAGTGGGCGCGTAAGACGAAGGGTGTATCACATTATAGGACACTGCAAATTTTGAAGGAAATAAAAATAAGAATAATTACCCGGGTTGCTGAAGAATAGACTAACCGCGGACTGCACGTGTCATAAAAGGCGTTAATTTTTTAAGATCGGCGATTAAGATCCAACCCTAAGTCAGAAAGGGCCTTCGGTTGGTGAGCGCTTAGGCTACAGAATTAGATGCAAAATATTCTACAAGGAATAGATAAGTTTTTAGGGTGTGGACTGATGGTGTGGAGCGGGACAGAATGGAGAAAGTCTATCGGTATCAAGACCTTAATTACACTGGGATTCCATAAAAGATGATGATCATGACTAAAGATATATAAGGGCTAACCTAGATCTTTTAATTTCATTCTGCTTCAGTTTAGGAATTTCATAAAGCAAAGTCACCAACATGCACGATTTAGCCAGAAATTACAGTATTTAATTTAAAGAAAACAGAGAGAATTATCTCATGGGACTCGCTCCTCAGACACAATCTTCATTTCTTCTGATGCTTTATTCGTGTGGTATAACGTAATTGGATAAAACTTACTATTTAGAATCTCCGTCACAAGACTCCACGTTTGAAATTTCTGTACCATAGTTATTTGCTAATGTTTTTGATTTCTCAGAAATCAGACCATCCACAAAGCTGTGCATCGCAAGTGTGGACAACCACTGCAGCATTGTATGGTCGAGTAGTTAAGAACCGATACCTATTCAGTTGATAGATTATTTCAAGTTACGTAGGCAGAATTGTAGGCATTGAACTTTCAGCTAACGCGGACTAAGAATAACCTTCCAACAGCCATAAGCAATACAAATTCAATAACAGTAGGACTATCTGCACCAGTAAGCTCTCACAGAACAAGCTCAGTTTTCACTGAAATCATTTCAAGTCTTCCTAGTTCGACGCCCTAGATATCGATTTATTATATTTTACATATCTATAAAAAGATTAATGCAATCCGAAAAGTACATACGAGTAGACAACTATATGCCAGTAGAGCATATGGTCAATGATAGAGATCCTTATAGATCATAGCCACACGTAATTAATTTTAATAGCAATCTTATCTCTCTCAGCGAGTTGCTTAATGGCACGTTCAATGCTTATAACAGCTTCAGATTTCTTTTTCTGTTAAATCCATATAAGAATCCGTTATCAAATCGTCTCTCATCCCTCTAGTCTCAGGCTTCACATAAATATTTTCCCCAGTATCTTTATTCCATTCCGTTGCACCATTTTGAATATTTACAAATGAAATAGGAAAAACAAAAGCGAATCTTTCATTGTAGTAAAAATTTTACAATCAATAATAAGAAGGCGATAGAGACTTGAGGATCTTGACCTTGATCTTAAGAATCTAACTATGGCCTTCAAGATCCAGCTTATATTATCGTTACATACTAATTATTATTGAACTTCTTACATTACAATATATTGAGAAAAGGCAATAAGTCAATGACTCTGATATCAAGATTCTTACATTATCAGAAGACGAATCGGACTTTAAAAGCTTCTATTTCTAAGATTAAAAACACATTATTTTAGCAGTATTCTTAAGTAACCAATGAAATTAGCCATAACCATGAAGAATTAGTCATGCTGTCATCACACAACTTGTATTCATATTGAATGCTACATAAAATGTAATCGATTATTTATCAACAAAAATTGAAAATGTAATATATATAATATTGATGCAATCCATTAATTTAACTATTAGAAAAGGATATACTTTATCTTCATTCTCACTTGTAAAGATTACCGGATAAATGATATTTTCTTTGAACTCATTTATTTTTTCCTAAAAACATCAATCAATATGCATCAGGCCCGTATTTAGAGGGGGGCCCGGGCCCCCCACCAAACGGGGCCTCCCACCAGATTCATCAATTTTTTAGAGTCTAAAATTTAAAAAATTAGTGTAATATATTAAATATAACAAGTCTTGAAATGTACAATGTCACAATTGTAACTTTCAATTTAAGAGAAATAAATTAATTTAAATTATTATTTAGCCCAGGATTTGAACCCCGCACATACTGATCAGCAGTCGAGTATCTTAATAATCTTATTCGGTTTCATTTTACTGTATTCAATTTATTTGATAAATATTTGAATGCTATAACGACAGTTTCATCTATCGAAAGCGATCGCGGAAAAACTGGGCCCCACGCCCCCCACCAGTCAAATCCGCCCCTGATATGCATAGACTAATTGAAACACCGTAAAACTAGCTCATATGTTAGTGCATTACTTATACGAACACTGGCTTGATTGATTAATTTAGATAGTAGTGGGAAAGAAAAATCATGGATTGCACCCCTCAAAATTTAAGACAGTAAAACTATTTTTTTTAAATTATTTATTTAAAAGTATAGAGCTGAATCGGTGGCATATTCTTTTACGTTGCCAGATTTGTGAATAACTAGGTCGTGGGTTTAAATCCTGTGTTTGCCCCCACTGACATGCTTTCGAGACAAGAAATATTTTTAAATTCATGATAAAAATCGTGATAATTTTGTTGATGCTTCAAAAACCATATTCATACTTACTATAAAACACATAACTGTAGGATAATGAAAGCAATAAATTGTAAAGGAAAGTTAGACACAAATTTGAAGTCTAGATTTAAATTTTTGAATTTTTTGGAATTTGAATATTTTTATATTTAGCATTAAGTTTTCAAATTAAAAATTCTAATTTCATGCGTTGCATACTATAAAGCTGCGTCTAGAGGTGCGTATATATTTTATGTGTAATTATATTATATATTTAAGAGTATATTACTTAACAGGTTACACTTATTTCATAGACAGTATTAACAAATAGGCATACTCCTTAGACCGTTATTACTGGCTGCAATGGTTCAATGTGAGTTCCCATACTTTTATGTATTAACCCTTAGTTTCTTGCGAGATTTCTATTATTTTATTATTATTATTAACAACGAAAACTTATATAGCAGTGTCATGGCCGAACTCGGTCTTCGAGACTACTTTACAGGAAGAGTTCAATTGTAATCATGAGCTGAATAACAATTACATTTAAATTAATATCTAAACTAGTACAAATTTCTACATATGAGCGGAACTTTACGCTATGTTGAAGTCGGCAGTGGCGTATGCTGACGATATCTACGAGTAGTGTTCGAATTACCCAAAAGTGAGATGGGGGGAAGGGTGGAGAGTACTTGTATGTCTCAATTCCAAAGGAATTGCAACATCTTGTCCATTCTAACAAGAGAAGTAAACAAGTTAGTAAAGGGGTTCCACATTCACCACGGAAGTTCTAACACTGTCTAGGATGAATCTCCTCCAGTCTTGGTTATTAGAACATTTTTGCAGACAGCAAGACAGAAAAAGTTAAATTGGTAAAAAATGTATGAACTTTCAACATTATAGGAGACTGAATTTTTGAAGGCTATGGTTGACGTCCTACAGCAATTCAAAATTTCCAAAACCTTTACAAGAGTACTAGTGGGGTTAGAACTATATGAAAAAGTACCCAAAACCTGGAGATTTTGATCGACACCGGGCGTTTGACGCACCCTAATGCCTATTATTAGGTATTAGGCATTAGGTTGGGCTCACAAGGGATCATTGGGCTCGCCCGTCACTGACATCAATTTCGAGTGATGAAACTGACGTTAACCTTAGCTTTACCAGCTTTTTAGATTCTTATACTGATAAATAAAGCGATATTGTCTATTGTCATCTACACTTTAGTTATGCTAACGTTTACTTCTTTCTTACAAACTCTGCAAGCAATCTTGTAGTTATCTGTTCCTATTCTTGTTTTCTAAAAATGAATTATCAGAGACGTTCTTGAAAAACCCTTCCAATGCAGAATATGACGCTAAATAGTCTCTAATTCCCAGTGCCGTTTAGTTTTTACTGTTCTTTTTTACATAGTATTTAGGCTAATATTTCCAATATAATATTATGAGTTTCGCCCCGAGTTGATTATTAGAACAAAAATTAATCTTATTATTACAAAAAATTGCACAAATAGAAAAGCATAATAGAAAGAAAAATAACATTAGATTTTAAGTTCTTTTAGAATTGTAAAAGTAGACCGTATGCATAATAAAACTGAAACATAAAATGGCATTCAAACGGACATTATATAATATATATGAAACAAACAAATCAAACAAATCCAAAGTAAATTAGAAATTATTAGACAACCAAACCTCACAATTTTCCCATGTAATGGCTTCATGTACTCCATCATTACCAAACTTCTTGTTGTAGCCATCATAGTGAAGTTGCTCGAGCACAAGACCAAGGCCTGGAGCTTTAGGTATATCCACCTGAAATTCGCAATGACAGTGTATCATCACAAAAATATACAAAAGTCTTTCTTAAAAGATAATAAAGTTATTATACATAAGTAATTAGGTTATTATACATAAGTAATTAAAGAGGTAGTAATTTTGAGAATCGATTTAGTCAATAATGTAGTAAATTATAATTTCTGTTATTATCAACAAACCAGCACAGCTGACGTCAACTTCACATACCATATGTACTCCATTAAGTACCTAAAATTCAGAAAACGTGCTCAAAAAATGATGTACTAAAGGAAATTTCTAACCTTTGTTTGGCGTGGACACCAGATGAAAAAGTGAGATTAATAGAGTAGGTCTATAGATGAAACTAAAACATTTCATCTGTAGCTAAATTATTTATCTACAGATGAAACAGTAAAAAAGTAAACACATATTATAGTGAAATGATCAATTATGTTGATATTTACCATTTTTAATAACACATGTTTAAACCGTTATGCAATTTAGTCCATTTTCCATGTAACCAGCATTATAAAAGTCCGAGATTTTACTCTCAGATCAGCGTGACTTAGAATCGAACCCCCAAGAGTTCCATTTACCTCAGGATCTGTCATTTAACACCTCGTGACACTACCTTTCGCCTCTAAGCTCTAGACTACTGAGACATTCATAAGTACATCTGTATATAAATAAGACATACATATCCGTATATACATGTATATACATGTGTATATACTGTATATATATATATATATATATATATATAGATATATATAGATATATATATATATTATATATATATATATATATATAATGTAAGTGTAATTCATATACATTTATATATTATATATTTCATATGACTTACACTTACATAAAATTCACATATGCTAAATGAATTTTATACTTTACAATATATATCTATATATATATATATATATATATATATATATATATTGTATAGATATTAATACTAATATATATATTATATATATTATATATATATATATACACTAGGGTGCCACTCAAAAAAAAATAATGCAATTTTCGTCCTGTCACCCCTCATATTTGTTCATAATATAAAAGAGAGAAGCTTGTCAAATTTGAATGTATTCTACTAATACTAACTGGTAGCTCAACACCGTCAAAGTTTTGCAATTTACGCAACATTTATCCTATATATTATCAACGTTTATCCTGTATATTATCATATTTTGTTACCTTTAACTTCATAATTTAGATTATCTTCTAAGTATTAATTATTCAATATTCATACAAAAGACGTGTTCTGTAGTGTAAATATAACCTGTTTTACAGTATTTAACTCAAACAGTTATCTAAAAATGTTATTAAGTCATATTTTGTGTGTTTGCCGATGTGGACGTTGCTGCTGCGACAGATGCACGAACTTTAGTAAAGCAGGACTTGTTCGGCTTCGGAAAGTCATGGCGGTGTTTCTCTACAATTTGGAGCAAAAATTGCTTTTGATCCTCTTGATTTGTGAGGATTCCATTAAACTCTTGAATCAAGGCCACACCTCGCTCGGCTGCATCGTTGACTACTTTCAAACTTCTTACCTTCTGATGTCCAACAACGTAATCCTTGTTGAAGATCCACGTCTCTGGATTGTAGGTGAGAAATGTTTGTGACATATCCAATGCAGTGAAAAGTTGTCTAGTGTGATGCGATACAAAATCAGGCAGCTGCTCGGCATGTAACATGGTGTGGAAGGCTATTCGTCGAGGATGGGCTGTTGTTTTTTGTCAAGAGCTGTAAACATGGCAGACTTTATCTCGGATGACGCTGCAGAGTCAAAGAATGCTAAACCAACCAGGATTTCACTTTAGTACCACAAGTGCCCAGAGAATGACTTTATTGCAGCTTTGGCAACTGCTTCATGTGTTTTCTTATAACTTTCCAACTCAGGGAGTAGCTCCAGATCATTCTGCGCAGCAGATGAGGCACATGGACATTTGAGCCACACATTCAGATAAACTTTCATTATAAAAGTATTGAAGTGGCCGAGAGAAGACAGTTCACAGTCAGTCAGTTGGAACTGATTGCAAAAAATGAAAATCTTGAGACCGTAAATCAGCTTCGCCATCCAGCGCGCTCTGTGGTAAGCTCCGGGAGCTTTAATACATATGTCGGTGCTACACTCTGCTCCTAGAAATAAAAGCGATAGCTGCAGAAGTTCACGGTAATCGTCTCTGGGCTGAAATTCGGTAAGTTGTTGCCGAATAAACCTAATGATATCATCTCGAACTGAGCTGAGAGTCAATGCAATGAAATTCACCTCAAGTCCACTGTTTAGCTGGATCTGTCAATTGATTCCCAATATTCACCAAATCTCTGAAACAACTTGATATTTGGCCCACTGGATGGTCCCATTAGTGTATCAAATACCTTAGCAACGATTAGTTCCATGATGTGATGCCTATACGGCAAGCCAATCACATTCCTACCCAGTTTTTCTTCAAGAAATACGCAGGCCCCCACGTGAACTCCTGTGTTGCTAGCTGTAGTGTCAAAGCACATGAATTTTATGCGATCAGCGAGATTCCATTCCTGAAGGAGATTGAAAACTGCAGTTGCCTCTGCCTGTCCAGTGCCGTTTGGCAATTTTGGCACCCCTAACAACTTCATTGTTCCATCTCCAGACACCAGGACCGCAACGTGATCAATGAGCTCCTTTGAAAGTAGTGCAGGCAACATTTTCCTGTCCCAATGCACAGTTAATGGACAGTTTGGATTTAATATCACTTGGATTTAATACCTTTAATATCACTCAATCATAAAATAAACAATAACAGCAAAGAATACAAGCAAGACTAAATAAAAAAGAGTAACTGTGCTCCCATTCAATAATTAGTTTACCTTAATAAAATTTTTTTATTTAAGTCACAATTCTTGGAGATCAGCATTTTCATGAAAATATTTGAGGCCATTGAGCTACCAGTAATTATTATTATATTTGAATGATACTTGGCGTAGTTACTATGTATCACAAAAGGAACAAAATTAGGGGGTGACACTTGGGAAAAATTGAATTCTTTTTTTTTTGCCATTACACTGAGTGGCACCCTAATATATACACATGGTATGTTAGATGATTTAAAGACACACTCATATGTGGAAATGAAGAGGAAGGTGGAAGACAGAGAAGAGTGGAGGCGTTATATCCCATGGACCTGCCAGTGGGCAGTGCACTAAGAGATATATATATATACATATTTAGGTATATAAAATTCACATGTGAATTCTATGTAAATGTAATCCATATAAAAGTCTAAATCACTAAAAAGAATTAGAGATCATGAACGCATAATATCAAAATATTTGAAATGGTATTCAACAATATTATCCCCAAGAACCCGACTCAATAAACCATTGCAAGTATAATTCAAATTTGACCAGTCACTTTAATGCTCATCACAATACTATAATTCTCCATTTGACAAACGATTTCGCAAAAACATTTTATTTTAAAACATATGTACTAATTTAATAAATTCTGAATGAACTAAGTCAATTGTCAATTATAATACCAAAATATTTCCGAAAAGTATAGACACATTTAGCAAGTGTTTAATTTTTCTAAGAGATTAAATTTCTGAACTCTGGAAAATGAATGTAGCTTACCCTCTCAGATTCCCAGCTTCGCTCAATGACATCCATTGAAAGAAATCCTCGACAAATAGCAATAGCTAAACCTATACCAAAATATAATTTAAGCATTAGTTAATCCAACACCAAATGTTAAGTTAAGCCTTTAAGCATACTACCAAGTTCATTACTGAACATTCATCAAGTTTTCTTAAATAATTTTTATTATTTGCATACTTCTATGAGATTCTGTGACATACGACACTTAATTTGATCTGTAACGTAGACTCAATTTCTAAAACAATTACATGGTTTCTATAAATCCTCCCCAAATACCGCAAAGTTTAAGTTAAGATCCTTTTTCACTTTAGAGATCACTGTGTCCTTTTTCACTTTATCGCCATGTATTTCTGGTGTACGATTTTGCCGAAGTGAAATAAACGTGATTCAATTCAATTCAAAATCTATGCATATGAGTCCAAAAAATTAAGTATTTGTAGAGAAGTAATAATACGTGTAGGAATGTAGTTTGGACACAACAGAAAAGGAGGGAGAAGATTTCTTCTATGATCTACCTACTAAACTTATGTATAGCTGTAGAAAGCCTGCTGCTAATCTTTACTAATATTAATTACAAACTATCAATTTGGCTTTGCCATTATATATAATGCTGCAATAAAGATGCATCAATGCAATATAATTTACAGATCCAAAGGAATTCAAAATTTTAGTAGTTTACTTCATCTAAATCATAAACTGAACAAAAAGAATCAACTTGGTTCAGGGAAATTTGAGAACCAACCACGAGGAAACTGCAAAGAGCCTACTAATGTAGGTGGCACGAAAAGCCGAGAAAACCATGGAAGAAAATATATGATTTGTAAAATCAAAGGCTTAGTGAAAGAATGGAATAATTGATCTAAATCATATATTTAAGCATAACAGTTCGGTAGGTTTAGAATAGAAATAATAGATATAAGCACTCTGAATTTCAATTGAGGGCATTCCTAGCAGCATACTCGTTTCGTCTTAAACGCTGTTTAAGACGAAAAGAATGAAATGCCACTCCTAAGAATTTAAATAGTCTTCATAATTCGAGTATTGCTTAATTAATTATACTGATCTATAGCAATTCTGCACCACTTACAACGTTATACTTGTCTTGTGTAATTTTTTGCATTGATTTCAAATTTGTTTTTTGGTTTGGCTTTATCACTATCGGATACTGAGATACTATAACTGATTTTATTTCAATATTGTATCTTAAAATATATCTTTGAGGAGTACTTTAGCTATAAATTAAAGACACCCAAAGTCACAGCTAGCGCATACCAATAATTTGTTTTATCGCTTTTATACAGCTAATTTTGCCGTGAAATAATTAGGAATTTCAAAATTTAATAACTCAAAACTATGGGCGATAGAGATAGACAAGCAACAAATTTGAAATCAACATATAAATGATAAAACCCTACTAAGACATACAAACCCGTTGTGTATTTCAAACATTTTTTGTGTAGACTAGCGTTACTTAAATATATAGAGTGAAATCCTTGGTATGGACCACGCTATTGTATGGATACATGGACCTTAAGGAAGGAAGATAGCAGGAAACTAGAGACATTGAAAATGTGGATATGGAGAAGAATGGATAAGAATGGTGAGGATTAGCTGGACTCAAAAACGGTTACAAATGAGGAAGTTCTGGAGAGAGTTGGTACAGATAGACAGTTGATAAATGCATTAAGAAATCGGAAAAATAGCTGGACACGAAGAGGAACGGGAAGACGAGAGGACTGGAGGCGTTATATACTATGGACATGTCAGTAGGCAGTGCACTAAGAGAGAGAGAGAGAGAGAGAGAGAGAGTGTTAATTAATAAACAGTGTATAACGGCGATAAATTTTAGATAAATGATTACTGAATGCCAGCCATATCAAACACTTGCGGCAGAGGCTTCTTATTAAATGGAAAAAATGTATACAAGAATATTATGTCAGGAAGCTACATTATAGTATGCTATACATAATATACGTCATACTATTTTAACGTTTATATCCGAATACGTTATATACGTTGAAGATATTATATACCATGGACCTGGCAGTAGACAGTGCAATAAGAGAGAGAGAGAGAGAGAGAGAGAGAGAGAGAGAGAGAGAGAGAGAGATCAGAATACATGTAGCTATAGTCATTATTTAGGAAATATCTTCAAAGTATAATCAATAAATTGACTTAGATATGCATATGATATAACACCAACCAATCATCTTGCGTATTTGATGCAGCATGAAGCTCTGTCCACGTACAGTCAAAATCACATATTCAATATTGCTTCTTTCAAATGGACGGCCGACCTATCACATAAATAGTTTCTTTGAACCTATAGTGCGTAATCTTTTAACTGCGGTAAGAGAAATAGACCTGAATGTTATAGCATATTAGAAATAAGCCCGCTTAGAATCACCAGGAATTTCGCCATAGATAGTCCCCATGACTTGCATTTCGGTTGTAGTAGTTGTAAATACCTTTATATTAAATTTTGTAAATTTATAAAATATGCATGTATGAGCAAAATTCAGATTAAGAACTGGAAATATATTTTTGTACAAGGTAAGTGGAAAACGCTGTCATTTTTAATGCGTTCATGGGCATATTAATTTTTTCAACTTATGCTTTATTTGTAAAAGAAATAAATTACTGTATTGGTTTTGCAGTAGATCAAAATATATAGGCATAGTTTACGACCGTTCAAAGTTATCAGCAATGAATCAACCTCAAAATTTTCACGAAGGTTTTGCTTAATGTTGTAGACAAACAAAAGAATGCAGACTAAGATAATTTCGTTATTTAAAATTTTATAGCAAGTTCACAATTAGTTGTACAATTGGTAGAAAGTTCATAGGTTTTCACTTAATAATCAGTTTCCAAGATATATGAGCCAGAAATTATATTCCGAAAACACAAAGTATATGCTGAAATAAAAACTAATATTAAATTAGTATTAAACTACCAATAACTACTAATATTAAATAAATAAACAATTAATTATGTTTTATGAACAAATAACTGCTACTATTTGATACTACAATTACTATTTAATACTAAATACTAATACTTAAAAGATCAAGTATATGCAGAAATAAATATTCAAGCGAAAAGTTTTAATACATGATAGCAATTTTGTATTATAATTACCAATCTATGAGTCAAGCTTTAATTAAAAAGGATTTCATTAACAATTGTAATAAAAACAGCAAAAAACCAAATATATTCATAGGCCACATACCGTAAAATCCATAATATATCTTCTTGCACTAGGATCATTAGGTTTCCTACGTTTCAGCAAACGATCATAAAGTAAGTAATCAGGCAAAATAACTCGACAAAAAAAGAAAAAAGTGCAACACTTCAAAATGCATTGTAACCTAAGATATTAAATAAGGTCATAATGCTTATGGGAGGCGATATTGATATAAATTGAACTTGTGCTCCTAAAAACTACTCTTATTATGAATTTATTCATTAGGTCTACAAGTTCAAATGTGACATTCTTTCATCAATATCCAACTGGATTTAGTTTTGACTGCTTGCAAGGATACGATGCTGTGACACTTCCGTATCCTCACTCTTATTCACACACGAGTTGAATGAGCGTCTATTAAATATCATTGCCGTGGCAAAGACTGCAAGCTCCGATAAAACAATATCATAATGAGATAGAGCGGCTGTTCTCCAAAATGTCAGTTGCAAAACTGTATTAGATTTTGTAATCGAATTTCAACTGCTAATATTCCAATTGAATCTAACAAAAATTTTCAAGAATGCAAAACGTTGCAAGCAGGAGGACTACACTAGCGTATCCTTACTTGTAATGCAGCTTAAATGATGTCAAAAACATTAGCAGATTAATGCATGAATGGCAAATTAAATAAATATTAAGTTCACAACAGTTACAGTTGACTATCCTTACTGAAGCCGGAATATTGTCAAAAACATGAGAAACAAGAACAGTCATTGAAATTTGCAGGACAAACAGACATCAGATTCAGTAGTTATGTACAATTTTCTGTTGTGGGGAGAGGGTTCTTCTAACGCAACCTGTTTATATATATATATATATATATATATATATATATATATATATATATATATATATATATATATATATATAATATATATACACTGTGAGTCTTATAAGTGACACCCCTTTTATATTTGCAATAAAATCGTAACCAGTCGACACATTTCTATAAAATTTACAGGTTGTTGGAATCAACCAATTTTCGCTATTACTGCAAAATTTTGTTACCATATCTTTAAGAACAAAAAAGTTATTGATATATAGGAACGCTAGGGGCAATGATGAATTTACAACTATGGGCCAAGTAACTGACATTCTCTATATTGTTATAATGAAAACAGGGAAAACATCTTATGCATATCATGCTATACTTATCTTAAAAAACAGGCATTTTTGTTCAAAACGTGCCATATTATGTGCAGATTTGTAGAAAATTGCCGAAGTTATTGCCTTTTTAATAGCCCTGGGGTGTCAAAAGAACTATGCAGACTGTTGATACGCATAAGGCCTGACTGCGCATTTAGCCTGTGCGCTAAAGCTGCAGCTGCTAGGCTAAAAATCAGATCAGCCATATGACATATCAGACTGGCTAGGCCGATGCTCCATTTACCGCCATCACTTGTTCACCGATTTGAAAGTCATTCAATACAAATCACAAATCCATCATTTCCATTCTTCAAAGATGGTTTTCAGCAAAGAAGATCGCATTTTGATTTACGAAATGCGAATAGCCAAAGGCTATGGCGCCAAGCGTATCCTGAAAGAATTTCCTCGTAAAAACTGGTCGTTGTCTGGGGTTGCCAGATTGCTTAGAACCATTACTGAAAGCGGATCATCTGCTAGAAAGGCAAGGCCCAAGACAGGAAGAACGCCTGAAATTGTCGCAGCTGTTGAGGAGATGATTATGAGTCAGGAATCACAGCCTGGAACTCATCGAAGTACAAGACAGATAGCACGTGAGATTGAAGTGAGTCAAGCAACTGTTAGCAGGATTATACGCCATGAGCTTAATCTGAAATGCTTGAAAAAGAAACAAGCTCAAGAACTTACAGAAGCAAATAAGTTGACAAGGTTGGTGCGTGCAAAGCTTCTGCTGCGAGATTATCCCCAGAGCAAAGTTGATTTCATATGATTCACTGATGAGAAGATTTTCACAGTTGCTGCACCAAAGAATGCACAGAATGATAGGCTCTATGTGTTTGCAGGAACTCGAAAGAAACAAGTTCCTGCAGCACGCTTGTTAAAGACGCGTTCGACCTTCACGAAGTCTGTCATGGTATCAGTCGGGGTGTCGTCCCTTGGAGCAACTGATCTTATCTTCATTGATCCAGGTGTCAAGATTAACGGCGCTTACTACCGAGACGTGCTTCTGTCACAGCATCTCTTACCAGCTATCAGGGCCATGTCAGGAGAATTCTTTATCTTTCAGCAAGACAGCGCTCCCGCTCATCGCGCATGTGAAACAGTTGCGATGTTACGACAGAATACACCTGCGTTCATACCACCGACTTTGTGGCCTCCGAATAGCCCGGATCTTAACCCAGTGGACTATAAGATATGGGGAGTCATCCAAGAGCGTGTCTATAAGACCAGAATTCGTGATGTGAATCATCTAAAAGAACGCCTCATTGAAGAGTGGTCTTCATTTGATCAAAAAATTATCGATGGATCAATCAGACAGTGGCGCCAGCGTCTTCGGGCTTGCATATCAGTTGATGGTGGTCATTTTGAACAAAAGTTATAAGCCACACCCAAATCATAATCTAACCATAGGCTCAATCAAACAGCTCTTTTCAGAGCTACCACAAATAATCAATAATTCAAAGCATCTCGCATAACGTGAGATTGCATGCGCATGATGTAGCCTACGTCTGTGGCGTTCTATATTAGGATTTTTGTTTTGACCCCCACCCGCAGTCGAGTTTAGATAACTTTTTTATTTTTATATGTATCTGAAAGAAATTTTGCAATATTGCAGAGAATTGTTAGCTCTCCACTCCCAGTAAATTTCACATGGATCGGTTGACTGATTGCGATTTTATTGCAAATATAAAAGGGGTGTCACTTATAGGACTCACAGTGTGTGTGTGTATATATATATATATATATATATATATATATATATATATATATATATATATATATATATATATAGGTCTATATATATAATATTATGTATGGGTGTATGAGTTTGTATAAATCTGAAAATCTGGTTACCGTAAATCAAACACTAGACTTTCAGCATTTCATTTATCAAATCTCAAGTACTGCTATTTAAACTTTAATTCAAACGTCAATTACAAAACTGCAAGTAAATTCACCTACTTCCCAGAGGTGTAGTTGTGAAAGTTGTGAGAACCCTTATATTTATTCAGAATTTCTTGGACTAGTGACAGCTTCTCTTCTACAGACATACACGTAGTATAAGTATAGCAGCAATTATTTTCTTGACTGATTTTACTACCAACTACTCAACTTTTGATTGGAAAAATTAATTAATGTAACATTATTCTTAGTATGTAATAATATAATACAGTAGTACCTCACACAGCTATAACCGCAACTATAACCCTAATCTTCACAAGCTAAAAAGGCGAAAAAGATTGATGGTACAACAGTAATTATAAAACTGTAACAGTAACTATACTGAAACGGTTAAGATCCGAGTATATAGTTAAAGATTATGAATAGAATATCAAATAATAATAACAGAAGTCTAATAAAGATATCACCCTAAAAGAAGTAGTAGCAGCATGAGAAGCTGGGAATTTGAAGGAATAACAAGTTTATGAGTTGATTTAAAATTGAACAATTATAGTATTCCCATAAAGGTAAAACTTTGCAGAGAAAAATTCGTTCTATTAAAATTAGAAAAATAACAATGGTTGAGGAAGGTCGAGAGTGCTATGCTGAAAGGAGATAGACTGCTTATGCTATATGTCATAACTTTTATGATCACTCTACAATCTACAGAATGTAGCGTAATATAAAACTATTTGCAAAAGTTGGTATGAAAGAACAAAGCGACAGTATGGTTCGGGACATACAAGTGTTAAGTAAGCGGTCCAAAAACATAAAATTATTTACATATGACGAAATGATTCACAATTTAATGTATGTTCAATTTTGCATTTTCAAACTGATAGCCAATCATTTTAAATTCGTAGAAAGCCTGCAGAATGAAGCCAAGTCGTTTTGTTGCAAGCGAGATACAGTACATTAACCATTAATAGAGAATTTAAATTTTTCAAATGCAAGTAAGGTTGCTAAATTAGATTTCGTTTGATAGTAGGTCAATAATTTTGACACTAATAAAGTAAGCATAAGAAATGTAGACAGCCTGAATTGCAGTGTGTATAGCGTCGAGTTACTTGAGCTAACGAGATTTTTAATAGATTGTAAAATATAAATAAAGTAACTCAATGTACTTACCCGAAATTTTGTAATTTGTTGTAACATCCTGTAACAAAATATCAACAAAAATACATACATATATTACTTCGCCATCGACGCTTCAGCCAGTCATCTCTCCAGCCCATTATGGATAGGTAAAAAAATTTCATTCGTACTGTCTCTAGGTAATGCTTTGAACAGTAACGCCCCTTGGTTAATATATACACTGCAGTTTTGATTTTTATTACTATTTTACTAATCAGTTACCAGTGGACAGAGAGAATCAATTAGTGACGATTGATTATCTCATTCTGTCTTGGTTATTCCTTTCTTACAAAACATGCAATTGACCGTTGGTTAGTCTATTCTTTAATATCCCTAAAACAATAATTGAAAAACTTAACAACTAAAACGTTAGACATTGAAATTTTTATATATACAGTGATAAAAAATTCGTCTTTTATTTCAACTTTGATGAAGCTCTACCAAAAAGCCGTTCACCCGCAGTTAACGAAAATCATAAATTTAATTTTGCAATGAGCTGTTGAATGTAGATTTTAATTAAAATGCTCTAACTTCTTGATATACTTTTTGACTAATTTTAGGGGCTGGATACTGCGTTCTAGAATGTCAGAAAAAATCGCAAAGATTTCGCTGTCATTACAAGTTTATTAGGAATTGTTTAATTATAATAATAATAATAATACTAATAATAATAATAATTCTCTTCAATTCAATTCTCTGCTCTGGGAGGTCCGTCCTGGCTGCGTTTGTTTACCTTTCGCGCACTTAACATTGCTTTTTCGCGATTAGTATTATTTATTAGCCAACCCCAGCCCTCGACATTCTGCCAACAGAAGGATTGAGCTTCAGTAATTCATCCGCTCGCCAAGAGATTTTCGCTTTTTCTGCCATTTCGTCAAAATTTTGAGTCAATTATGAGCTACAGGTGTGAATCTGTTTACAGGATTTCCCAAGGCTATAAATAGACTCGATATTCACGGTGCTGTTTATAACTTCACGCTTGAATGCCGCCTCGCAAGCATACATGGTCTCTGTCTCAGGATGCTAACAAGAGAAACGGTACTTGCAGTGTGTGCTTAGAAGTGTTTCAGTTGCACATTAGAGACGGGTCTGTTCACCTACATGGCCCCCGTGACAACCGGTGCCTAGGGTCTCACAAGCCCCCAATTGAAGCTCAGGGGACATTCTCATCACAACGCTCCTCTAGTGATGTAAGGGATGAGGACCACCATCCACCCGTATTTCCATCAAACAGCATCCCCCCGATACGCCATCCTTCTGATGCAGCTACAGTATTTGCTCATCCCAACCTTACCAGTGGTACTATCAAGCATATTCCTAAATCTGTTCGAGCCACTTGCGCCACCTACTTGATAAATATACTTGATAGAATCTCTAAGTGCGTGGACGACTTAGAAGCATGGAAATCTCTTCTTGCCATTGGCGAAGACATATTGCTAGCACCTAAAAGAACAGGGAAAAGGCACAATATGGTGTCCTTGATTCGCAAAGAGTGTCCGGGGTGGACGTTCCTGTTTCAGTTGACGAAAGAGCGAAGTTTCGCAAATCTTCCAGGCCACATACTCCTGAGGAATCCCTCCGATCCATAATGACCTCAAAGATCGAAGACGGAAATTTAAGAGCAGCCATGCGAATCCTGTGCTAAGAAGAGTCGTTGGCCCCGAATAATGATGAAACATACAGAGAGCTGAGTCTGAAACATCCATCAGCGGACAGTACACCCTGAAGCCTTCTTAGCTCAGCCTCTCCCCAAGCGAATACGCTCCAAGTCACTGAAGCGGAGGTAATGAAAGCCGTGAAAAGTTTCCCCGCCGGTTCTTCTGGGGGCCCGGATGGTCTGAGGCCACAGCACATCCTGCAGCTGGTGACGTGCCCCATAATGGGCAGGGAGACTCTAACAGCCATTACCGGTTTTGTAAATCTCCTTTTGCTGGGTAAATGTCATCAGGAAGTCAAGCCGTTTCTTTTTGGAGCCAACCTGATTGCTCTGAAGAAAAAGACCGGCGGGCTTAGACCGATTGCTGTGGGCTACTCTTGGCGCAGGATCGCTGCCAAATGTGCTAATTCCTTCGCCCTAGACAGGCTCTCAAACTCTCTTCAACCTATCCAGGTAGGCGTGGGTGTCAAAGGAGGTTGTGAAGCCGCCGTGCATGCCACCCGACGATTCATTAGCAGCATGCCAGACGATTGGGTAGTGGCTAAACTGGACTTTTGCAACGCTTTCAACTCCCTGAAAAGGGTTCCCATGCTAGAAGCTGTAGACTCTTCACTACCTGAGCTGGGGCCTTTCCGCTGTCTGTCCTATGAAGACCCAAGTGTTCTACATTTTGGTCATCGGGTGATCATGTCTAGCGAAGGGGTACAACAGGGTGACCCTTTGGGCCCTCTCCTGTTCAGTTTGACAATACACCCGTTGCTCCAGTCGCTATCTTCTTCTCTGAAAATAGGTTACTTAGACGACATAACTGTGGGCGGGGTTGAGTCTACCGTGGCGGATGATATCTCAAGGCTGATGGTTGCGGGAAAGGCTTTGGGGCTAAGCCTGAATATAAATAAATGTGAGCTCATTACCACTCGATCCGACAGTAACTTTCCGGCCATCAATACATTCATTCGTGTAAAGCCTGTCGAAGCCAGTCTACTTGGAGCTCCATTGCAGACGTGTCAAACTGTGGATTTGGCTCTCAATACTCAGTGCTCTAAACTAGAGAGAGCCGCGAGCCGGTTGAAGCTCATTGAAGCTCATCTCCGCACACGACGCTCTAACGATATTGCGGAGTTGTGTAGGTTCTTCAAAACTCATATACTTATTGCGTGCCTCTCCATGTGCGGGTCATCTAGCATTGCAGAATTATGATTCCATCATGCGACAGTCGCTCAGTAGCATCGTTAATATTAATGTTAACGAAGCTCAATGGATTCAGGCTAGCCTGCCAATATGCTACGGAGGATTGGGTATACGCTCTGTCTCGTCGCTGGCACCTTCTGCCTTTTTGGCTTCAGCCGCGGGGACTGGCGTTCTACAGGATTCAATCCTTTCCGGATTCTTTCAAATTCCCGACTTGGAGATATCCAGGATTCAGGGCATTTGGACTGCTCTGTCCACATCCGAACCTCCAATCGGTATGATGGCTAATAGCATGAAGGCTTGGGACTCAAAGGTCACTACTGCTTTGCACACGGAACTCCTTGCGAAGCCGCTTTTGCCACAAGAAAAGGCGCGGCTGCTCGCAGTGTCGGCCCCCCATAGTGGAGACTGGATCAAGGCTTTACCAATCTCATCATGCGGCCTCCGTCTGGACGACGAAGCAGTCAAGAGTCGCGGCCGGTCTTCGTCTGGGCACTATCTTATGTGAGCCACACAACTGCATTTGTGGTGTCTCAGTCAATGCGTTAGGCATTCACGGCCTGTCGTGCAAGCGTAGTGCCGGCAGAATCAGCAGACATCAGTTCATAAACGACTTGATCTGGCGCGCCCTGAGTCGAGCGAATATCCCAGCCATTAAAGAGCCCCTGGGACTGATCCGCACTGATGGTAAACGTTCAGACGGTGTCTCTCAAATTCCATGGGCAGAGGGGAAGTGTGTTAGCTGGGACGTCACTGTTACGGACACTTTCTCCGTTAGCAATCTCGGCCTTTCTTGCGCTGCTGCTGGTGCTGCAGCAGGGGCCGCGGCTAATAGGAAAACTCTGAAGTATGCCGAAATCTCTGGCAACTATATCTTCATGCCTATTGCCTTTGAGACCCTGGGGCCCATCAACTCTCTCGCATCAGACTTTATTGACGAAATAGGCAGGAGGACCCGCGCCATTACTGGTGATAAGCGCGAAAAATCTTTTCTGTGGCAGCGACTGTCTATTGCTCTCCAGCGATTCAATGCAGTCTGCTTCAGTGGCACTTTGGCTAAAGCGGCTTCCCAGAGTGCAGAGGAATTATTTTAATCGCTTTTTTAAAAACTTTTAATTAAATAAAGTCTCTTTTATAATAATAATAATAATAATAATATTACGGGTTTAACGTTCGTTTCCTCATACAAGGATGATATCAGGAACGTCCACCATCACATGTCACTACATATCGATTCATCCCAAACGATCTGGAAAAAAAACATTTGCTGAAGAGAAAGAACAAGATAAGAATGGTGCCAGTCCGGTGGCCAAAAAAGGCCAGTAAGACGAAAAAATTCTATGGTGGGAAGAGAAGTGTCTTCTGAAATTTTAAGTAGTAGAACATGAGCAAAGATCAAAAGCAGAGAGTGCAAAACAGTAGAAATGAATGCCTACCTAAGGATGTGAGAATATTAGTAATTTTGGCCAGTTTGGCATTGGAAGAACAAAACTTAAGAGAAGGTTGATATTGGATTAAGAAATCGGAAAGATATGAAGCTTTCCCAAAGATATGTGTTTAGAAAATTAACAGAGCTATTTTATACTTAATTCTTTGAACCACAGGAAGCCCATGAAGATTTTTAAGTAAGGATTATTAATATATATCAACTTCTTTATTTGTCAACATGTGACAGGAACAAAAGCAACAGTAAACAAATCAAACAGCATAAACATAAAATTAGTATCAAAAATAAACCACCACCAACACAGTTAAACACAGTTAAACACAGAAAAACACAGTTAGAGTTACAGTTAGCCTAATTAGATCGAAATACTCACTTCATGTATTCTATTATTGAGCATAGGCCAACAAACAAAACAAAAATCCAATAATATTAATGGCAAATTAAAAAGTCAACATTGCACATAAGAATAGGCAAAGCAGCATATAATTTAAAAAATTGCCACACCGACTTGAAAAAGTCTTATATAAAAAGTGCATAGTTTGACAGTAAGATAAATTATTTGATAACATAATAGAGGTGGATTATTAATAGAGGTGGCCTGAAGCATTGAGGATCGATAGACAACATGTTCTAGAGAATTATGAACACTTTGCAACAGCATGAGAGAAGAAGGCAGGCCATATAGAAATGAGTTACTGAAGTCAAGTTTAGAATGAACTATTCAATTACCAAGAATTATGGAAGAATTTTTATCGAAAGATAAAAATTGATTGTATGTCGTATGTCTGATTTGACGGATCTAAAAGAAATATGAACGAGAGGCAGACGAGGTATGGGATTTGAAGGCTTACATCAAATATGACACCAAGGTTTTAAGCCTTGGGAGTAGGAGATGAGCAAGACTTTGAAAATAGATGGAAGAATTGGCTACTTTGGTTCTTTGCTGGGGGGTGCCGATTAAAGATATTGGGGTTTTAGAAGGATTGATAGAGATACGATTGCAACTAAACTATGAATAAACTTTCTCCAGAACAGATGAAAGGCGTTGCAAGTTCAGGTCAGAATCTGAGCTAGAAAATGAGATAATACAGCTGAGATAATCAGTTTACTCTATTCTGTATACACTGTATAAGAAATAAATCTATTTAGAAATTACAACCTCTCCAGAAGAAGCAAATGAGAAAGTAGGAATAACATAGATATAGGTCCTGGAATTACATGAATTCTTTGCATCAAATCCCTTAGTTGTCCTCTTTAAACCTAACAATACCAAATAATCAATAATTAAGTGTAATTAAATCAAAATTTAATGAATTCTTTTCATTTCTTACTATACTAAATAACTTTTAGTAGTTGTCGCCCAACAAGGTTGATCTTCCAATCATAATTGTTAAGTTTTTATTAAGAATAGAGATGAATTCAGATTATTAAGATAGAATTGAATGCAGACAATGTTCAATTTATTTTGTGTGATAGAGCTAAATATATAGGGTTAAACTGATTCAGCATGTTTTGATTTGGCCAGGGCAAAGCAAATATAGGCCAGATCTGCTCTCATACCCTAGCATGAAAGGATCTAACTAAGGCAGTTGTTAATTATTTGCTAGTTGATTTAAATGGACTCTATATGTCACAGGAGTTTTAAAATGCACCCTATCACTGAACCACACCACTTTACCAATTTCATTTGTCTAATCCAAGTCTTATCCATATCAAATTTTCAGTGTGCTTACTGTATATATCGCTAAAAAATGTCCATATGTCCACAAACGAGTGGACCTTTAAATTATCTAACATGATATACAGTTATTTTTGGGGGATTCCGCTTATTAAGAGGTGGGCCCCCTATGCCATCCTTGGGTTCGACTAACATTTACTGGACAGGGGCGTCATTCCCTGATAAAACTATCATGTCTACCCATGTTACCTATATTTTGTCTATATTGCAGTGGATTTGTTATTAGGATTTCAGACCAGAAGAATGTCTCAGAACAATAACAAAGATTGTTAGAGAATCATGCAATATGTTATTCTCATATAAAAGCTGTACACGCTACAGAACCTTATACCCCAGCATTCTTACGTCAGATAATAACAATTTTTAAAAAAAAGTATATGTATAAAGCACCACTCTATGCTAAATGCCACAGTAGTGCTGAATGAACAGTGAAGATCAATTAACTTGGTGGTATAATGTCACAAACGGTATAGCGACTAAAACTCAGTAAGTCTGGAGTATGAGCAACCAATTGGTCTAAAACACAGAAATCATCACCATGTGGCTTCAAAGCTACAAGTCTCTTCACTGTCATATCTGTGTCAGTCACCTCTTACGAACACGTGCAATTGTCGGTATGTTCAATTCTAAGTTATCCCGAACCTACTCAGGTATGGCAGATGCTGATAGCAGATGCTCCTTGATTTCAAACACACAAAAATACTGCATTACTAGCAAAAATTTACATGTCAGTAATCTTTCCTTACGAACACGTGCAATTGTCGGTATGTTCAATTCTAAGTTATCCCGAACCTACTCAGGTATGGCAGATGCTGATAGCAGATGCTCCTTGATTTCAAACACACAAAAATACTGCATTACTAGCAAAAATTTACATGTCAGTAATCTTTCCTTACGAACACGTGCAATTGTCGGTATGTTCAATTCTAAGTTATCCCGAACCTACTCAGGTATGGCAGATGCTGATAGCAGATGCTCCTTGATTTCAAACACACAAAAATACTGCATTACTAGCAAAAATTTACATGTCAGTAATCTTTCTTTCTCTCCCTGTCTGCAGATACTCTAATTGATTTTAAAAACATGTTACCAGTAAAATATAGTGTCATGTATCTCAATACAACAAAACCTCACGTACCCAGCACTCTTATCTCAGGTGGCAGATGCTCGTTGATTTTACCAACAGGATTCTCAATATCAACCAACATCTTTAATGATACGACCTGACCAGCAGCAGAAACGCCCTTATCGGTGCGTGCGGCTCTCTGAAATCCCATCTGCTCACAACACCGCTGAATATATAGTTCTAACTAGTAAGAAAATATGATCATTGCGAGAAAAAGGCTTTATATACAGATTGGAAGTCAGGTAGTAACTGATTAGTATTTAAGTAAGATGGAAGCTGATCAGATATCACACGCTCTAAGAGTTTAGCAATAAAATCACATGAGAGATTTGCATGTGGTTTTTGGGAGTCATTTACATCAACATTTTGCATTTTATCACATGCATAACAGCAGTTATCAAAGTAGATGACACTACACCAGTTCTATTTAAAGTATTGCATATAGCACAAGAACAGAAGTAATGTTCATAGATGATTTGTTTGATTATCCACGTTGCAATAGGATCAATATAGAGTTTATTTTATTTCAAAATCACACGCCATTAAAAAATTACATACGATTGCATATAAGAATAACCTTTCAGTCACAACCACAAACAGCACATGATTACTAAGATTCCCGTTCCATCAATGGGCCTACTGTAAGTTTCATGCATTTGATTTGAAATAGAGCCTATCAAATCAGCGACAAGCGCCATCTAGTTGGTTACCTCAATATTACAATTGAAAAATTCTAAGGCTATTTTAAATTAGTGCAAATCCAAATAAAAAGAATACAAAACATAAACATGTGGGATAAAGCCAAAGATAAAGAAATTTAACTAAATCATGTTCTCAAGGTATTCCTTAATTTTCCATTGAAACTTCATATGCCTTCAAGAAGCACATTCCACAAATGGGAATATATGAGATTGGTAGTTCCCTTACCAAAGTTGGTATTTGCATGCGTTTGTATAAGCTCCATGATTTTCTCATCTTGTAATAGGAGAGTGAGTTATCAAAGCAAGTGTTGTCTATGAACATTTTTTGGTATTTTCCCGAGCTATGAATATACAAATGAGCAAATTATAATTGTTTAAAATTGCATAGTTTGCATACAGTAAGTGAATTTACTATTTCGTCTTGTTCAGAAGTTTTAGTTGTTAATTTTTTATTTAAGAAAATTCTTATTATAGAATTGTTCACTGTCTTAAATTTAGTTATTTGAATTGTGTATTTCCATAAATTTCTATACTATACTAAATCGGACTAGAATAAATGAACATTATGAATAATGTACGGATAAACAAAGGGACAGGTTCGAGACATACATTTGCTAAGTAAGTAGTCCCAAAATGGGGTTTAGAATTCAATATGTACAATTATAAGATAATTAACTTTGGTAAAAATAGTCCTAATAAAGAATGTGTTGTAAATAATAAGATATTGAAGGTAGTGAGTGAGGAGAAGGATTTATGGGTAAAATATAGTCAGGACCTCAAAGTTAGGAAACAAAGTACTGTTGTGGCAGTTAAAGCAGACAATAGGACCTTAGGGCTAATAAAGAGAACATTCAAAAGTAGAGATAAAAGCATTGTTTTAAGATTGTATAAATCTTTGATTCAACCTCATCTGGAGTATTGTATGCCAGTGTGTAGGCCACACTGCAGGAAGGATATTTAACTTATAGAAGCAGTGCAAAGAACTATTAGGGGATTCATAGTATTAAGGTATGAGGAGAAGCTAAGGACAGTTCAACTGACAACCCTAGAAAAGAGGAGAATTAGGATTGATCATACAGAGATTTATAAAATAATGCATGCATTATTTTACAAAAAAATTCTTTTGGGCTTACCGAATTAACAGCAACAGATATTTCAATTTCTCCACTAATGGTTTAAGAGGTCATAGCTATGAGTTGTTTAAGCCTAGAGTAAGGACAAACATACGAAAGTTTTCCTTTTCTCATAGGTTGAATGATAGGTGAAACTCTTTGAGTGAGGAAGTTGTCAATGCGGAGTAAGTAAATAGTTTTGAACACAAGCTGGAAAGAAGCCCTTGGCTTTCTTCCCTTTTTCCTGCTACTTTTGTTTGAAGAAAGAATTGAATAACGAAAAAAGGTAGCAGTTCTGTAAATTCTGATATTCACTTGCGTGATAAACTGCAATTTAAACCTCAAGAGTGGTGTAAACTACGGATTAATCACAATTGCTTTTCTCTAAGCTTGAATGGCGGTTTAAAGTAAGGCGTAGTTGTGCCTCTCTTACTAGGAGGTTTACACCGAGGCTAAGCTAATCCACCGATTATGAAGTACCATTCTAGCTTCATTTACAAAGAAAGCTGATCGGTCGATCAGGCTGATCAGCCTTAAGGACAGCGCTGTCATTGACTAAGCGCTATAGTTTTGGAGGATGATCTTATAATTAATAGCCACACAACATTTGCTAGTGAATATCGAAATGTCTGATCTGTAGTTTAACTCTCATTCGGTGATCTGAGGTGTAAGTGATCTGAAGTTTAAAGCGAGTTTAGTATATACCAGCATTAGTAGAGTATTACAAGCTTTTTGTAAATATTGAAATTACTAAATATTTATGTGGATTGTAATAATAAATTCATTCTATAATTGATAGCTATTCATTTCATGCATGGCTAATATGGCTATCTATGTATATCTTAGATTTACATTATAGATTTACTTATATTTGCATTATTTACTTATATTTGCATATACATGTATTTACATTATAGATTTACTTATGATTTACATTCCACATATAGCAATAATCTGGTTTATATTGTAGTTTCTGTGGATTCGATGCAAAAATATTCAATAAACAAATTCACAAGAGATCTTCATATAATGTAATAAAAACTGGTATCTAAGGAGCATATTTTATTTTATTTTATTTATTCATCACATCATAGACAATTCTGACAAACATATGTGCATGCATACAGAAAGTTCAATCATATGTGTGATCGGTAATAAAGGCCGTGACGGAACTAAAATATACCGGTTGTACAATTGATAAAAGTAAAGTATAAAAGCAGCGAATAAAATCAAGCATAAAGTTAAAGATATCTCATGCATTATGAACATTTAAAAACATAATTGTGACAAAATATACTAGTTAGAAAAGAGCACCTATCATCGAAATAAATTTTTGCTATAGAGCTATGTATCCAATTTATTGTTTAGATTTGAGAAATTTACACAGATCGGATTTGCATAGTCCTTTCTTAAAAGTATTTAATGAAGAAGCCATGAAAATGCTAGACGGTAAATAGTTCAAAGATTTTACACATCTATTTCTAAAATGGTAACGCTCAGCATTATACATAAAGGTATTTAAGTTTAAGGTAGCACCATTATTACGTGTGATTCCTTGTTTAATAGAAAAAAACTCATCCCAAGGCAGATCGATCAGACAATTCATAATTTTATAGTATGTACATAAGTCAGACTTTAGTCTACGTAACTCTAACGAATCTGCATCAAGAGCTTTTAGTCTAAAGGAATACTGCAGGTCGCTCAATATATCAAGCCATGCATAAATTTAAGATGTCACAGTATTTCGGCCACTTACACTAATTCTAGTATTAAATTATAACTTGAATTTATAAGTCCTATGGACACTTAAAACACAGATACATAGTGATTATCCTTTAAGTAGTCAGGAAGTCAAATCTTAGTCATGGTATAAATTTTTGTTGTTAGTCAATAAATAATAATCTTTAAAACTGTATTTTTAATATATACAATTTTATACATGTTACTAGTATCAACCTTATGTGTTCTCAATGCACGTAAAACCAGTGTGTCAAACAGCTTTTAAAAGATAAAAATTTCATAAGGTCTGAAAAGACCAAAAAATAGTGTTTTGAGTAAAAAATATTATTTAGGAAATTCATTATTGCAATTTCTGGCACTTATAAGATACTACAGCCTGTAACAGCCATCTAAATTTAAATTAAAGTAAAGGCAATTAAGATACTATACTGCCTGTAACAGCCTGTAATACTGCCTGTAACAGCCTGTGATACTGCCTGTAACAGCCATCTAAATTTAAATTAAAGTAAACTCAGATAACAAACTTTAACGACCTCAATGGGCTATCATTCTTTCTATTCAATAGATCTTGGAAAAAAGTTTAAAGATTAGTTTCAGTGAATTACACCCCTATACACAAGTAACAATGAATTTACGTTTTCATTCAAACCTTAACACCCGGCTGTTCAATGTGATCCGGTCGCACAACTCCGGCTTTAACTAAAGCCTCCTGCAGATCTGACTCAATAGTTCTAAATCCAGGATTTCTATCAAAACACAATTTAAATCATTTGAATAAATTAAAATGTAGATATTAATTTAAAGACTATGATTCCCTAACCGGGGCTATAAGCTATATCATTTTTCTCATATCTTGATCTATACCTTGAGTACTCTAACTTCTTATAGTCAAAATCAAAATTCTTAGACAAGTATAATAATAAACCATAAATGTAATTTTATATTAGAGATAATTTATAACTTACTTTCTATTTAAATTATTCACAAATAATTCCTAGTGTTGCTTAATTTATTTTTTAAAACAAGATGAGAATTAGTTATTTATGAACTAAATTTTCTTACAAGTTTATATTTCATTAATGAAATAAGTTTATTTTTATGCTCCAGTATATGGCTAAGAAATAGAAAACTTATCTCAAAAACTAGGACCAAGTTACCTAGGCTCTCTATTACTGTAAACTGCAATACACAACGTTGACTTTTTTGGACATTGGAATCATCACTGACTTGGTAAAGTCGTCTGACCAAATATCTGTATTGTACACTTCCATACAAACTTCCACTAACTTATCGGGTCTTAGTACTGGTAACTAAAAACTTTACTCAGCTTACAGAAATATCATCTTGATGACTACTCCCAAAAACGTCATCTTTAAGAATTCATCCGAACTTCTGCCAACCCAACCCTCCTTACACTCACCAATGCAGTATTGCATAATAAGTAGCTACTAGCTAGGTAGCAGCTATAGAAAATAAAGTCCAAAGCTGATTTCAATCAGCAGGCTAATTTATACTAAGTAACTAGTTTATAGAATCTTATCTTCAAAAGTTACACGTACCTCAGTCTTCACTCAAAATATTTCAAAATCCATCTCCATCGTTAATAGTTTCTATAGCCAAATGTCCATATACTAAGCTTAAACAATTTATATTTATGACGTAAATACCCCAGGCCCAGGTCTCTGATTCTACTGTCTTTGCAGGAGGTTAAGAAAACCGCACTTAATTGCAACAGCTAATACTTGACGCCCATAGCTTAATTACTGCCAAAGTAGGAAAGAGTTGAACAAGACTATGTTTCTTTACCACTTAATTTATACATGTAAGTAGGATAGGCTTCTCATCTATAGTGAATGTACACATGAATAGTGGGACCATAACAAATGCAATGAGAGCCGGCAAAAACATGTACTTTTTGAAGTCTCAAATTTTCTTATTATTTACAGGTAATTAATATCAATTTGTCCATTTAAAAATTTCACCATTTAAAATTTATTTTTTCATGATTAATTTAAATTCCTGTCTCTTTAAGGTTAGAATCTATAGATCTGGCATAGGATACCCTACTAGAAGCAAACTTTTAATTGCATCAAAGGTTCTAAAGACTTGAAGTCCATTTTTTTATGATTGAAATTTGAATCAATGGATGAAAATAAGCACCACCTTTACCATAAACTAACAAGTGCTGAATTAAATAGTGTCAATTTAATTTATCTTTAGTAATGATACATGCATAGAGAATTTAAGAATATTTCACTTTTACAAAAGATTAGCACCAACAATAAATAAAATATTTATGTTACTTTTGCATTCCCATGTATCCTTTTCCTGAATAAACTAAAAGAAGCGCAACTTTCTTCTTTCTGAATCCGCATGAGTCCTACAAATAAACAATGTAAGTTAAATTTTATGATCAATCAGCTTTCAAAAAATAAATCAGTTACAGAAAACATTCCACCTAAGTAATTAGAAAAAATCTAATTAGAGGAATTGTAGTAAATAAAGAGTTAGGTAAGTTTATATACTTAAAAGCACACTCTCTGACGGCATTGAGATTTACGAGCAATAATCAGTACAAATCTATTTTTGCGAATCAATCTGATGTCTTTTACAAAACATTAGCACCAACAACAATTAAAATATTTATGTTACTTTTGCATTCCTATGTATCCTTTTCCTGAATAAACTAAAAGAAAGATATGATGCACATCTCGATAAGTTGTGTATCATCTTCCCTGAAGGCCGTTGTTCTAGGTTTCACAGACTATTTGATACCCTGTGTTTCTGGGAATTTTACATTTTATTTCTTTTGTATGTTTATTTCTATTTGTATATGTCAGTGATTGCTGAAATAAACACGTATCTCTCTCTCTCTATCTGATTACATTTCTTATGAATTGCTCTACAAAACTGTTATATATATATATATATATATATATATATACATATATATATATATATAAAATTAGTAATTTATAAATTATATCTTCGCTCATGTTCTACTACTTCCACTTTCCGCTGTAAGTTGAAAATATATCTCTTCCCACCATAGACTTTTTTCATCTTGCCTGACTGTTTTGTTATCACCGGACCGGCACCATTTAGAATCTTTTTCTTTCTCTACAGCACATGTTTTTTTCAAATCATTTGGTTGAATCGATTTGAAGTGACTTGCGATGGAGGGACGTCCCTGACATCATCCTCGTATGACGAAATGGACGTTAAACCTTTATTATTATTATTAATGTTAAATAATTATATATAATTTCTTATATATAAAACATAACATAACGGCACACTGGATCAAGAAGCACAGATACTTGTTTAAGACCCATTTCCTCCTTCCTCTCCATGGTTATTAGTAATCTTTGCCTTTTGATGGCGCATCAATTGCAGCCGGCGCGGATTAAAGAATAACCTTCCATCACCCTGGGATTTTTTCCTTTCTAAGCTTTTACCAACACTCGGTCTTCCAAGGTGGTCATCACAAAGTACTAACCGAGGTCGATGCAGCTTAACTTCGATAATTGACGCGCAACTAAACCAAGTACGCTAATCCCGACGTCCAAGTATATATATCTTTCTCACTCTTAGAGCACTGCCTACTGGCTGGTTCATGGTATATAACGCCTCCACGCTTCCCTGTCTTCCGTGTTCCTCTTCAGGTCCACATATGAGTGAATTTTAAAATAATCTAACCTTTCTAATCTCGGCCTGCCTCTGCCTCTATATCCTTCCATTCTGCCTTCTATGACATCTTTTATTAGACTTTCTCCCCTTAGAATGTGTCCTATCCAACTCTTCTTCCAATTTCTTAATACATTTATCAACTCTCTCATCTCTACACTCTCTCCAGAATTTCCTCATTTGTAGCATTTTGAGTCCAGCTAATCCTTTCCATTCTTCTCCATATATATCCACATTTCCAATGCTTCTAGTTTCCTGATATCTTCCTTCCTTAAGGTCCATGTTGCACATCCATATAATAGCGTGGTCCAAACCAAGGTTTTCACTATCTTTATCTTTGTGTCTTTCTTTAGACTTTTTGTTAACAGTTCTTTTCTATTACCAAAGGCCTCTTTTGCTTGTGCAATCCTACTGCATATTTCAGTCTCACATTTCCTTTCATCGGTTAGAGTATGACCCAAATATATGAAACTAATTACCTGTTACAATTTCGTACCATTTATTGTGATATTAACTTCCTCTTTATTATGGGACACTCTCATTACTTTTGTCTTTTTGATGCTGTTTGATCTTCATGCCAAATTTCAATGCTGTATCATTCAGACTATTCATTATCTTCTGCAGTCCAGTCACACTGCCCGCAACCATTCCTTGGTCATATGCAAATCTTTACATCTTGTAACAATTTTCCTCCTACTTTTATTCCTTCTTCCATGGTTTCCTCCATCAGTGCCTCAGCATAAATGTTAAACAGCAGCGACAAATGATACAACCTTGTCTTACTCCACGTCCTTCTTTCATCTTCTTCTGATTATTTTCATATTTGATATATTTTCATCTTCTTCTGAGTATTCTTACTGGCTTTTGATTAATGCTCTTTGATTCATATACAAGTTTAAAATTAGTCTTCTATCTCTCCAGTCAATTCCTATTCATTTCACGATATTCATTATCGCCATCCAATCAATCCTGTCAAAGGCCTTCTCAAAGTCCACAAAGCATACAAAAAGGTCAAGTATATATATATATGTAATTATATATATATATATAGAATTTTATATATATATACTGTATATATATATATATATAGATATATATATATATAATAATAATAACATATTCTTTTATTTTCGTTCAATCTGACAACTGCAGAAAGTTACAGCACAGAAATTCCAACAGACACAGCATAACAAATTACAGATATGGCATAAACAGTTAATAGGCTAGATATAAGAGAGATAAAACTAAAAATTGTTTTCGATAACATTTACCACATGAATATTACAACATTACATAAATCAGTGGCTTATACTATTCATAATTACTATATAGGGCGAACTGTACTATGAGTAAAGAAGAATCTTTTAGTATTCATTAAATTAACTAGCATCATCTAGAATCATACGAATAATGAAGTTTTTATCCCTCAGACTGCTTCGTTTATGGGAAGGGAAAAGCATCTCTTTGCAGTATTTCTTCGGGTTTGGTAATTATGATTGTTTTGTGGAGGTAACAAATGCGCCAGTAAATGTGCAGGGTTGTTACAGATTGCCTTGGAAAGATTATTGTCAGCAGAGTTACATAGACCCTCAAAAGTAGATTTTTTACTGTAGAATCCAGCTCTCCTTGCGTTCTTTAAAAAGGTTTCAAGACGGGTTCTCTCTTCAGCATTTGCAAAGCCCCACCAAAACTGGGAGGCATATAGAAGCTTAGAGAGTGTGGAGGCTTGAAAGACTCTTTGAAGAAGTTCATTTGCCAAACCTTCACTGCGTAAAGAATAGAGCGCAAAAATGTTGCTCGAACACAAGCTAATGATGCTTGTGATGTGAGCAGAAAAAGAAAAGTTATCAGATACTATGACACCTAAATATATATTTTTATATATATATATATATATATATATATATATATATATATATATAATTTTACATATATATATAATTTATATATATATATATATATATATATAAATATATATATATACATGTATATATATACAGTATATATACAATATATAACCGATGACGGGAAATGTGAGACTGAAATATGAAATATGCAGTAGGATTGCACAAGCAAAAGCGGCCTTTGGTAATAGAAAAGAACTATTAACAAAATGTCTGAAGAAAGATATAAAGATAAAGATAGTGAAAACTTTGGTTTGGACCACACTATTGCATGGTTGTGAAACATGGACCTTATGGAAGGAAGATATTAGGAAACTGGAGGCATTGGAAATGTGGATTTTGAGAAGAATGGAGAGGATTAGTTGGACTCAAAAGGCTACAAATGAGGAAGTTCTAGAGAGAATTGGCACAGATAGACAGTTGATAAATGTATTAAGAAATAGGAAGAAGAGTTGGATAGGACACATTCTAAGGAGCTAAGGTCTATTAAAAGAGGTCATAGAAGGTAGAATATAAGGAAAAAGAGGCACGGGCAGGCCAAGATTAGGTATGTCAGATGAATTAAAGACCCACTCATATGTGGAAATGAAAAGGAAGGCAGACGACAGAGAAGAGTGGAGGCGTTATATACCAAGGACCTGCCAGTAGGCAGTGCACTAAGAGAGAGAAGAGAGATACAGTATATATATATATATATATATATATATATATATATATATATACATAGAGATAGATAGATAGATAGGCAGGTAGGCAGGTAGGCAGGTAGGTAGGTAAGTAGGTAGGTAGTTAGGTAGGTAGGCAGGCAGGCAGACAGACAGACAGACAGACAGACAGACAGATAGATAGATATAGATAGATAGATAGATAGATAGATAGATAGA
Organism: Enchytraeus crypticus; assembly: GCA_905160935.1. Classification (NCBI taxonomy): domain Eukaryota; kingdom Metazoa; phylum Annelida; class Clitellata; order Enchytraeida; family Enchytraeidae; genus Enchytraeus; species Enchytraeus crypticus. The sequence goes on along the minus strand of CAJHZI010000518.1, from coordinate 1,433,300 downwards.
TAGATAGATAGATATATAGATAGATAGATAGATTGATAGATAGATAGATTGATAGATAGATAGATAGATTTATAGTTAATAGAACTATTAGCTTACACTGAGTAAAAATTTTCGATCCAAAGTGATCAACTGAGAACTTTTTATTTTAGCAATTTAGTACAAAACAAAAGTTCACTTGCAATTTAGATTTGATAGAATAGACTAGACATTAATGCTAAACTTCTTGAGGAAGATTGGTTCTCTGAGGAGAGTGAAATGAAATAGGAGGGAGGGGGTTAAGACATGTATGTTGTATTGCACCATTACTGTTTAATCTCTATGCCAAGGTGATAATGGTAGAGGCAAGAGGTATTGGAAGATATTAAGGAAGGAATAGCTTTTGGAGATAAATTTCTGAAGGTATGCTCGTTAGTGGTGAAGCAGGATTGCAAAAGGTTATGGATGGTTTGAATGTCACAGCATTGAGATATTGCATGAAGATTACTATAAAGAAGACAAAGGTTATTACAGTGTCTACTGTCTAGGAGTCACAGGAATTTAAATAATACATTGAATAATTTGCTACTGGAACAGGTAAGAGGCTTCAAGTATTTGGGCCACACCATCACGGATGATAGGCAGTGTGAAACTGAAATAAAATGTAGAATTATACAGGCAAAAGAGGCTTTCGGAAAAAGGAAAAGAACTACTACAAAAGGCATTGGAAAAACACAAAAATAAAGATTGTGAAAACATTGACTTGGTCGACACTTCTGTATGGATGTGAAACGTGGACATTACAGAAAGATATCAGGAAACTAGAGGCATTGGAAATGTGGTTACATGGAGAAAGATGGAAAATATTAGTTGGACTGACAAAATTACAAATGAAGAAGTTCTTGAAATAGTCAGTACAGATAGACAGTTAATAATTTATGCAGTAAGAAATAGAAAGAAAAGCTGGACAAGACATATTATAAGGGGGGATGGTTTGCTAAAGGATGTAATAGAACAAAGAATGCATGGGAAAAGAGTTAGAGGAAGCCGAGACATGGGATGCTGATGATCTGATATCACACTCATATATTGAGATGAAAAAGAAGGCTGAGGATAGTATTGGTTGGAAGAGTTATATGCCATGAACCTGCCATTAGGCAGTGCCCTGGAGGAATATGACTAAAAATACTATTAATTATAAGCACAATTTATACTTAAATTACACTTAAAATGTTACCTGGACTTCTGTTGTATCATTCTCTAAAACACCCAAACGTTTGATATTAACTGCCTCCTCTGTGTTTGAGGCATACCTTTTCCTACTCTCGACAGATTTTTTTGTACATTCATCAGTAAGTGATTTATCAGTAGCATTATCATCTGTTCTCACATCACCACTCTGTATGGTAGCTATGCTTGAAGACATTGCCCTAATATTCCTTAAACTGTATAAACACTCCTTCAACAAAGCTTTATGCAATATATTTAGAATCATCTGTTAATTCTAGCCATAAAGTTAATCCTGCATCAAACTATTTTACATTCACAATACTATTTTATATTCACAATTTTACAGATATTTAGCAGTATTATCACTGCTAGTTAGAGTCCGTGCACAATTGTAGTCTCCTTCCAAATAACAAACTGATCCCTAAATTTTGCTTACTCTAACATACTTAGCTTAGAAAACTTAGCTAGTCCAAATTTATTCTTGTCTCTCCCGCCTTATCCTCTAATCTGGCACTGCTAAAGGTCATCATGAATCTTATGCATTCCGAGATGAACTTTTAGAATAGTGGGAGTATCTCACTCTCTCTCTCTTAGTGCAATCCCTACTGGCTGGTCCATGGTATATAACACCTCCACTCTTCTCTGTCATCCGCTTTCCTATTCATGTCCACATATGAGGGGATCTTTAAATCATTTAACATTCCTATCTCGGCCGGCTCTGCCTCTTCTTCCTTCCACTCTGCCTCTTTTTCCTTCCATTCTGCCTTCTATGACTGCCTTCTTTGACTATGGTTCACATAATTCACATTGAACCGCCTTCTCGTTTCCCGACACTTCCTTACAACATTCTCCACAATCACTTGCCTTCTCATCCCCCATACTAAGTTTCCTCCTATCTGTTCCCTTTGAATTGAGTGTTTTATTCACTCCCACTTTATTGTTAGTCCTTTCCATACTCATCTCTAAGTTATTTCTTAAGCTACTGTAAAGAGACAAAAATATTGAGACAAATTTTCAACAAAAAGTAACTTATTTTAAGTGTACAAAGAGCCCCGATGCCCATCTGAAATTGGGATGAAAACAGGGGTGTCTTCAATGAAAACAGGGGTGGTTCCTCAAGATTTTAAGAATGCCAATGTTGTACCAATACATAAAAAGGGAAATAGGGATAAAGCAGAAAATTATAGGCCTATAAGCTTAACAAGTATAATCGGTAAGACATTTGAAAGCATTATTAAGGATAAAATAATTAGTTTCTTGGAAGAATATAACTTAATTAGAAATAGTCAGCATGGTTTTATTAGTGGGCGTTCTTGTTTAACTAATTTGCTAGATTTTTTAGAAGATATTACAAAGGAAGTAGATAATAAAAATAGCATTGATATCTTATATCTAGACTTTGCTAAAGCGTTTGATAAAGTTCCACATAAAATATTACTTAGTAAGTTGGAAGCACATGGAATAACGGGCACGCTTTTAAAGTGGATAGGTAATTGGTTAAGTAATAGAAAACAAAGGGTGTGTGTCGAGGACGAGTTCTCGGAATGGGCAGCAGTGAAGAGTGGTGTGCCACAGGGCTCTGTTTTAGGACCTCTATTATTTTTAGTTTACATCAATGACATTGACATAGACATTGTATCTAAATTTAGTAAATTTGCAGATGATTCTAAAGTGGCAAAAATAGTAAACAACATTGAAGGTGCTGAGATTTTAAAGTATGATATAAAAATATTACAGAACTGGTCTAGGGATTGGCTAATGGAGTTCAATGCTGAGAAATTAATAACCATGGACAGGAAGGAGGAAATGGGTCTTAAACAAGCATCTGTGCTTCCTGACCCAGTGTGCTGTTATGTTATGTTAGATGTAGAGTTATGTATACAGGGAATAATAGTTTAGAAATTGAGTATACATTGAACAATATAAAACTAAAGTCCACAAACAGTGAGAGGGATTTAGGAGTCTTTGTTGATAGCTCTTTTAAATTTAGTGAAAATTGTAATATAGTTGTAAATAGTGCTAATTGTGTATTAAGAATGATTAAAAGAACAATTTCCAGGAAAAATTAAAAATATTGTGGTAAGGCTATATAAGGCTCTTGTACGGCCCAAACTTGAATACTGCATTCAGGCTCGGTGACCACATCTCAAGAAAGATATCGATAAATTAGAAAGGGTACAAGCCACAGCAACAAGGCTGGTATTTGACTGGCAAAAACTTAGTTATGAGAATAGATTAAAATTCGTAGGATTAACCTCTTTAAGTGAGAGAAGAACTAGAGGAGATTTAATAGAAGTTTTTACTCAAAGGCTTCAGCAAAGTTAACCATAGTATTTGGTTTAATTTATCAACAACAGAAACACAAGGGGACATATTTATAAACTTAGTAAATTTAGAAGTAGACTAGATTTAAGGAAATTTTTCTTTAGTCAGAGAGTTATAAATGCTTGGAATAGTTTGCCAAGCGAAGTTGTGGAAGCAGAATCAGTGAATGCTTTTAAAAACAAATATGATAAACATAAGAACATGTAAATTAGATGCTAATTGCATGTTCAGTGTTATACATAGGCTACGTATAAATTTGACATGTTGACATGAAGTCTGTATGATTTGATTAATATTAATTGGTTTTAGTTAAGAGCCTGATGAGTCTTAAACAAACATATAATTGCTTCCTGACTCTGTAATGTTATGTTATGTTATCTCTTCTTGAGCCCTCTGGTCTCCCAGCGATTTAATGATTGTAACTCCAGCCGGTATCTTTACACAGAGGCGTACTCGGGTTAGTACTATTAGTATAAATAAAAAACAGATAAAAGCGCTAAAAACACATTGAGTAAGAAAAATCAACCGCAGTCTTATAGAAGAATAAAAGAGAGATACAGACTTGATTAAAACCAGTTTATAATGAGTAATTTTATTAATAAAACCTAAAATCATTGAAAAGTTAGTAGTTATTCCTAAAACCACCACAATTATTATTTATATTTTAAAACTCCAAAGGCAGGAAGACCCTTCTCAAAATGTAAACAAAAGACTTGCAATTGTTCTCATTGTGATAGAAGAGCACTACATATTAATAATAAAACCAGCATTATGAATGCTAATTAAATCATAAAAAGAAATATTATATCTATAAAAGATCAACATTAGATAACATGCTTGTTTACCATAGATGTTGAATATGTTAGAGGTGTAATAGACAATGTTGCCAATTGCCAACTTTCTGTCTTTCGATACAAGATGCCGATGCTGCAGCATCTATATCCTTCCATTCTTCTGTCAATTGCCTCTTTTAGTAAAATCCCCCCCCCCCACTCCTTGAAATGTGTCCTATACAACTCGATCTTCTTCATATATATTTCTTAATGCATTTATAAACTATCTGTATCATTGCAACTCTCTTCAGAACTTCCTCGATCATATTTTGTAACCGTTTTGAGTCAACAACAACCATAACAATACGATTAGAGTGCTACTGTTGTCCATGACAAAATTGAGCACTGTGAAAACAAATCAAAGCCGATGAGCAGAGTGAGGGGTCCATAAGCAGTTCGAGCCAAAATCCGGGTAGTCTGTCCAAGGAAGAGTACTAGCGAAATGGAGGTTTATGTGTATATCTCAGTTCGTGGACGTTTGGTGGATAGGAAAAGTCAAAGAGAAAAGCTTTCAATCGCAGTGGCGGATCCAGGGGGGGGGCCAGGGGGCCGGGCCCCCCCTTAGGCCCCACGATAAAAATTTTATTTTCATTGTTTCTATGACAATTTCTTGGTATAAATATGTTTTAAGGTAAAAAAGCTAGTAATTAAGCTAAGGTTAACGTCAGTTTCCTCACTCGAAAGCGATGTCAGTAACGGGCGAGACCAGGATTTGAACCCCGCACCTACTGATCCGCGGTCGAGTAACTTACCGACTTCGCCACTGGCTCCAGGCAGTGGCGAAGTCGGTAAGATACTCTAAGTGGTTAAGGGCGTTAGGGGGTTAGGGGAGGGGCACGAGAGGGAACTCGAACAGTCCGACTACCTGGAATTTTTTCATATGATAGAAAGGAGTCCGAAAAATGTTGACCGTTTCACTAGCTGTCAATTTTCATTTTAACAACTGTATAAGAGAAAAAAGGGTGTAAGTACAAAATGTGAACACTCTCCCGGATCAGTGGCGCAAACAGCCTTGGCTGGGATCGAGGGGCTTAACCCCCCACATTTCGCCAAATTAAGGTCACTTTTGCAATTGGTCCAGATGCACTGAGTGTCTTCAGATGTGAAAGAATTAACGTACTTTTTTCCTAAACAAATGTAGGATTTCAGGTTGTCCTCTCACTTCAGTACGGGTATGAGTGGGGGGTAAGATACGGGGATACACTCGCCCTATGAGCCGAGCGCAGTATGCTGACATATTTTGAGCCCCCCCTTAATACAGCATTTTTTGGTTACATCACATTGTAACGTTGCTCTAACGCTTACAACGTTATTACATCAGATATAATATCAAGTCTAAAACACAACACTTGAAGTATACTGTACACTATGAATTAGACTTTATTGAAATAACATAAATAACTAATTCGCAATCTATAGTCACTCAGGCACTAGCTTACTCTAAATCTAATCGACATCAACTAAGGCACGTATATGCAACAGCATAGTCTATAGTAAGCATAAAGTGGTGAGTCCTGGCAAGTGGTGGGCTCTTATATACTAAAGATTGTCAAAACGAATGGTCTAATAAATGTATCATGTTACCGGTAGTGCTTTGAACATGACTCTAATATTTATTAGTGGTTATCCTGTGATTACTGTGGTAAAGATATCTAGTGGCGACTTCATGCAATAAAACTATTAGATGATATCTGACACCGTCACACACATGTCACGAAGAAGGCGGTAAGCAAAAAATATGTTCACTCTCCAAAAATGTTTCGGGCCCCCCCCCTTAAAAAATTCCTGGATCCGCCCCTGTTCAATCGTCTATGAAACTATTCGTAAAGTAGCAAAGGCTGATCAGGAATAGATGAGGGGGTGCGCAGAGTGGAAGGAAGAAAATTCTAGATCTGCGGGGCAGCATGCTGGAAGGAGCGACGGGCCTTGACAGCTTGCTACGTGACGTGAAGGAAGGCTCTGTCTCTCTAGAGTAACTAACTTAGAGGACCTAGTAGACGACTGCCTGGAGGTAGGGTGCCCCACTTGTAGTAAGTGGGACATGTAATTATTACTGGGAGTGGTGATGGACTAATACATATAAGTTAGAGAAAATGTCTAGTATAAAATTCGTTCTCTAATTTTGAGCCAGTGCAAGGACTCGGCGATTGGAGTGACATGAGAATATTTGGAGCTACGAAAGACCGCACATGCAAGGGAATTCTGACTGAACTTCAACCTATCATCCTGGCAACTGGGAAGATTTCGAAATAGGGAGTTGCAGTAATCCAGCTTCGATTGCAAGAGAGCAGCACCAATTGTAGAGGCAGTCTCGAGAGAAAGAAATGGTCTTATTCGACAAAGACCTCGAATATGAAAGAAACATGCCTGTGATGTAATAGTGATATGTTCGTGGAATGTGAGGTAGTGGTCAAGGACAACACCAAGACTCCTCCCAGAAGAAACTGGTGTGACTGTAACGTCGGAAGAATGAGCCAGGGTCACTTCCTTCAGTTTTGAAAGTTGCTGAGGTGTTCCAAACAACACGAACTCAGTCTTGGATGGATTGAGTGCCAAGAAATTGGCAGACATCCAGGATGATATCTGCTGATGAGTCCAGCTAATTCATTCCATTCTTCTCTATATCCACCTTTCCAATCAAAGCCGCTAATTTCCTGATATCCTATAAATTCCTTCCTTGAGATCTATGTTTCATAACCATGCATATGGTAAAGTAGTCCATACCAAGATTTTCACTATAATTTATATCTTGCTGATAATTAAAATTAAATAGTGATACAGCACCATTTATCTTAAATTCCCACTAGCTTAGCCTAAATCCCAATTTAACTTTCCCGGCCTCCCCCTCAACAGCAACATCCACAATAAAAACAATACTACTAATATTTATAGTAGGCTAATATTTAATACTTAACAGTACTGCATGCATGATTGGACTTTATAAACCCATGCGCAGATTACAAGAAAACTATCAATCACGTATGCACGGTACTTTAGCAAATAAATAGACCTATTAATAAATAGGTTTCTGCTTTAAAAAATGACCCTATATATTTTTCATTTGTTGGAGGCGCCAACGTGCAAATATAATTTAAACTCGATTGTTTTGCGGAAGGCAACTGCAATGTTTTGAAATCTCCACGGCGAAATGGTTAGAGGTGTAGATAACGTCATGACGTTGTAAATGACATACCTTGAGGTGAATTGAACCCTCGTGGGTTCAATTCCCGGTCGAGCTGATCTGAGAGTAAAATCGCGGACATTTACTGGACTGGTTATACAAAAATTGACTAAATTGTCTAATGGACTTAACATGTCGTACTAAAAGTGATAGATATCATCATATCAACGTAGCTGATCATTTCAGTATTGTAATAAACACGCCTTGTTCACAATTGATATATGAAGAAATCGATACTATAGATAGAAAGCAGATACTATGCAGCAGTTAGCAGTTATTTATAGATAATATGTGACACAGGGTTTTCTCCAAAGATTTATAAAAGATAATATAAGCCGAGGATATAGGCGGGTGTAGCTAGAATATTCCGATAGGGTATTTCCAAAGTGACGCAGCTGAGTCGTAAATTAGCTAAGCGAAGAAGCGCTGTGATTCGATAGAAGCGTTTGACATCGATCGACAGCGGTGTATATATGGAGGAGCTAGAAACAGCAGAATCAAGTTGGGGCCGGGGGCCTACTTGGTTCGTCTGAGTAGGTTCCCAGGAGGGCGGCTCCGATGGGGCTATACGGTGTACGTGTAGTACTCATAAAGGATCGAGTCTCAATGATCCTTCCTCTTACTGACTCAGTACGGGATAGGTAAGGGGGCCCCTCAGGTGGCTAGTTTCCCAAGCCGCGAAGGTTAATTGGAGGCGATGGTTCGGTGTCCCCCTGGGTAGGCCCAGGTAAAAGGCTGGTAGTCCACGGCGATACCTGGGTCGAGTCCGTCTCTGCGGGTATTTGCTAAGCGCTTGGGTCGATTGTGTCTCTGCAGGCGGGAGGCTAGCGACGGCATTGCCTGGATGGAGTTTTTCTCTGCAGGTATTTGTTAGTGCCTGGATGGAGTTTGTCTCTGCAAGCGAGAGGCTAGCGACGGCATTGCCTGGATGGAGTTCGTCTCTGCAGGTATTTGTTAGCGCCTGGATGGAGTTCGTGTCTGCAGGCGGAGCGGGATTACCAATGACCAGTTGACTTATCCACGAATTTTATACTGATGTCGCGTTCAGTCCGTCTTGATCTCGTCGGCGCGACGGTGGCCGCCGATATTCGGGGTGAGGGCGGTACTTCCCTCGGGAGAGTTACGCTCGTGGTAGATTCATCGTACGGTGACCTAGGTCGTACCTCTCGCTCATTAAGATAGATATTTTGTGTAAGAGGTAAATGTTGCTGCCTAGAACGTGAAGGAGAGCTATCTCTCACATAGTCGTAACTAAAAGGTCGATCCCTAATGGAGCTATCGGTTCGATCCCTTATGGAGCTATCGGGTCGATCCCTAATGGAGCTATCGGGTCGATCTCTAATAGAGCTATTGGGTCTATCTCTTATATGATAAACCCTACGGGATATCCTATCAAGTTTAACCCCTCGATTACAGGTCCTAGATTTATAGGCTCATCAGGACGAGGCTATGGGTCACGCTCTGGGTTTGACCCCAGGAACTTCTCTGAGTACATAAATTGAGTACCGAGAGGGATAGGTGATGAAGGATAAACCTCATTGGCACCTAAATCAGTATCGAAGTCGATTAAGGAATCTTCCATGTTCGTGAAAAAAAAATTTATTTAACAACATGAACAGAAACAAGGATTACATATGATTCTTTACTTACAGTCACAGGATAGGAGACGGAGAGACACGTAGACTTCACACCAGCGCAGAATCGAACAAACTCAAAGATTAACTAATTACCGTAGTACTCTAAGTAATTATTATTCAGTACTCTATGTAAGTAACCAGCGCAACTATACTGCCGAAAGACTGACCGACTGAATGACTCTTACAAACTCAACCACTTCGAAACTTACTTCGACTACTATTAAAAACTAACTGTCCTTCTCGAACCGAATGCTAACTCCGACCGACCGATCTCACTCATCTGACTTTCTCACCTATCTGACCTATCTGTATGTCTTTGCACTGGCTTAAATACTAAAATAATGATTGATGACTCGATCTCACGAAACGACCAATCAGAAGAGGCGGTATGCCCAAGCCCCGCCTACCGGGACCGTCGATCGGCGATCTCTCAAAGGCATATGGCGATCGTCAATAGATCTACCAAAGACCGACACAGGTTCGAATCCGACGGAGGGCAAAGTCCGTCACACGGACTACACGAAAGCCATTGTACCACCTTCAGCAACGATTGACGATAGAAGGAACTACGGGAAGACCAGTATTAAAAGGATGGAGAAGGTGGGAATACCAACGACCAGTAGACTATCCACGGATTTCACCGCATTAAACGAAAGACCCATTTCATCACTTCAGCAACGATGCATGGGAGAAGGAACTACGGGAAGACCAATATTAAAAGGATAGGGAAGAAATACTAAAAAAGGATATAGTGAAGAATTAATATGGTAAAGAAGAATAAAGTTCGTCGCAGTTAAACAACCAATCATAAAATTATCTACTACAATCAGTTTTAAGACTAAGAAGCAGGGCAGAAACTCAACCGTAATTGCCTAAAATATAGCAGACGTGGAGTTCGCTTCTACTCCCGGTTCGGGTCACCATATCACTTCGCCCCGAGAACCACGTGCATTACGGAAGATAATCTACTAAAGAAGCAAGGGAGTCGCCTCTTGAAGTAACAGATAGAAGTTAAACGAACATAGGCCATTCGAGATGCAGCACCTTCGGTTCCTCCTGACAAGCGGTACCTGAAATAGACCATTTAACTGGTAAGCTGCAATCTCGAATCGCTGCCGGCCATCCACCAAAGTAACCCTACAATAATGTGACGACGTGGAGTGAGTCCCCACTCCCGATTCGGGCCGGGCCGCCAAGCTCGTTGTCCCGGGTTCCCAGGACCCAATATTGAGGGTGAGAGAAAATGCGTTCCCCTCGCTGTGACACGGGAGGCCTTGCCAGCCCCATATGAAAGTCGAAGCAACCCCGTTCGTTACATATAATTATGTGTGTTTTTATTAGTAATGTAATATATTCTAAAAATGTGAGATATCCTCTCTAGATATTCTATCTATACATATGTTAAATGTAAATTAAGACATATATTTATCATCATTGATAATTAAAATTGAAATATAATTTTGTTGTAATTTTAAAAATATCATTCTGATAATAGGTGAAGAAATACATAATACTTATATGCGAATATATTTAGCATTGCCAGCCGGTAATATAAGCAGTGCACATTACGCTCCGCAATCTCCCACCACTCCTCCACTACGCTTTGTTTTTTCACAGTGGTTACGATATACATGTATATACGGTGACAAGGTCTTGGAATAAGAAGACCAGTGGGAGGAGCTTAATTGCTAGTGTTGAAGAGACTTTAAAAAACAAATTGTAATTTTAGTTTAAGTTCTTTTAACTTTCCCTAACCCTAACCCCTACCATTTACCCTAACTCTAAACATATTCGATCCTTAGAAACTATAAAAAAATTAGCAAAATTTCAAAAAATAAATGTGACTCCAGTCAGAATCGAACCCCGAACCCCATGATCCAAACCCCAGCATCCATGCCACTAAACCATTGAAAGCAGTTTAGTAGATGATGTCAACATATCGTACTAGAAGATCGTGATTATTTGAACGGAGTTACCATTAAATATTGTAAGAGGCATATATATATATATATATATATATATATATATATATATATATATATATATATATATATAACTGATGTTTAACTGATGTTAATATATATCCGTTATATATATATATATATATATATATATATATATATATATATATATATATATATATTAACGTCTACGTGTCTCTCCGTCTCCTATCCTATGACTGTAAGTAAAGAATCATATGTAATCCTTGTTTCTGTTCATGTTGTTAAATAAATTATATAACTGATGTTTAACTGATGTTAATATATATCCGTTATATATATATATATATATATATATATATATATATATATATATACAGGCGCGGATACACCATTAGGGATGCTAGGGATGCATCCCTCCACCGGCTCTAGCGCATTTTCTACGGTTCGATAAGTTCATAGCGACTAGCTATTGTGGGTTATCTTTTATAATAGTAATAAATCGACACATCCCCACCTACCTATCCCACCATCTGATCCCCCTAGCCCAAATCCGGTCACTTTTGCAAGTTGTCCAGATCCTTTGAGTTTTTGGTAGAGGGGTAGGGGTAGGCTGATTAAGTCAAGTAAAAGTTTAATTGAGACACCGGCAGAACTATGAAGCGGTTGTAGTAGTTTCAGTGCAAATGATCTAATTGTTATCGATGCTGCTTCCGTCGAATTATAAAACTGCTTTATATTACTAAAGACTTCCGCTACCAACTCTCCAATTCTCGTAAAACAACTAACCTTATTTAGTTGAGTGCAAAATATCCCGGAACGAATCGGAAAGTTGTTTAGACGTTAATTTGTTACGCCAAATTTATATAGTGCATATTAAGGGCATGGATCTTAACTTGAAGTCTACCTTAGGTCGACTTCACAGGGTGTCATAAGACAATGAACACATCTGTTAAACGTTTAGAGAATTCAGTCACATATCAATGTGCCTGCAACATTAATGCGTTAGTTATCTGCGGCGCCCTATCGAACCTATCCTCATTAGCAGATTAGAGCTTGAGAGACAGGAACAGCTCATCTTCATAGACTGCAGTCTAAACTTGAGCTAAGAGTAAAGTTGCCGCCGTCAAGACATGTAGCCTACACGAGTTCTAATGAGTTTACATTCAGTCGGATTCACAAGTTTAGCAGTCATTGCTGTACATATATTTTACTTTATACGTTAGTTGGCTGGTATAGGCCTAAAGCTATGAAAATGTTAAAATTATGGCGATGAAAGGGTCGTTTATTTCACTTAGACTAGATAACTAGAGTACGTATAGGCTATTTAGTTATAAGAATAATTCAGATAGATGTATTCACAATAGTAATAATATAATTAATATTAGGTGTTAAAAATACATGCATAGCTAAATCGCTGGTTAATAAATAGTGGGCTATATAATTTACATACATGTAGACCTGGTTGATTATAAAGTCCGACGGTATTAAATATAACGATCATAAATTTCAATAACTTTGGTTCAATGCAATTCTCCCCAATGCTTTAGCTTTAAAGTAGACTGCGTAGGATATATAATATATCTTCGACTACATGTACAGTATATGCAGAACGTGACAGAATGTATAGTCCCTATCACCAGTAGTGCAGCCTTCATATTGATAAGTGACATCATTTGGATAATTGAACCGGTTGCAAACTTAAGTTGCTCCAAAAGCAGGAAACCTTCAACTTCCTGATTTCCAGTTGGACCTGACAGTATCATTAGAAGTTTAGAAACTGACGCCAACCAACATTATTACTTTCTCTTGAGCTGCATACGCTGACGCATATGTGAAATATTTTATTATTAATAGTCAGGATGCCTACAATTACTTGCATGTGCTCCCGCTCGTGTCTGCGTGTGCTTAGGTGATTATACAGAGTGAGTAAAGAAAGGATTACACCTGCAAAAAGTTTGAATATCTCAGGCTCTTGTTAATGTTTTCCAATACAACTTTTACCAATTATAGAAGGACTAATTTCTGATGGGGTGGCCAATTTTCGTCCATTTTGGTACAGAGATTGGCCGGTTATGCTATGCAAGTTTCAGCAGAGCAACCCACCATTTTTACCTAAAAATGGCTTTTGCTACAACGGCAAGGGCAAATTGCACTTCACTGAAGAGAAGGTAAAGGTGAACTCTCAGTATTACGTCAATACTTTGCTTTCGGAGCTGTTTGATGCTTGATACGCTCTTCTACCAAATGGTTTCACCTTTCAGCAGGATGGTTCTCCAGCTCATGCATCTCGTCATGCACAGGAATGGATCAGCGAGAGAAACCCGGATTTCATTAAGAAGAATGAATGGCCTCCAAACTCTCCCGATCTAAATCCTCTGGATTACTATGTCTGGGGAACCATGCTGCATCTCTATCAGAAATACCAACCGAAGCCTAAAAACAACTCTGAACTGCAGGAAGTGCTACAATCCGGTAGAGAGTGCCCCAAGCTGGAATCAACAAGGCTGTCCTAGCGTTCCGAAAGCGACTGCAGTCCTGCGTAGCAGCGGGAGGAAAGCATATAGAATAGTCAGCAATGCTAGCAGATACAACTGGTTCTTTCTGAACCACTACAACGGCCCTTTTCAGGACCAAAATAAAAATAAAATAAAATAAAATTTATATTTACAGTACATTAAAAATGGTTTCTCTGCTGAAACTTGCATAACTGTCCAATCTATTTACCAAAATGGGTGAAAATTGGCCACCCCGTCCGAAATTAGTCCTGTAGTAATTGGTAAAGATTTTATTAGAAGAGATTAACAATAGCCTGAGATATTCAAACTTTTTGCAGGTGTAATCAGTTTTTTACTCACCCTGTACATCTGCGTGTGTATGTGAATGTTTGTATGTGTACATGTATGAGTTCATTTTTGCATATATGTATGTGCGTAAGTGCATGTATATGTTCATGTATACACAATATACATGTATATACAAAACTGTGTGTGCGTGTGTGTATGTGTGTGTATGTGTGTGTGTGTGTGTGTGTGTGTGTAAGTGCTCAATTGGCAATCATCCCTCCCCACGTATTTAGACGATGACGGTTGAGTTTCTTCCATGCTCCCTTGGTAGATTCTATCCCGTGATATTCGTGGTTCTCGGGGCGAAGTGATATGATGACCCGAAACGGTAGTGGAAGCGTCTGCGTTATCTTGGGCGATCACGGTTTGATTTTCTACCCTGCTTCCTAGTTTTACAAACTGGTATAGTAGATGATTGGTAGTTTTAACTGCGACGAACTTTATTTTCTTTACCCTATTAAAACTTCCCTTTACCTTTTTAGACTTATTCTTCCCTATCCTTTTAATATTGGTCTTCCCGTATTTCCTACTCTCGCCTTTGCTGAAGGTAGTATAATTTACTTTCCGTGCAGTCGATGAGTAATTCGTTGATAGTCAACTGGTAATTTGGTAATCCTACTCCCGCCTGCAGAGACGAACTCGACCCAGGCGCTTAGCAAATACCTGCAGAGACGAACTCGACCCGGGTATTGCTGTGGACTACCAGCCTCCTCGCCTGCAGAGACACACTCGACCCAGGCGCTTAACAAATACCCGCAGAGACGGACTCGACCCGGGTATCGCCGTGGACTACTAGCCTCTTACCTGGGCCTACCCAGGGGGACACCGAACTCTCTTGCCTCCAAATTAGCCTTCACGGCTTGGATACACTAGCCAACCTGAGGGGCCCCCTTACCTGTCCCGTAGGGAGTCAGTAAGGGGAAGGATCATTGAGACTCGATCCTTTATGAGAACTACACGTTGTACACCGTATAGACCCATCGGAGCCGCCCTCCTGGGAACCTACTCAGACCAACCAAGTAGGCCCCCGGCCCCAACTTGTTTCTATTGTATCTAGCTTTTCCTTATATACACCGCTGTCGATCGATGTCAAACGCTTCTATCGAATCACAGCGCTTCTTCGCTTAGCTAATTTACGACTCAGCTGCGTCACTTTGGAAATACCCTTCGTAATCATCTATCTATACACACCTATAACCTCGGCTTCTATCGTCTATTATAAATCTTTGGAAAAACCCTACGTCACTTATTATTTATTTATAAATAACTGCTCTATAATATTAGCTTTCTATCTATAATATATATTTCCTAATATATTAATAACTGCTGTATAATATCTGTTTTCTGTCTATAATATATATGTCTTAATATAATAATTGTGAACTAGGCGTGTTCATTACAACGGGATTTCAATTATCAATTTTAGCAGTACAATTAAGTTTCAAACCATCTTTTGTCTTAACGACCGACTTCCTGAATCAATTTAGTTAAGTGAAGTTAATTAGGGTCTCTGAAGGACCCCAAATCTGTTAAGTTACTCTCCGTGATTTAATGATTGATTCTCGGCAGATCCTTAAAGGGTAAAATCTCCGACATTTTACTGATTTTAGCGTGCACTACTTGACATTTGTAGCAAAAAGACAAATAATGTAAAAATGGGAATGCTGCTTGTTTGGAATTCTTGTTTGTTTATAAACTTTGTTTATATTTCAAGTTTATATATTATTTTTATTTGTAAAGGAGAAAAATAAAGGAAATATCATATAATTGTTTAAAAATTTGCAATTAGCAAAAGTAATTCCTGTATTTTAGCTATAGTTGCAGGTGAGAAGTTTGTTAATTGAGATACGTGAGATATATTAACAATTTCGGTGAAATTCGACGATTTTATTTATTAAGTAATGACGATCATCGTCTTCTTGGTTGATACTAGTGCCTCTATGAATCAGAGGACATATATGGGCACGACGCTGTTGGACGTGGCTAAAGGAGCAGTAGAAACCTTTATGAAGGTCTGTGTAAATACAGCTATATATCTCTATCTCTCTCTTACACTTGACAGTATCATACTGTTGGCAGTGTGATCTACTTGCATCATAGTTTTTAGTATCTTTATTTGCAGGTAGTTTCATGATAGTAATGCCATAAATTTTAATATTACAAGATACAGGATTTGAGTTGAATAATATAATATATAAAATTAAATAGAATAGTATAAGGATTATGGTAGTGGCTGTCAATGATCCTAGAGGCAGACTGGGCTGATGTCAAATGGTTAGGTGTCCAACTCCGGATTGTTTCTCCGGATTAAGTGCTGAGTACAAATCCAGGGTTACTAGCCTTGTCACTGCCATGGTACTGTCACTAAACTAGGCTGTTTACATTCTTTTGTATTTAACATTGCTAAAATGCACCATTTAAAAGTGAATTTTAATGGCTGTTTTTTGTGTATCATCACTGCTGGAAATTATTATAATTCGTAATGTTGAAGGAATATGCTGGAATTAATAATAATAATATTAAAATTTTAATATCAGTTTCTTTTTACAAGGATGATGTCAAGGACTTTGCAGATTAACGAAATAGAAAAACATAACATTTAAATAGAATGGCTTAGTGTAAGATAGGTGCTGATCATATAAACTACAAAGTGGTTTAAAACAATTAGTTTAAGCATTCATTTCTGTGGTAGTTATTATGTCAACTTTGTCAAGTTGATAAAAATTTGTACGTTGTCCAAAAGTAGGACTAAAAACATCCAAAAAATACCGTTATAGTTCACGCTGCAAAATCTATAATTGTATTAATTAAATATAAATGAATATTCTTTCATACACTAAATAAGTAAAACAATGTAAAATACAAAAACCCTTATTATAATTAAACTAAAATAAAACTATAAATAAAATTTTATTAAGGATCTCGGCAAATTAGGCAATGTAGATGTTAATTAATATCTGTTGATTTTCTTAGAACCGTTTACAAGTGCCAATTGCTGGTTGCATTAAGTACAATATTGCTTGTGGTTAAACTTCATTTTCTAAAACTAAACCGTGTTGCTTTTTTGAGTCTTAAAAGTGTCTATTTGTTTCTTATTTTTAAAGCATTCTCATTTCTCTCTTATCCAATTAATATCTCTAACAACTTTAACTGTGTTTAAAGGAACTAACTAGTATATATGTAACCGAGTGCTACTGTTTTGCCATATATAAACAGGCTGTTTAACATTTATTTTTTGTTCAATCTGTTATTTTATAGATTCGCTCTAGGGACCAAAACTGTAGATGGGATCGTTATATGCTGCTTACTTTTGAAGAGCCTCCTGGAAATGTTAAGGTAATACGATGTCTTTGTCAAATAACTGTCTTGTATTTGGATGGGCCAAGATTTATGAGTTCTCGCATTGATAGTCTGTCCTACTTTGCTTCAAGTAGAGAAATGGATTATTAGGCTTCTGTCAAAACTTTGTGTCTTTTTAGCAGTTTAGAGTATTTAAAAATATCTTCTTAATAAGATTCTTTTAGATTGTCAGTCTAAAATTAGAAGTGACTTTGATAAGACATACCTGCTATTCTTCAGTCATGTATGAATTTTTTAGTTGGAGACTTGTTTAAATCTAATTTCTTCGCATATAATATAAAGTTAAGTACTTGTGAAATCTTCGTTAATTTGTAATTTTTGTGCCAAATATTGCTGTTTAAAATGTCTTCATTAAGTTACTATTATCTTCAAACAATTAGATTCAATTAGATTAGTTAATATAAAATTAACTAATCGTGAAATTCCCATATTCATAGGAGGCCGGTAATTGTTTTTTCGCTCAATTCAAAAATTGCTTGTTAGTAAATTCATCTATCAATCCATTAGTATATTTAGGAATTTGATGTAGTTTGATGTCATCATCTAGTGATAACTTAAATTATATATTGAACAATAATTGAACTACCATTTTACTTGCGAAAGATAAATTGTTCAATTATACAAATTATCTTTTGCAGTAATTTGTGGTAGAGCTTAGAAATAGGCCTATAAGGGTTTGAACAAATAGCCTAAATCTTAGAGGCTGCAACCAGTTCAATGTCGAACTATGTAAAAGAAATGGTATGATGAAAGGTCAAGAATGTGAGAATCCGTAAGGAATGATTCTTTGCGTAAAGAACTGAATTTAATTGATAGTTGAGCACCATCTATGGAGAAGACAATATTCACAGTAAAAACTGATGATATATGCTGTCGTGTATGTCTTCTTGTATTGGTGTGAATTCTGAGACTTCCAGTATATGAAATATAAATGGCATTGAAAGTAAACACGATTTTGAGGAGCAGTGGATTGTTTTAGCAAGAAGGTTTGTTACAGGCTATAGAATAAAATTTATTGACTCTGTTTGAGTAATAATGTAACAATCTCTGTGTACCGTATCATGTGGTGTAACTTCTTATTCCTGAAATTATCTTAGTCCATTTCGATTAATGAAGCTATTGTGTTCTTTAGATCACTGTTCTGTATGTATGTTAAAATAGAAGATTCAGCAGTTCTTTATTTATAGAGTATCACCTGATTGTTTGAACTATGAGGAGTAAAAACTTCTCAGAACTTTGTATACACTTTTAATTATCTCAATATTTTAATGCACTATATACAAACCATTTGTCGCTACACAATACTATATAGTATTAAATTTAAAACAATATGTTGGCTTATTGTTACCAAAATATAACTTGTCTTAAGTATTTGTTTAATCAATACTATATATGAAAGCTGTAGATTTTTCCAATATTCCATAATTTTGCTGACAGCGTGCAATTAGGTACCTAAGTTCTTTATTTTTTATTTTTTAAATTGTTACATTTCTATGTTTGTATATAGAGTAGATAGAAAATCTAAGGCAGTGGAAAATATTTCCCCAACAATTGATTGGTCAATTAAAATTTCTGTGTCAGACAAATTAATCATGGAATTTAGTATTCCTTAAATCATTGTTCTATGATGACTGGAATAAAAAAGGATTACTGAAAAGCTAATCCTTTTAAATTCCACGTGTATCTGGGCCAACGAAGAATAGACCAAACTAAAAGCTGCACATGTCGTAAAAGGCGACTGAATAATAATTCAGGAAGGTAATGGGAAACTACCTCAGAAGTCATATTTTCTCCAAGCTATCGGCAATCTAAAGGCGTAGATGAGGCATAGTCTCTGGTGAAGGGAATAACTAGCTGATCGATGGGTTGCTTTATGTGGAGTGTGAATGCATAATGTGAATAGGAATTAGTTTCTTGAACTGCCATTTGTAAGAACTGCAGAGAGAGAGAGAGAGAGAGAAAGCCTACAGATTTTTTGTAATTAAATAGGTTGTATATCATAGAACTATGTGGAGAGTTATATGCCAAGGACCTGCCAGTAGGCAGTGCATTAAGAGAGAGAGACTGATATTAACTGCCAATAAACATATTTGTAATCCGGTCTGTCATTTCAAAAGTTTATATAGAGCTGCTTTTCTCTTCATGTCAACATACAAATTTGTTATCAAATCATCCAGCTTGCCAAGCCTTGGTCATCCTCTAACCTTTTTTCCTTCCATTTGTCTTTTAATTGCCTCTTTTAGTAAACCATTCCCTCTCAGGCTATGACCCATCCAGTTCTTTCTATTCCTTATATTTAATTTATTTATCAATTTTTATTTATGTCAACCCTATTTAGCACTTCTTTATTCATAATTTTTTAGTTCCATTTGATCTAAAAGCTAGAAACGACTAAAGCCCAGTTTCCTGTTCAAATGTCATACCATTGACGGGAAGAGCAGTGAATTTGAATGCTGCACCTACTGATCTGCTGTTGAACAACAAGCCACAACTTCCAACAAGTCATCGGTTCGGCCCTTCAGCCCATGATTTCTTGGTTTCTTTTCCATTCTTCTCCATAGCCACATTTTGAATGATTCCAGTTTTTTATATCTTCCTTTATTAACGTTCACGTTTCACAACCGTACACGAGCGTGGTCCACACTAAAGTCTTTACAATGTTTTATCTTCGCTGATTTCTTCAAACTTTTTGTTAGTAGTTTCTTTCTATTACTTAAGGCCACTTTTGCTTAAACAATTCTACATTTTATTTCTGTTCCATCTTCTGATATAAGCATGTCCTAAATATCTAAAACATTTTACCAGGTCTAATTTCATTCGGTCTATTCCTGTGTTCCAACCATCTGCAATTTTCTGTAAACCCACTTCGCTTCTTGCAATCGCACCTTGATCATCGGCAAATCTTACATCTTTCATAAGTTTACCTCTAATTTTTATTCCTTCTTCAGTGTAGTTTTACTATCTTAAATTATACGTCTCTGACGTCATCCTTGGATGACGAAATGGACGTTGAACCTTTATTTTTATTATTATTATAGTTGTTTTGCTTTTGGTTCTTCTTCATAGGCGGGCTGGAAGGAAAACCATGCCACTTTTATGAAGGAGCTGAAGAACTTGAAAGCAGTAGGATTGACGATACTTAGCTCAGCTCTGAAGCAGACTTTCGACTTGCTGAATGTTAATCGTATGCAGTCAGGGATTGATACTTATGGACAGGTTAGTCTGCATGGTTCACTGATTGTTGTTTGTGTGATCAGTAAACAGGCTGAAGAGCTTGTGCATGGTTGAATTCTTTAGTCTGATATTTGTGGCAATGAAATTTATTAGTAGTTCTAGTAGTAAGAAAAAAGTTAATAATAAATAACAATATTTATGTTATATTTACACGAGACTTATTCGTCATATGGCTTTTTATGTTGCAGCATAAGGTCTATTATAAGAACATTATCGTGCTATTGACTAGATTGCATATTGTACGATATTTGTATTCTTTTTGTAAGATTTACAGTGATGTGACGTTGTTGTTGCATTCATTTGAAATATCAGCAATGGATTTTTGTCGTTGCCTAGGAAATTGTTGATGTACATGAGAAGTGTGATAAACGTTAATAGATTTTTCCTCATGTTACGTCCGGATTGCTTGAAGAATAAACCAACCATGTAAATATGCACGGGTCGTAGAAGGCGACATGAAAACTAGATCCAAACCAACGTCAGAAAGGGCATTTGGTTGTTGATCGCCTCGGCTCCAGAAATTGCTACAAAAATTTAAATGAATGGTTATTGAGAAGGTGTAGGACAGAGAGGTTTAGGGAAGGTCTATTCCTATCCCGACCATAGTTAAACTGGGATTTAAGGTAAGACGATGATAATGACAAAGAGGTGATCCTTTGCGCATTGACCATGAATTACTATTTACAATAATTTTGTAGGGTCGCTGCCCTTTTTATCTGGAACCTGCCATAATTGTGTGTCTGACTGATGGACGTAAAATGACGTCGACAAGCGGAGCAACAAATGATGTGAGTAATTAATTATTAGTTTTTTCCAATTTAGTTATCTATTGGTTAACTGTTTCAATGGAGTTCTATTTCTTTCTATTTGTAATAAGCAGATAATAGACTTATTAACTCTTTGTAATGTCGTTTATCCTTTTCCATAATATTAATCTGAGAGGCCGAAACGTTTCTTCGAAAGCTTTTAGCGATTAGATGATTATCTAGAAAATTCGGGCATTGAATTTGTAATTGATTGTGCTTTCAACTGATAATGCTATATAGCTTTTCCTTAATATTTTCTAATTAAATTCAGAAGTTTTCAATGTAATAGCTAGTTTGCAACCTGTACTGTTTGTTGTAGTTACTGATGACTAACACTCTGCCTGGAAGTGAGTTGACAAAGGAGCCATTCCGATGGGATCAGCGGCTGTTCAGCGTTGTACTGAGAATACCAGCCACTGTACCAAATGAACTCAGTTACATACCGTCCGCAGAGGAGACTTCTATTGACGCCATGTGTGAGGCTACTGGAGGTATTTCACCCTGTTACTTTCTTTTAAATTATAAATTTGTTGGTGCATTCATTTGAATTTTCAGCATTGGATTTTTGTCATTGCTTAGGAAATTGTTGATGTAAATGAGAAGTGTGATTAACTTTAATAGATTATTTTTGTTAGAAATCCACTGTAGTTGTATAGTATTTTCTATCTACAGTCTTAATTATAATGTTTTGATAATTGATACATTTGTGATGTTATGTCATTATTTTCCTAATTTGAAATTCTAAAACCTATGTAGTGCAGTGTAAGATTAATGTCAGGGATGTTTTAGATATGCACATTGCATATCTGTTAAAGCTGATCTCTCTATCCACCTTTCTCTCTCTCTCTCTCTCTCTCTCTCTCTCACTCTCTCCCATAAGAGTCTGATATTGATGTTTTTGTTCCTTTACCTAAGTTTTGCTTATTATGTTAATCTGTTTCTTATCAAAAGTACATTCCCTACTCAGTTCTAGAATGCTGTTGTAATTCTACTTTTAGAAAAAGTTATCCTAAAAAAAATCTTTTAATCTCTCGTCAAATTCTAATCTAATTTTTATATCAAAAATCCTTGATTGACTCACGTATTTACTCACAGTTGCGCAGCCGTCTCGACAACTCCCTTCTATACTTCTCTTCCAATCAGCTTACAAAATATTGTACACCATTGAAACTGATCTCAATTGCTTTGTAAATGATTTTTGTCTTACCCTGAAGCGTCAGTGTATTTCTTCATTTGTCTTGATCGTTTGTCATGATCGCTCTACAGCCTTCGGCACAGCTGATATTAACATTCTTCCAATCAGACTGAAATCCTTCTTTGACATATCCGATTCTGCACAATTTATATGTCTGACTATGTACATCAGTGCTCTCAATCTGCTACCATTGATAAATTTTTTCCCTCAATGTCAAAGCTATCTCTACTTTATGTACTCCACAACGATCTAAACTCTAGAAGGATAATGCTGGTGTTAATATCAGTTTCAACTCTCAAATATCAGTGACGGGTGATCTCAGGAGTTAAACCCCCGTACATACTGATTCTCAGTTTGGTGTCTTAACGACTTCACCAGTGGCTCTGATATCGAAGTCGGTAAGACATCAAACTGTGTATATCATCATCATTGAGGCAGTCGCTAATCATTAGTCAAATGACTAAATCATCAAAACAGTTAATAATAATTATTAATCAAATTAAGAGCCTCATTTGGCACTCTAGTGATGTCTTGTGATTTCTGTATCTAATTTCTGTATCTAATATACGTTCATCAGCTGATACTTTTGATCATTTAGTTTTACTACCCTTATATTGTGGGATTCTCTCATTTTTGCAACCTTTTATTTATTTCTTGTCATAATAAACAACAAATGCCCCGTGTTGTGTCCGGGTTGTTTGAAGAATTGACCAACCGGTGACTGTACTAGTCGTAGAAGGCAACTAAAGCACTAAGATCCATACCAATGTCAGAAAGGGCATTCGGTTGGTGAGCGCCTAGGCTCCAAAAATGGCTACAAAAGTTGAAGCATATGGAAGTCTCAAATAGGAGATTGGCTGGAGGTGTGGTGTAGGACAGAGAGGATTTGAGAGGGTCTATTTGTATCCTGACCCTGGTTAAACTGGGACTCAAGGGAGGATGATGATGATGATGATGATGATGAATAAACAACAAATACAGCAAACCTAGCAAGAAACAAAATGAATAATCAGGAAGAGTGTTACCACAATAGAACCTACGCTCAGTAAGGTAGCCAGTAGCAATTACTAAGAATAACAAATACGTTAACTAATTGTCTTCGAGGCTTCAGCATACTGTAAATTCTATGGCAACCATACACAATAATTACTGCCCATAAGAGAAAGTAAATATCGGAAACATAGTTATAGAAATTTAAAGCAAAAGATTATCTACTTAAACCGTAGTCTTAAGGTAACGAAAATCATGTGAACTAAATCAATATTGAGCTAATAGGGTCATTCCTTGTCAACTGGTCCAAATTCTGAACATCTTCCCAGGTGATCATCTCAGATTTGCATGAAATTTACACCATGTGAGGCAAAATATGTCTCTAGGGTAGATTTAAAATATTAATTAAATTGGTTCACCGGTTTTGAAGTTATGACGATTTTAGTGACCCCACCGTTTGTCGAATTTTGTACGAAAATCAAAATGCGTCAAAATTTTTCTCAACTTTGAAGGGCCACATCTCTGTTAGTTCTTATCCAATGTGCAAGAATCTTTGCCAGTATACTATATTTGTGGTGTAGATGCAGAATATGAAGTCAAAATTCATGTCACATATATATCTTGGTTGCTATAGCGATCCAAACTTGACCAAAAATGAAGATCAAATTTTCAAAAAGTGTGACTTTTTGAGATGCTATAAATCTCATAATGTGTGAAGCATCTGTAGATTAAGTATATAATCTGATACAATGCATATAGCTGTGTGAAATAAGACACTTGGCAGTTTTATAAAGTGATTAGAATTTTCATACCAGTACCTCAAAGTTGAAAGAAAATTTATCCGAACCCGATTTTCACCCAACTTCACCCACCGGACTACCCATGTTGACAGTTGAGTAGATCCTTCAAACTTATGCCATTTATAGGTTAGTATGTTAGCAACATCCTGTAAAAAAATTAGCTTCTCACCTCGTTTCTAAAGTATAGGTGTGGTCACACATGCTAACCCTACTTTTCGCTATTTTTATAATATGTTGAAAATGTCATTCGTTGATGCCAGCTGATGGTGTGCCATCTAGCTGATTTTGGTGTTCATAAGTGTTTTTTATTATTTTGAGATGTCTCAATTATTAAACTAAATGGATTTCTTGCATCTACTTTGTAAATATTTAAGATGAACGGGTTTCAAAGTTGGCTTTCGTAAATTTCAAACACATTGAAACTTAATGAAACATAAAGTTTGAGCTGTTGCAGCTGCCAAGATATACATGCCACATGCATTATGAGTATATATTCCGAATCTGTGCAACATAGATAGTATTTTGGATTATTTTCATATTGATAGGACCATAAACAGACGATATATTGCATTTCAAACTAGTGAAAAATAATAAGCATTTTAATTTTTTGTGCAAAAGGCGACCTTCGATGGGTAAGTTTACATGGCTATTGCTATATGTTCTGACAGAGTTGAGAAATAAATATTTTTGCAGTAAGTTAGTAACATATAGACCTGCAAATAGCAGCAGTTTGAAGGTTGTCGTCAACTGCCTACATGTCTAGCCATGGCCTTGAAGTTGTCCAAAAATTGGATGATGATTCAATTTTTTTAAAGTTTAAGCTAGTGGCTTTCTAAATCCAAGCTGCTTCTGAGGGTGACGAGTGCTTTATATTATTGAGATATGTCCATATTATTAAACTAAATGGCTGACAGTAATGTGGTTGGTCAATTTTGAGAATTATCAGGACTCGAAGTTGGCTTTTCAAAATTTTTTAACTTTGCAAAACATAAAGAAGTTTGAGCTGCTGTAGCAGCCCAGATAAACAAACGAAGGCGTGTAGGACATACTGCTTAGAAAGTTCTATCTGAAGCACTTGTGATGCCTGATGAAACTCTAACTTCTCCATCGAGTAAATCGGAAAAAGATTGTTCAGAGTGTGTTAAAATGATAGAAATATTAATAGAAAATTGTGCCAAGGAGTCCATGTCAACTGGTTCAAATTCTGATAATCTACCCAGGGGACCCTCTCAGATTTAAATGATATTTTAACAGTGTAAAGAAAAATATGTCTGTAGGCGAGATTTAAAATTTCAAATCAGTCGGTTGACCGGTTGGAGAGTTATTTCAGTCATTTTGATCCCACCGTAGATCCATTTCGGTGCTAAAAATAAAACGTGTGTTATTTTTTCTGTAATTTTAACTGCTATATTTTGGCTATTTATGGTCCTATCTATATGAAACTTCCCAACAATACTACATGTGAAACGTAGATTCAGAAAAAGCACTCCGAATTCAAGTGGCATGTATACCTTGGCTGCTACAGCAGCTCAAACTTTATGTTTTGCAGAGTAAAAAATTTTAAAAGCGAAAGTGGAGTCCTGATAATTCTCAAAATTGACCAACCACATTACTGCAAGCCATTTGGTTTAATAATATGGACATATCTCAATAATTTTAAGCACTCGTCACCCTCAGAAGCAGCTTGGATTTAGAAAACCACTAGCTTAAGCTTTAAAAAAATTGAATCATCATCCAATTTTTGGACAACTTCAAGGCTATGGTTAGACATGTAGGCAGTTGACGACAACCTTCAAACTGCTGCTATTTGCAGGTCTATATGTTACTAACTTACTGTAAAAATATTTATTTCTCAACTCTATCAGAACATATAGCAATAGCCATGTAAACTTACCCATCGAAGGTCGCTTTTACACAAAAAATTAAAATGCATATTATTTTTTGCTACTTTGAAATGCTATATCTCGGCTGTTTATGGTCCTGTCTATATCAAACTAATCCATAATGCTATCTATGTAAATAAATATTAAATATTCATTTATTGATCTAAAACGTTACGAACCATCAACTATAGATTTATTAACTGTTAAGAATTGGTTATATAATGCAGGTAGACAATTATGTTTAAATTGAAATATAAATAACACAGTACAGCAAAATTGATATCTGACAATTCTAGCATAGATAGATCTTTGAATACTGGAGGAGAATGTGATACATAGTCGTTGTTATTTATAATTTTAATGGCTCAATTTTGCAGGAAAAATAAATCTTTTAGTACAGATGCTGAGGCATAACCCCACAAAATGTGCAATTATTTAGATGAGGATTTGTCAGACTCTAGTAAGGAGATAAAAGTGCTTTTTTGTAATTTAAATTTAACTCGACTAAAGGCATAATTATAGAGATTTTGAACTTTTAGTGACACATAGGAAACATGTCACTGCCATGTAAATTTTGGATCAATAAAAACACCTAGAAAATTAGTAAAAATCAACCTGATTGATTTTATATTTTCAATCATCAATGAAGCATCTAAACTAGGATTATTTAGGTTTATTGATATTTTTGTAGCCAAACATCAGAAAACTAGTTTTGCTGATATTAAGAGAAAGGCTATTAGCTTCGAACAAATCAGCCAAATTATTCTTATCAATACTATCGATCCAGCTTCCTCTTCGTTGTATGCATTGCATTTTTGTTTGCTAGAGCGTTCTTGGAGGTGAAGAATGTCTAGTAGGCCTATATACCGCTTGAGACTTCCGTGACTTGGTTCGTGGGTGAGGAACGGGGCGTTAAATTTTCATGGAATTGTATTGTAGGGTCTTGAACCTCTGTACCTTTAGAAATCTTTCATTCATGTTCACTTGTTCAGTATTCAGCATTCAC
The DNA here is from genome assembly GCA_905160935.1 of Enchytraeus crypticus. Lineage (NCBI taxonomy): Eukaryota > Metazoa > Annelida > Clitellata > Enchytraeida > Enchytraeidae > Enchytraeus > Enchytraeus crypticus. Next base: position 1,406,058 of record CAJHZI010000518.1, on the reverse strand, counting down.
TTTTATAAATGATGTAAATGATGTGATACGCAGGTCGCTCATATTGCATATCCTCGCAAAGGATGTTGGTCCACTGTCTCGAGTCACTTGTTCAGAAGTGTCAGAGTGGCGTAGTTGTGAGCTTTGAGAGAATACCAAGTGACATTGCTGGGACTGGAACTGGTTTGTGATGTGTCTATTTGGTGTCAAATATATAGTTATTTACACATATAATATTATTTAATGATCTCTTACATACAATGGTAGAGGGGTAAGAAAGCTTTACTTAAATTCTTTCATTTTAAGAGGCTGTGTGAGTCAGTGTGAATTTTGTAGCTAAATCAGCTGAATTCTCTTAAACTCCTTTAGCTTTTTCTTCTTTCTAGCATAATTTTCTAGCATATTTAGCACTATTTAGTTAATTGAACTGGTATGGATCTTGACTTTGGCATGTATTTGCAGTAGTATTTGGCTAAGATCTAAAATTTGGTGAAGACTAAACTTGAGAACTATACCTAAAACGGTTTTGGGCAGTTTTAGGCATAGTTTAAGGTACAAAGCTTAGAATGTTTGCCTTAAAACAAATCAGAAAACTTCCCAATACCTGTTTGGGGTAGTTATAGGCATATTTTAAGCCATTAAGGTATGATAGAAAATATCACATTTTCATTGTCGTAAATTACGATTTAAACAGTATTTGGGTAATTTAAAGCTCCTTGGCATGAAAATTTTGCCTTCACCTGTGCTCAAAACTATCCAAGACCAGTTTGAGATAGTTTTTGACTTAGCTTAAGCCATTTAAGCATGAAAAATGTCAAATATTTCTCATGCCTAAAACCTGTTTAGGCTGAGAAATGAGCCATAAACTAATTGCAAAACTACACAATACTTGTTTGGGTGTAGTTTCGGACATAGTTTAAGCCATTGTGGCATGATGAAAAATTTTAGATAGTTTAGTTTTCTTAGAATATGACTTAAGCGGGTTTTGGACAGTTTTAGGCTTAATTTAAGGCTCTAAGACATGAAAAATTTACCCTAAACTGTACTCAAAACTATCCAATCTGAGTTGTTTTGGATAATTTTGGGCATAGGTTAAGCTTTGTAAATATTAAAAGTTAACTATTCAGTAGTATTCACCATGCCTCAGCCCTTATAAATCCAGTTTGAAGCTAAACCTTTTAAGCTGTCTTAAACCGGGGGTATAAACCGATTTAAACTTTAAACTCAAAATTTCTTAATCAGTATAGTGTTTAAGTGATTGTACCAGGTTGATCTGGTCAATACCGATGCACATGAAGAACATATAAAATTCGGAAGATTTGAGAGCATTAAATAAATCTCATGTGCGTCAAATATTTTAGAACTGAGTAGTATGGCCATAATTTATCACTTTAAGTTTCGGAATATCTTACATAATTTTCTTTTTTCAGGGACACCATATACAAGTTACAATCATTTAGAATTTTACTATAGATATTAATTTTTATGTTAGCGAGAGAGAGAGGGGGGGAGAGAAAGAACTTTAGTGTGTTATACATGTTCACTCTTTACACACATGAACTTAGGCATTAAGGAAGGCAGGTACGTATTTGGAAAATTGAAGCGCAGGAGATATTGCTATGGAAAAGGATGAAGAAGATTAAGTGGAAGACTAAAATGCAAATGAAGTATTGTTGAACGTAGTTGTCACAGATAAGCAATTGATAAATAAGTTAAGAAGTAGAAAGATTGTAAAATGTAATTAAAAAAACAATGAAGGAGAAGAGAGGATAAGGCCCAGAATTGGAATGTTAAATACTTTGTTGAAGTATTCGTATGTGGATATGAAAAGTAAATCAGAGGATTAAATTATGCAGTGGATCAGCCACTAGGCGGCAGTACACTAGAATAGTAAAACCAAACATCAGGGAACATTTTAGAAACATTCTAAAAAGGACGATAACATAAAGCTAAAGCCAAGTTTAGCGTCTGTCTCTTGCTCGATAGCATGTAAGTAATGTGGAGAGTTCTGGATTTGAACAATGAACCTACTGATCCTCTGTCGAACGACTTGCTGACAAGCCACAGGCTCAGCCCAACAATTTTCATGCTGTAAGTTAAATATTTGGGTATAATAATGTTAAGACATTTATGCATTGATTACAGATTCAGACAGTAACGGTCAGCCACCAGCCTGGCAGAGTTGTCGTAAGCAGATATACGTTCCTCGTTCAGCGCAGAAAGGTTACACTGTCGGACATTGGCCCATACCGGAATCTTTCTGGCCTGACCTCAACAGCCCTACACTAGTTAGTTGAGTTCTTTTAATGAGATCTGATTTCTGTACATCACTTACGGCTTAGTAGTATAGATTGTTCAGTTGGAACTGTTTTGTTTTTTTGTCTTCCTTTGTTCAATTGAAAAAGTTCTCTATTGTTTAATTATGTAATCAATTGCTGTTTTAATAATAAGAATAATCATCATCATCATCTTCCATTGAAACCCTGTTTAACTAATGTTTGGATACGAATGGATCTTCTTTTCAATTCTTAAAAAAAATTTGTAGCCATTTCTTGAGTTTAGGCACTCACCAACGAATGACCTTTCTGACGTTGGTTTATCATGGTGTTATAAATTAAATTAAATTAAATTTATACTGGAATAAAAAGCTGCAGTGTGATATGAAATCGAATATAGCAATTTCTACAAAATTAGGGGAGCAGTGAGGTAAGGTTGTGTGATTTAACCGTTACATTTATAAATTATATAGTGGAAATATAATAAGAAATATCAGCGAAATAAAAGGCATAATAATCGAAAGTTACAATCTAATAATGTCTGTTATTCCGATGACATCGTTTTTGTTGTAACATTTTATATCCCTTTTGAGGAAACGGAAATTGCCACAACCGTGCTCAATCGAAGTACAACACATCAAGCCAGTACAATCTCTCATATACTTTGTGACACTTGTTCATCAGGATGGGAAATGTGATACAGATAATGAAAGGAAAGCAATGGCTAGAGAGGCCTATGGTAGAATTTCAAAGATAATCAGAAATCATAAATTATCGATAGATACCAAAAAGGACTTCTTCAATGCTGTACCAACCAAAATTTTTATATGGAAGTGAATGTTGGGCAATTTCTTCTGCAATAGAAAAGGAGCTGGAGGCAGTAAAGATGTGGTTGATTGGAAGAATATACACGTGTCATACAGAAATCACATTACTAGTGAAGACGGTTTACAAAGAATCACAATTAATCGTGATCTCTTGATCCGAATACCGCGCCAGCTAATGAATTTTTTGGCACATTAAGCATAACAAAATCATTGAAGATACCATGTTTGCAGCAAAAATAGAGGGCAACGATTTAAAATTGACGGCATAAAGAAACAATATTACTTGTAAGTTATGTTGTTAATTTTTATATTGTTCTACACTATTCCAGTGCAAAATAATATAATTAAACTGTACCGTTCGGACTCCATTGAAAGCTGATTTGATTTTATCATTTTTTTATTACTAACATGTTAGATGATCTTTTCACAAGAGCCTTCTACTATGTGGCAACGTAGTACTTGTAAAGAGAAAGTGTTGTAGAATTTATTGGTATAAGTGACGTATTATTATATATTTTCCTATTTTAGCCTCCGAGATCTGCTCATCCAGTGTTGCGATTTTCTTGTCAGCCTTTGGAACCAATAACTCTGGATAACTTACCATTTGATAAGTATGAGTTAGAACCCTCGCCATTGACGCAGTATATTCTGGAAAGAAGACAGCCAAATGTTGCTTGGCAGGTTTGACACGTCTTTAATTTATTTGTTTTCTTTATTATAATTTGGATACCATTCCTGACAGCTCTGTAGCGGCAATATCTGGCGTTTTAGTCATGCTAAGATATTCTACCCTCTGGTGGGCCTGTTTCAGGGCACCTCAGAAATTTAGTTACTTTGTCAAAATTAACTGAAATTAACTGGTCGAGATTTTGGAATTAACTGGTTATTTGGTTGGTTTGATTTGAAATCAACTCAAGAGTTGATTTAAAATCAACTCAATTTCAAATCAAACCAATTCTTCAAAATCTCTAGTATTTTATGAAATAGCTGTTAGTTCAAATTCGTATATATTCATATAAAATATGGCTTCTGAGATCGTTTTTCATTTTCTTTTTAAATATCTGCTTTAGTTGACGCTTTCGAAGCATGTGCATTCACAGCCGCATCAGCAGCAGTCGTCCTTTATGAGCACATGCAATTGTTAGTAGATTCAATTTTCCCGAACTTACTGGAGTTTTCCAAATTAGGTAAGAGTAGAATGAAAAGCAAGAGAATTAGCGGAATACTGTACAATGTGCCAGAATATGTACTTTGTAGTTGGCATTCAACAAGATATTAGAATGAAATAGAGATACTATTATACAACTTTTGAGCTTACTTTATATGCATGACATCGAATGTGAATCACATAAGAATGACATCGAATATGAATGACAAAATATTTAATTTGTCAAGAAGATAAATGATGCATCATAAAATTATGACGCTTGATTGACAATCTTAGGTATTTGTAGCAAATAGCGCAAGGTACAATGACATTGGACATCCATTTGGGTATCTAAAGTCCAGTTCAACTCAGACATCTGTTAACTTGTTTGTCATGCCCTATAACTATCCTCAACTTATTGATTTACTCGGTAAGATAAAAGTATATTCTCAATTACTTGTATTTCAATGATAAAGTTATTTCTGTTCACATGCAACTTATATAATCCCTCTCCCCTCCATGCCCTCTCTCTCATATTCTCCCATCTCCCTCTCATGGTCTCCCTCTCATGCTCTCCCTCTCACGATCTCCTTCATTAACTAAAAGATAATAACTGGCCAACAAACATAGATGGACAACAATATCAGATAGAATCATCCAATTCACAGTTATTCTAGCATATCAGTAATTTTAGAATTGTAAATTGAGCCGATAATTAGTAACTTTTTGCATAAGTATGCTTATGGTACTTGTGGCTAATTTCAGTATATTGCAGAAGTTACTAAATTAAAATAGATTTATTGTGTTGCTGTTATCTCGTATTGAATATTTCCACTTCTTTTATTAAGTGTTTTATCAGTGACTGAAAATCCTGATTAACGTACAGTAATTAACTCAGTCCAAAAGTAATTTTCTGTGATGTATTTATCTATTCCGTGTTGTATCTGATGGCATATTGTAGGCATAAAGTCTTACTGCTGTCAGTTAACTCTCTTATTCTCTCTCTCTCTCTCTTTCTCTCTCTTCTCTCTCTTCTCTCTCTCTTTCTCTCTCTCTCTTTCTCTCTCACTCTATCTCTCTCTATTATGTAATGGCATCCTAGTATGCAAAATTCAGAAGTGTTGGAATCGCACATGGATATGCTGTGCTATATGTTGTCATATGTTGTGCTATTTTATGTAGCATAGCTAAACTTACAGTAGTGATTCTAATTTGTGTTCCTTCTAACTTGTTTGATTACGAAGTATTACTCTTACTTCCTGTGACGTATATATTTTCATTATATCAGTGTAATATTGCCGTACATTTTTAGATGAATTATTTAAAGTTCACAAATTGAAGCCTACTTTGAAATGGCGTCAGCAGTTCGACTGCTACCTCAAGTCTATGCCACTTTACTATACCATGGTTAGTCATCTTCTGTTTTAATTAGTTAATTACTTGATTCAAATTATTATACATCTCATGATATTTTCCTGTCAAGTGAACTCATGTAGTTACAATTGTATAAATTTATATATATGCTTATAGTACATCAATATGATATTTCACAGGTATAGCAGTGAGTGCAATAAGGTATACAGATAGTGTAATATTGTTAAGTTTATCTACTTACTGACCGTAAAATATGTTACAACTTCTATACCTGCTAGTTAGTATTAAAAAATCCTCAGCATTAATGATTGGCAATAGATAAAGCTGGTAAAGCTAAGGTTAACGCAGTTTCCTCACTCGAAAGCGATGTTAGTGACGAGAGAGCCCAGGATTTGAACCTCGCACACCATCTAATCCGCGGTCGAGTATCGTACCGACTTCGCCACTCTCTCCAGCCATCATTATACATGCTCTGTCTTGTAACTATAAAGGAGTATAATTCCTTGGACTATTGAAATTAAATACCTTGGCATATATAAAATATATTATATATATAATATATATTTATAATATATATATATAATATATATATATGTATATATGTGCATATAATATATATATATATTAATATATATATATATATATATAGAAATATTATATATATATATATATATATATATAATATCCTGCGTATCAAGTACTAATATATTCATTGATCAGATGTAATATGTGTGGTTAACTACTTCTGAGATATGTTGATTGCGTTTTTGTTATATAATTTATATACTAGCTTCCCCGTGTTGTGTCCGGGTTGCTTTAAGAATAGAGCAACCGTGTAAATATGCACCTGTCGTAGAAGGCGACATAAAAACTAGATCCAAACCAACGTCAGAAAGGGCATTCGGTTGGTGAGCGCCTATGCTCCAGAAATTGCTACAAAAAGTTAAACGAATGAAAAAAGTCTATTTGTATCCCAACCCTGGTTAAACTGGGATTTAAGGGATGATGGTGATGATTTTGTTTTAGTTTATTTTTCTGTTCGTATAGCTACACACATGACATACCGCATGTGCTACGGAGTTTCCTTTCTTGTTTTCTGTTTTTGTAGTTTTCTTTATTTCCTCCATTCCTCGCATGGTTATTAGTAATCTTTGCCTTTTGTTGGCGCATCAACTGCAGCCGGCGTGGATTTAAGAATAACCTTCCAACACCCTCGGGATTTTTTATTTTAAAGATGTCAACACTCGGTCTTCCTAGGTGGTCGCCCACAAAGTACTAACTGGCGGAATGGAGCTTAACTTCGTTCAACTGATGCTTAGCTTAAGCGAATGTGCTAAATCCCGCCCCCTATGATGATGATGATCCCGACCCTGGTTAAACTGGGATTTAAGGGAGGAGGATATTGATGATGATGATAAATCTACATACTAGCTAAAGTTCTTCTGTTTTCTTTGTTTCATAAAAAATTGTCTATTTTTACGTGTTTGCCTTTGTTTCAGTTACCGAAGTGGCGTTATAAAGATAATCATTATGATATAAAAAATTAAAAATTACTGAAAACTGATACTGAAACTAAATTATGAGTTTTATGACAGCCTCTTTATTATCTGTGAAGTTTAAAGTTTGATTTTTATGTCGTATAACTGTTATGCAGCCTTTGAAGCGTGCCTTGGTTAGGATGGGAGCTCCAAACATCATTTCTGATCAGATAGAGAACTGTCTCAGCTACACCGTTGTGGCGTATCTGAAAAAACTTAAGAATCAGGTGACGTTTCATATCTTATCCCTTATGTAATAGTTTTTAAATTTAATTGTGTGCATTCTTCAGCCAAAAATAAAGGATTTTATAATAATAATAACAATAATAAAGATTTAACGTCTGTTTCCTTGTATGAGTATGATGTCAGGGGCACCCCCCATCACATACCACTGTAAGTCGATTCACCCAAATGATTCGAAAAACATGTGCTGATGAAAGAGAGAAAAATTTTAAATGGTGAAGGTCGGGTAATCAATTATGACAGTATTTTGGCATTTCTGTTAATCAGTCGTGGCATATATTGAAATATATTGACATTTGTTGTTCTGTGTGCAGGCTAAGATAGAGTACGATCGACTGGTAGGGTCGGTGGGTCAGTCCATACCTCTGTGTCAGGGCATCAAGGTTGTTCCAAGAACTCGCATGTCTATCTTCCAGAGACCTGACTTCCATCAGATGCTTGCTCATCACAATAGTGACATGTCTGCTCTCAAATTTGAAGTCAACGACTATGAAACCTTTGCCCTACATGTTCCTGATCAAGCTTCGTCTAAGCCGAGCAACTATTTGTATGTTCTTGTACAACATAATAATAATAGTAGTAATATTAATAGTAATAATAATAAACTTCCTTTAAAGTGCCGCTATATCCCATGTTATGAGGTGACGCGGAAGGGTCTAGATAGGAAATGAAACCTTAGGATCGTCTATACTTTGGCCAGATTTCTCCTAGTGTACACAACTATTATGCATCCCTTCGTAATAAAAACCCAAAGTCGCAGAACAGTCTTGAACTCGCGACCTTTCGTTCATGAAGCGTGCATTCTACATCTATACTAAAAGGCTTTCCCTAAGAATAATTCCAAGGATGTTCATTGCAAATTTTGTGTGACTCAATTAACTTAATTGACTCTTCTCAAGTATAAAATCCATAGGACAGTTGATACCTACGTTAACATTGTTTCTGGGCTGAGACGGTAGCTTATTGGCAAGTTTTTCGACAGATCAGTAGGTGCATGGTTCAAATCCATTGCTATCCTCCGTCACTGACAAGCTATTGAGCAGGAAACTGACGTAAAACTTGGCTTTAGCTTTATTAGTAGTAATATGGTTCACTATATGACAACTTTTCAACTTACTACGTAAAGCAAAGGGAATAACTAGTCAATCGTCAGACTGCTTTTTATGGCGCGTCTAAGCAGATTGTGAATATGTACCTTGGACGTGCCACTTGATAGAGCACTAGAGAGAGAGAGAGAGAGAGAGAGAGAGAGAGAATATACATTTAATATAATTTCCTACTACTTTTTTGCATAAATAGGAAAGGCTTTAATGAAACGAGTTTGGAGAATGATAATCTTGCTATCTTTATTCTAATATTGTTTCTGATAATATGTTTATAATTTAGTTTAATCTAGTTTTGGTTGTTATGTTTTAGGAATCCCTTCGATATTCCTAGGTCTAAATTACTCAGTCGTATTAGTCGCATGAGAACAAATTTCTTGAAGTTTTCTTCGTCTGCTACACAAATAGAAAATGAAGGTTTGATATGATTCTTCAATTTGCACTTAATAGATTTAGCAAATTTAATTGTTCAGAAGTTGTAAATATGAATGCTCATGTTAGCCTTCCTTTCAAAAATATATATAGAAATTGCAGAAAGTACCAAGTAGAGTTATGTATAGTATTAGTTAATTCAAAGCTACGTGTCCACATGCCGGATTGATGGCCTTTTGTTAGTAGGTTGGATGGATTGGTTTTTCAGTGGAAATTTACCTTAACTATTTACCAAGCCCAAATAAGGTGATTTTGTGTCTCAGTCCATTTGCACACCATGGTGGAAAAGGAGTGGAATGAAATTTTCAAGAATATGTAACATTTTAATGTAATGAAAAATGTCTCTATTCAATGGTCAGTATTACTGTAGCTGCTAACTGTATCATATTTTAAGGATTGTAGTATCAGAAGTTAGTAACTATGAATAAGCCGAAATGAATTTCTTTTATATGTATTTGTTTAGGGGCAAAAGCAGTTTATATATTAACATTCTATACCAATGTATTTATGTTAACTCAAGTTAATAATTAATGCTATTTATTATTTTCGTGTATGCCAGCAACGCAGTATACGTAGATAATGTAATGTAAATGCTGTATTGACAGAATTGATACATAGTGCAGCAGTGCAAGACATGGGTAACTATCAGGAGTTCCTTAAGAGGCAGCCAGCAGCTCTCAGGGTCATTGAAACATTGCCTATACGTCAACACACATTTGGCAATCCTTTCAAAGTCAACAAGGTTCTCATCCTTATTATTTGATATGCTGACAACTCTAATTTACATTAACCTACAATAAATTTAAGATTTAATTTTGAATATATAAATTTGGCTTTTGATGACTGAATTTTAATGAGTTAATGTAATTTTGATGAACTAAGAACATAGCCATATATAAGGTTTATGCTATGCTCATACGTGTAGAACATACGATATAGAAGGAGTGGTTGAGCTGATGAAGTCATGATATGTGAAGTCTTTGTAATGCTTGTATGTATAGAACATCATGATTGGTGACGCTGATGAAGTCATAATATATGATATATTTTCTCAGTGTAATGATTGTATGTGTAGAATATCATGATTGGTGACGCTGATGAAGTCATAATATATGATATATTTTCTCAGTGTAATGATTGTATGTGTAGAATATCATGATTGATGAAGCTGATGAAGCGATGCCAGGTCAGTCTGTGGGACGCAAACGTTCTGCCTCTGAAAGCAGCACTATTGTGCGCTCGAACAAGAAGAAACGTGGTATGAGTCACTTAACACTTTGTCTTCAGAGTCATCTTATTAATTTAGCGTCCATTGTAGCTGTTAACATAGAGAACCATTCTTAATGACAATGGCCTAAAATTCAATTAAAGAAGGAACCTGTGTTCTTAAATTGAAGAAAGATTGTGAAGAAAACCATGCAGCAATGAGAAGTTCTCTCAACTATGATCTCTATGTATTCGATGACACAAGAAGCTGTTACAATTACTAGCCTTTTTCATCCTTATTATTTAGATGAACTTATTCCGGTTTCTAAGACCTCCGTGTTCTGCATACTGTGTTTAATTTCTTAGGCAGTTTTTTCTAAGTGTTGAATGCATATTCGCCATTTTTTGGAATTCATTTTTCGCCAGTTATTGAGTATTAGACTATATTTGTCTGATTCTTCCACAGAAATTCTTCTTCGTGCCTTTATTTCCTCGTGGTTTGATCATTGTAACAGCCTGTTCTTAAGTTGCAATAAATCGGTAATTGATAGACTGCAAAAAATTCAGAATGCAGCTGCAAGATTAGTACTCCGTGCTAAGCGCTCTGATTTTGCTTCACCTCTGCTATATATCTTCAATAGATTAAAATTCCTGAACACATCCAAAAAATTCAAATCCTGCCTTACCATGTTCAAATGTCTGACTAACTCAGGTAAATTCATTGAGAAACATTGTTCATTGGATGTACATCACTTTTCCTTATGGATAGATAAATAGATAGATCGCGGCTTTGTCGTTGCATTTTCAGTTAAGTTTCGCTTAATTGAAAAGTTCAAACACTGTTGGAACAGTTCTGTTTAAACTGTTCTACTTGAATAGATTACAATAATATGTTTTGAAGTTACTAAGGTTACTAGATTTGTTCAATACTTTCTCAACTTTATGTACATTATTGTGCATTTAATGAGTGAACTAAAAAGGAGCTTTTTAAAATTCTTCGGGTAAATATTATAGACGAGAATTGAAGATCATATTGGAGAATGTCTTCAAGTTAATGATCATTATATTTAAATAATTCTTCACTAGAAATTTTAAGGAATATAGCTGATGTTGTGTTAATGTAGGTCCATTCCCACGAGATATATCAGCGCGTCAGCTTATCTCATCAACCTGCGAGTCAGTTGGACCTGCTAGTCCTGTGAGCACAAGCGATTCTAGTGCTTCCCCTCACTCTAACTCTAGTAAAGGTATCAGCACCGGTGATTAACTCTTGTCTATATCTCTACTAATGATTGCTGTTAGCTGTCGTCGCAGAATAAGTGCATAGACTTATTAGTTAATTGTACTAAGTATCAGTTTATATTATTAACTTGAACTTTCATTGTCGTATGGCTACACACATGACAACCGCATGTGTTTACAAAATTTATTTTCTTATTTGATGTTTTCTGTAATTTTTGTTATTTCTTCCTTCCACTCCATGGTTATTAGTTAGTAATCGTTGTCTATGCTAGCGCACGGATGGCAGCCGGCTCAGATTTAATAATAACCATGCAGCATCACGGGGATATTTTCATTCTAATCTATCACAACGCGGTTTTCCAAGGTGGTCGCCCATCCTTGTACAAATAGGGCCCGACGTAGCTTAACTTCATTCATTGACGCGCAGCCTCTTCAAATGCGCTAAATTCAATTAAGTCACAGTTGCAGTATCACATGATTACGATTTACAATTTAACGTTGGTAGTTTCGACTCGAATGATAATCGTTTACCGCTGGTGTTAGAATCAGTGCAAATGATTATATTCATTTGCACTGATTATCATATATTATCATATAACTCTGCTAAAGATAACTTTAGTAGTATCGATTCAAATGATAATTTTTAGTTAAATCGGGCTTCTAAAACTACATCACTAAAGTAGATCCATAGCTTAACTTGTCTCAACGTTTTAGTCAGGTTTCATTACGTAGCAGCATCATGTCATATCTGTGCTTTCAGACTAAAATACCGACTTTAAGGTACTGAAGTGCTAGTAGGAAATAGTGATGATATTAAGCAAGTTTTTGTTATATTTTTATAATTAAGTTTATGAGACTGATAACTGATTCTCTTAGATGAAAGTGAAGATGAAGATGAACAAGAGAAGCCTGAGACACCGGAGCATGGCCCCTCTGTTAACAACATCGCCACGATTCATCTTCCTGCAGAGCAGTTTTATCAAGATAACAGTGCCGACAGCTCACCTACACTCGAATCTCCCCTCAACGGCCTAACTAACGGAAGTAGAGAAGTGTCGCATATCCAGCCTGAATATGTCGACAAAAAACTTACTGTGCTTGATCTTAAACGCAATGCAGCTATTACTCGGCTAGCTATGAAAGAAGTTAGAAGGCCTGGAAAAAGTATGCGTATTATAAATTGGCTTTTTTATTTGTCTCTAATAATTTTGATAGCTTATGTGATAGAAATATTGATAGTCTTGTTTTATATTCTGTTGGTAAATACCTCTTTAATGTAAAACAAATTATGTGAGATAATCAATCAATAATAAATATAAGATTGACTCAATGTAATAGTTATTTCTTTAAATAAAATTTTTAATTTAAAAATGTTCCTTTAAAAGAATATTTCCCAGTGGCTGAGTTGGTAGAATGCAGGTAACGTCATGTAGGTTTAAATGACTGATCCAGTCTGAGGCGAATTGAACTCTCTTGGGTTTGATCCCAAGCTGATTTGATCAAAGAGTATTCTCACACTTTCTCAGAACTTGTAGGCAACGGATAATTTGGATCTGGTTCAGATAAAATATTGAAGGACAACATTTTTATGTGCGACAGTCACATATCACTGGCTGGAGCCAGTGGCGAAGTCGTTAAGACACTCGACCACGGATCAGTATGTGCGGGTTCGAATCCTGGGCTCGCCCGTCACTGACATCGCTTTCGAGTGAGGAGACTGACGTTAACCTTAACATTACCAGCTTTATATCAAGTGTAAATCTTTGTGCTTCCTGATCATTATTATTATAAAAATTATCAACATCAAATGGTACTTAAGATATTAAGAAAAAAGCACTTAAGATCAAACTGTATACATATTTTTGGTGATTCAATATGTAGCCAGTTATATTTAGTTAGATATTATTAGTTACTATTAAAGTTTATCATTATTGCAATGACATATTTTTAATGGATTATTTTTCTTACAATTGAGTATTTCTCTTCAACACCAATGCATCGTTTTCAAATCTCTTGGGTGAATCGATTTGTGGTGACGTGTGATACGGGGACATCCCTGCAATCATTCGTGTATTTATTCTTTAAAAAGCTGGTAAAGCTAAGGTTAACGTCAGTTTCCTCACTCGAAAGCGATGTCAGTTATGGGCGAGCCCAGGATTTTAACCCCGCACATACTGATCCGCGGTCGAGTATCTTACCGACTTCGCCACTAGCTCTCGCCAGTCTTATTATTATAAAACTTCATTTTATTTACGCGTATATTTTAATTGTTATTTATATTCTCTAGTTTATACTTTAATTTCTGCAGATTACTCGAGGCTGTTTGAGCTACTGCAGGAGCTGCACGGAAATGCATCATTGAAGGTATCCTATGTGCATAAAGTCATCATGGAGGCCCTGCGTTTCAAGAAGTTGACGCTTATAAATTTATTGGAGACGTACATGAATTCGCCAAAGTTCACGAAATCATCTGCCGTGTTCATCGCTGAGATAAATGTAGATGCTGCTAGTGACGAATAGGAGTTAATGTTGTCAATGATATCTGATCTTGCGGGTGATATTTGTATTGACATCTGTTACAATAAAGTGGCTAGCAGCTACGCTGGATGAATGACTGTTAACACCTTCCACTGTGTGTATATAGTTATTGTTATATGAGCGCCCTGATTTGTAGTAACCATCTGTAGAACGTTGTTTTTGTGGCAGTCTGACACGTTAATAGATTTTTTATTTTTAAATCGTATGCTGTTTGTAACACGAGTACCCTTTGCAGCTGATATGGTAATTAAGAAATTAAGAGTGTTGATAATAGTGTTGTAAGAGTTTAAATAAATACATATAGGTTAACTTGCTCTAAATAGTTTTAAACATGTAGCAAAAGTCTTGATCATTGAAGATCTGAAAATTTGTTGATGACTGAAAAATGTTCAGTCATAAAAGTAGAGTAGTGCACTTAATGAGGCAATCACTGTAAATGTCAGAAAATTCCTATTTCTAGCAAAAGTTTCATTCTAGTGATAAGACTGATAAAAATGCATTTGCAACGAGAAGACAAGTTGCTAATAGCTCTGATACACTATTAACCTTCCGGAGTCTCTAGAGGCTAAAACTGCGGTTAAATTTATAGTGTCTTTCGAAAACCGTCCAGTGATGAGTTCAGATTTGATCTGATTTGATTTATTTGAGCTCAGCACCTACTGACTCGCAGTCGGAATCATAACTGATCATGATCTAGAGGACAAATAATAAATGAATGAATAAAGGTCACTTCTCTTTAGTTCGTATACTTTATCCGTAAGCCATATACACCCTCTTTCCAAAGTTGAAACTACAATTAATTGAACAATGACATAGGCCCAGCTTAAGTCTACTATAGAGCATTCTTATGTGTGGAACTTGATTATTTTGCGACTAAACTTGGTGGATGTTAGAACAGGATGCGCTTCAACTAACGCAATTAACTATTTCTTAGAATAACCCGAACTAAGAACATTCAAATGTAGGAAAGATATACGTGGCTGTCGTCCGATAAACTAGATTAAAACTCCCGCGTCAACAAGTTCACTTAGAAAATAGTTTATTATTATATACCTCTCCTAGTGCACTGCCTATTGACAGGTCCATGTCACATAACCGCACATATTGCGATCCTCTGATTTTTCTTCATATCAACAAACGAAATAGTTATCAAATCATCCCAAGTCTCGGTCTTCCTCCTAACATTCTTTCTTTCCATTCTTCCTTCAATTACCTCTTTTAATAAACCATTCCCTCTCAGGACATGGTCCATCCGGCTGTTATTTTTATTTATTGAGATATTTATCTATTGTTTATTTATGTCAGCTCTATTTAACTTAATTTATCTTCTTTCGTAATTCTGTCAGCCCATTTGATCTTCTCCGTAGTATACTCATTTCTTAATTAGCGTCCTTGTTTCACAACCGTACATTAGGGTAGTCCACACTAAAGTCTTTGCAATCTCTATCTTCATGGATTTCTTAAAACTGTTTGTTAGCAATTGACTGTTTGTTTGGAAACTGACGTTAACCTTAGCTTTACCAGCTTCAATATGTTCCACTCTTTTGATTGAGAAACTCTACATTTTATTTATTTTCCACATTTCCCATCATCATTTGCCGTGTGTTCTAAATATCTGAGACTCTTTACCTGTTCTGAAGCAGGCTTAAGCCCCTCCCATCCCGGGCTGGTTGCTCCTCTGCATAGCGCTAATTATATTATAGCTCTAGGCCTATCATTTGTTCTTTCTCAACTTAAATTCATTTACCAAATATATAAATAAAAATTCATATACCCAGTTTATAACAGCGTCATGAGACACATAACGCTAATTACGGCGCTGTCACTTGTTCATTCTCATCTTAAATTCATAGGATCGATAAATGTATTGAATTTCTATACCGATTCTATGAATTTGTATATCGATTATATTAAATTTACGCAGCGTAGGCCTCTCAGATATTGGCAACACATTTAGGCCTATATTGAAAACAACTTTTTCAAGTAAGAAATTTTTATATTGGTATATTTTCACTTTTCACAACTAATTATCGATATGATTAGATTTACACAGTATATTTACAATTTTTAGGCCCTTTATTGAACATATGTTTTCAAATATTATAATTTTTAATATTTAGGCCTATTTATTGAGAGTCGTGTTTTATATCAGTAGAACGTCGCCTTAGGATTGAGAGGTTAGAAGTTCAGTCAAAATAGACGATTATTCCTAGATGTGTACAATTTTGCTCACGGTAACATTTTAGTTTCAGATAATATTACGGCATTATATATGAACTAAAATTATGGCCATAAGATATTGATTTTGTTTTTTAGTATGTGCGATGTCAAATATGTATGTAAATACATATGGTATGGTATAAAAATATGGCATGTAAATACATACAGGCCTAAATCTCCCTCTCTCTATTATAGTAGTAGTTGATACCGTCATAAAGATAAGTTCTTGTCAGGTCGACTTTTTACGACATGTGCACTTTAGTCCTACGGTTGGTCTATTTTTCAGTAGTCCAGACGCCACACCGACAACAATATTATAAGCTTAATTTCAAAAATCTTGATAACTCAGTATTGCAAAAATACGATATTTATTTAAAGTCATATTTTGCCATCATTTCGTCAAATACAAATACGGACATTAATTCATGCAAATTATTATTATCACAGAAAGGGTTAAAAAAGAAACATACAATAAGATAACTAAAATTAATATGGTGTGTTTAAATCATAGAATTACGCATTTTTTAAACCTACTGTACTACTTAGGGCCTACTGTAAGCGCTTACAGTAGTCATGTACGATTCGCAAATCATTCCAAAGATTTCAGTTGAAACACTCTTGAATAAAACTATTTTACTTCTGATTTGAAGTGACGATTTATAATCTGATTTAATGCTGCAGCTTTTAGTTCTTTTCAAGAACTTTTTCACAAATGCGAATGCGGGGAATCCCGATCCTCGCATCTTCGTCGTCGCTGATATGCTCACAGGAGGCTATGGTGATGTTAAACCCATCCTTAACTGATACATGATAAATGTTTATGCTTCAAAAATTAACTAATTTTAAAAAGAATTTGACAGTTTAATATTGTTCCTTATCCGAATAAGATTTATTTACGTACCAGCCGAACATAAAATTATAACTGCGTGGAATATCACACTTGTATACTCTGAGAACATAAAGCGGGATCTTAATAATTCACAAGTTTGCATTAAGCCTACGTGTATATACAAGAACAGTTTTGAATTACTAAACTTATCACAAAGCACAGCAGAATGTTTTATTCATAAAACTGAAAAGTAGCGCAATAAAATAACAAAACGATAACACGAATTATGCTAATTATACAATCAAATGTCTCCGGTTACACTATCGGCTATTCGCAATCGAATCAGTGCACGAACAGTAAGGGAAATTACAGCAATGCTGCAGCCATGGCATGGGAATCTGCTTCAGTCGATCCATCTGCGACGGAACCGGCTGAACTGACGTCTTGTGCCCGGCTACTGCCTCGTTAACCATCTCTATGATCTGCTGGTGGAATGGTTCCGTGGAGTCGAGCAGGATTTTCTCTGAGGGGTCTCTGCCGATGTTGTAGAGTAGGGGAGGATCGTGACGTACTGTCTGATCGTCCATACAGAAACACATGAATTGACACGTGTGGGTGCCGGGAAGCCACTTGGGAGTTCTGTAGTACACCTTGTATACTTCGCCGCCTATAAATACACGTTATTAACATAATTTAGCATTTCATTTACACACAAAATCTAATGCAATCACATTTCTCTTCAGGGATTTTTGTATTTGAAATTCGGACTCCTAAACGATTATTGAAGTCGAGGCTAAATCAGACTTACAACTACAGTTCTGCCGGCTGGTTGATTTAATTTGTTTGATAAATTAATTTGGTTGATTGTTTAAAACGGTAAGTGATTCTTCGACATTAGATCCTGTAAGTTTTGCTGGAATAACAATTTAAGTTTACCGATTGGTTGATTGATTCATTGATTGATTATTGCGTACCTGAGAAACATTATAATAAAAAATAATATAATATATTAATTAATAAATAATATAATACAAATAAAATATAAAAGAAATATATTAAAATAATAAAAAACAAGCCTATATATTTACATAAATTTATTATATAAATTTATTATATAATATATTTATAATATACAAAATTTTGATATAATTGCATGGTACCGGTTGGGTGGCCAAATTGCTAGCAAGCCTCTTTCTTGTTGGTTACCAGTTCGAATCTCGATAAGCCAGATCGTGTCCGACAGCATCCCTTGTGACATAGAAATAGACGTCAAATAGACGTTGGCTTTATAACTTGATATATATCCTACTCGATGACGAAAGGTTTGTCAAGAAACCGCAAATCAGGGTTATTGAAATCTACTGTTAATTGTCTTGTAATCATTAAGTGGTCATTTGTCATTTCTCTAAGTAATATATTCTGTAACTGTATACGATTATTATAGATGTAAATGGCCACTGGCTGGAGTCAGTGGCGATGTCGGTAAGATATTCGACCGCGGATCAAAATGTGCGGGGTTCAAATCCTGGTCTCATCCGTCACTGACATCGCTTTCGAGTGAGGAAACTGACATTATCATTTTTAAAATGAAGTTTGAAATAAAATAATTAACTCTATTAACCATCATCAGGGGTGTATCTCGCAGAATGTATCTCTGTGCCGCAGTAGTGCATGAGGAAGCGGTGAGGTGGGGTGGTGTCTCTACCGGTGAGGAGGGGATAAATGTTCCTGCCATCTATGACCCTGTCAGTGGGGGGCTCCTGCCCCCACACAGACATCAAAGTGGGAAGAATATCCATGTGGGATGTAGGGACGTCTATCACAGTTTCCGGTTCGATATGGTTCTTCCACATGGCCACTGTAGGAACTCGAATACCACCGTCCATTCCTCCCTGTCCTTTGCCTCCTGAATAACAAATATATAACAGTTAGATTTTATACATTGCATATCACAATGTTCGCATTTATAACACTAGGAAAACTGATATTACTGTGCTGATTTACATTAAATAAATTACTAATAAATCGAAGCTTTTAAATGGATGTTGATAGATTTGTTTCTAATTCAGAAGCTTCAAGATTCAGTTGTCAAAAATATATGTACTACTAAATTTGTGCTAGATGACCTTGCCATAACGTATGATGCCATTGACGACCATTGAAATTTAGTATATTGTCTACAGTATAGTTTTGGAAGTCAAGAACTTTTCATACGCTATAAAAGCAAATTTACAATACTGTATATAGTTGAGATGGCCAACAAGAAAAATTGATACTTGACTGATATGCGGAAGGCTATCGGATCGTATCCTAACCGGACTGCATCTGAATGTATCCATTCTTTTACGGTACAAACGTTTTAATGATACCTTTTACTGCTTTACAAGCACGAGGAAAGTATTCAACTTTTTGAGCAGTAAATGTAATATTGTATTTAAACCAACCTCGATAGATTCCATTCCATCCACCCTCCTGTTCTCCATCCACATTCTCTTCCAGGTGACCGCCATTGTCAGACGTGAAGTAGACCAGAGTGTTGTTATCCAGGTACCCGAGTCTTTCCAGGGCGCTCATGATCTCTCCCACACTCCAATCCATCTCTTCCACTTCAGCTCCGTACTTCCCGTGCTTAGAGGTTTTGCGGAATCTCTCACTGGCGTGAAGGGCAGTGTGGACTTGGATCCAGGACATCACCAAGAGGAAAGGTTCCTGATGATTCTTTCTCTCTTCGAGGTATTTAATTCCTTCGCCAACGAGGTTGGTGGTGGCAAGCTTAAGATTGAGAGGTTGTTCAACAACATCGTAGTTCCTCATGATCATGGAATTAAAGAACTTTAAGTTGGTGTAGCTGAAGTAGACGTGCATTGGAAAGCAGACGAGAGAAATGAAGAGAACAGTAGAGAGGATCAGACCAATCAGATGCAGTCTTCTAAGAGTAATTATTAGTAGTAGACTTATGATAGCAAAGGAAAAGAACTTCAGGGTCATTCCCGGGAATGCCTTGCCTATTAGAGCTTTCTTTCCAGTTTCAAAATCTCGAATGTTGCTGAGAGGTGTGCCGTAGTAGTAGTCGAATCCTTGACCTAGTGGATGATGTGCATACAGATTTAGCAATCCACCGTGAACACCAAGGTGCCATTTACCTACACATTATCAATACATTTTTAGAAATTAGAAATATGCAAAGAAATGTATCAATTCATCGCAAAGGCTATTAAATTATATTTCTCTATGAAATAATTTAAAAATAAATTAGATATGCCGTATACTGTACATTTATATATAGCATCAACAAGGTCTATCATAGCAATTGAATATAAATCTTGAAGTTTCTGCTGATGGATTGAATACTTAATCGTTAAAAATCTCAATATTATTTTTTGTAACTCAACAGATTAAAAGGTTGGAAAGTTACTGTAAAATATCTACTGTACTTCGCATCGCTGTAACACAGCACTCGAGAGTTTAAATAGTATAGTAGGCTAACAATAACATCTAACGTCTGTTTCCACTTCAACGAATGACACCAGGGACCAAAATTCAAGTATCAATATTTTCTTTAATACTCACCAATAATAGCGGTATTGTATCCCTCCATCTTGGCTGCCTCGGCAATGGTGATCTCATTTGCTGGGAGCCCCGAAGCGTCAGATGTATGGGAGATAACACGTAGTGGTGCTGACGTCGTCATGCCTGCAACAACAACAACAATTAGATGTGTGGGATATGACACGTAGTGGTGCTGACGTCGTCATGCCTGCAACAACAACAACAATATCAACAACAACAATAATAACAACAACAATCAGATGTGTGGGATATGACACGTAGCGGTGCTGATGTCGTCAGGCCTGCAACAACAACAGCAACAATAAGGCTACTACAGTCATCCTTGACAGCATCTAGAATAAGAGTGAGAGGTCACCCTAACGAGGCAGTTGTGATCTTTTTTTACTCATTTGGCAACAAAATGTTTTATAGGGTTTGTCAATAAGGCTCAGCGACTGCTTCCAAAAGGTTTCTGACGAATTTTCAACAAATACTTTAATTACATCGTTAAATCCGACATCAGTACTTTTGAAAGATGGAAGTACACTGAAGAGGAAGAGATAATTTAGACATTCAAGACTACAATCCTGCTCATACCATGTCTGCGGCAATTTGTTATGTTTTGTCGATTTGTTTTATATGCTTGATAAGTAGACCTACGAAGCTATCTATCTCAATTGTCTATCTCAATTGTCTGTATAAGAATTTGAGTCTTGAACATAACCTAGTGTACTCATTTGATATTTGTAGGCCTATGCTTAGGCCTCTTAGACATTTAGCATGTTAGTTAGACCTGAATTGAACACGCCTACATTGACGCTGATTAATAGTCTGTATGTACATATATCTCGCACCTAAAATGCACATGTGATTTGATGGAGTTGTCTCGTCGTCATTATCATAAATTTGTATAATGTCATTCCAACGAAATGCCGCAGTAAGTTGGCGAGTGTCTGTTTAGTGTTCTAGTCTTTGAAATGTATTGTACATGTATGCGCTGATTTCTGACCTCTCAAAATTATATAAGAAAACCCCAAAAACTCTGGCAACGTGAGCTGCTGCGAAAATTAACTGCAACTGTCTTAACTAAGAGCAATGAAATACAGAACTAAATAGGGAGCGATTAATACAAAGGAGGAGGAAAAAATAAAGTGAAAAATGCGGAATGAATAGATAGATATAAAGGGAGAGATGGAGATAGATAACGAGAGACTGAGAGAGTGAGAGAGAGAGAGAGAGAGATAGGAGAGGAGAGAGAGAGACTAAGTAAGACAAGTGAGTAGCAATCCTACCTGATCTAATGGGGTATCTACCGGTCATGATGGCAGCTCTGCTCGGTGTACATATTGCCTCAGCCGCCAGGTTGTGAGTCAAAGTCGCTCCCTGTCGGGCTATTCGGTCAATATTCGGAGTTCTGATAGTGTCGTTGCCAAAGCATCCCACGTCTCCCATGCCCAGATCATCTGCTATGAAGATGACGATGTTTGGCCTCAAGTTCCCAATCGTATGGTTCGCGTGACACAAGACAGATGGGAGAGTTATCAGTAAGCAGATAGCGGCGAACATGTTCTTCTTCATGATTGGTCAAGTTCCTGCAATCGTACATATTCGATTGTCAATTTTAGATTAGATATCTAAACTTATCTAGAGTTCTCTATGTCCTTCTGACAAATAGCAAGATACATATTTTTACTCAGAGAGCCTACTATTACGATGCTCTGAAGAGCAGTTAATCAACGACCAGCAGATTGGTCCTATCATAGAGCTATGCATTTAGCAGCCGCAATACTTTTACTAAAGAGCTCTTAGCGTGAAAGTAAGAAGCCCTTGAAGTAATTTTTCATTGCATTCCTCCGGTCCTGCTTAAGTAATTCTTTGACACGCTTTGTTTGAGCTTAACATGTTTCGCAGTGATTATGCATGTCATAAATCATACATTTATAATATTATGTGAGTTGCGTCGCTTTATTGTTTAATTTAGAGTAACGTGCGAAATTCAGGTCAGTAATTAAATGAACTAAAATTAAACGTGATCTATTCAAGTCTTCCATCTATCTAGATTAGTTATTAAATCATCCTAAGAATTATTGTCTATTTTGAATTAGATTTATCTTGTCGAAAAATCTGATCCCCACTTCATTCGATTTTATCCAAATATATTATATATCAACATAGTTAAAATTAGAGCCAACCTGTCTTATTATTTATTAATATCTTATTAATAACAATTATCTGTCTTACTTTCTTAAAGTGAAGCTCTTCGAAACCTTAAATACGCTGTAGTTCTGAGTTCTCAAGTTTCTCGTTGGCACTATTTCCTTCTAAAGCAAGATGTTGAATATGATGAAGTGGAAAAGATCGTC
This sequence comes from Enchytraeus crypticus, assembly GCA_905160935.1. Classification (NCBI taxonomy): domain Eukaryota; kingdom Metazoa; phylum Annelida; class Clitellata; order Enchytraeida; family Enchytraeidae; genus Enchytraeus; species Enchytraeus crypticus. The sequence goes on along the minus strand of CAJHZI010000518.1, from coordinate 1,383,192 downwards.
GATTTTATACGAGAGTTGTGGGACAAGTTCAGCATATAATTCCAGGATGACCAATGATTAACAACAACAATTAAACAACAACTTAAAGAATTTTATGTTTCTGGATGTCAAACACGGGTTGGTAAAAACAAAACAGATATACTGTGATGTCACTATGCATCGTGCGCAGTACACATGAAGTTCTAGGCCAACGTAATAACCAAATAAGATAATATATTACTAGAGTGACCGATATTAGCCATGCATGCTTGTTTAAAACCTGTACAACTGTACTGTCATTCGAGTGTTCGGCTTGAGTTCGAATTCGATTATTTCTGCCTCTCATTTAAATGTTCTAACGACTGGACAATTGAATCTAGAGGAATTCTATCATGGTGAGTTTCGAAAAGCTAAATAATTTGGCTCAAAATCCATCACAAAGCATATTCATAAAGAGCTGATCGTTCTGTGAAATGTCACAGTAAACAAAACTATTAGTCTCTCTTCTCTTCAGTGCACTGCCAAGTAGCAGGTTCAATGTACATAATCATACTCAAAGTCTGTTTTCTCGCTCCTTAAGAGCACTTCTTAGATCAACAAGTTCATCCCTTCGCACAAAGTCTATGCCATATCCATATCTTATATAGCCTATAGCTTGGGAAAAGTATGGCTTCTGAGGTGGTTTCCCAGTGCCTTTCTCATTTAGATGGATTAATTGCCATTTAATCCCGGAGGAAAATATTTCTGGTGACGTGGATCCCCTCTTGCATCTTCAGCTCCTGCCTTAGTCGCCTCTTACGTACACGAAGCAGATTGTAGCGGTTGCCCTATTCTGCAGTGGTCCAACTACACCCGAGCACAACACGGGGAACAATTAGTCTAATGGGATACATATTTAAAAAATATTTAAATTAAAAAATTTAAATATTTCGAATTAAAAAATTCGGGTAAAATATTTCGAATATTAAGCATAAAGTTACGTAGACTTATTTATTTAGATCATTCTAACTATGTTAATTTACAAATATAAATCAATATAAAATTATAGTATTGTCCAGTCACTTTTTAACAATTGTGCAAAAAGGTCAATATAGTATCTTTGGTTAATCGCTCAGTGACCCGTGGTCTTCATTTCTAAAGTTCGTATCCACGGTTAGTGAACGCGGACGACTCACGATCTGAAAACTGATCGAATTTCTCAATAGCGGTAAACAAATCTTTTATGAAAGTTCTCGATATGAAATTTGTAACTGAAGGTGAGCAAAGTCTATGATCGTACATCAACCGTTGATCTGAAAAAAAATCGCTGTGAAAACAAAACTTCAGGTCTTAGAAGTAAGATCTGGAATGAGTGCAAACTTGCTGTTTACAACTACATACAAAAAGACTTTAACCAGGAGAGTCGCTGCGAAGCTTAAACATTTTGTCGAATGGTTAGCGGCCGTGCAGTAGTGTCGAGTGGTAGGCATGCAGTTCTCGCTATGTTGCAATAAGTAATCGCGGCATTCTAAGAAGTACTCTAAATGTTATAAGAAGTACTCGCAGTGTTGTAAAGAGTACTAGCAGTGTTGTAGGAAGTTCTCGAAGTGTTATAAGAAGTACTCGCAGTGTTATAGGAAGTACTCGCAGTGTTGTAAGAAGTACTCGCAATGTTGTAGGAAGTTCTCGAAGTGTTATAAGAAGTACTCGCAGTGTTAGGAAGTACTCGCAGTGTTGTAGGAAGTACTCGCAGTGTTAGGAAGTACTCGCAGTGTTATAAGAAGTACTCGCAGTGTTGTGACTCGCAGTGTGTATACCAAATGGATGCAGATAACGGAAACAGAAGTAATTATAGAGCAACAGTTGACAGAGACTTATGGAGAAACATGACAATAATAGTCCAGGCTTGGAACAGGCACGATAGTTAAAATAACCAGAAGAACTCTGACTCTCTCTCTCTCTCTCTCTCTCTCTCTCTCTCTCTCTCTCTCTGTGTTTCTCCCTTTTTTCTTTTTATTTGTCTTTCTCTAGCTATTTATCTCTCTCTCTCTCTCTCTCTCTCTTTCTCTCTCTTTCTCTCTCTCTCTCTCTCTCTCTCTCTCTCTCTCTCTCTCATACTTGAATCCACTTTCTCATTCGCTGAACGCATTAGCTACATGCTGTGCAACAAATGTTTTGCTCTCCGAATACTTAAATCTAAAAGAATTGTAGCAATTTAATTTACTTAGAAAAGTAAGAGGTAAAAAATTGCTACAAGGTGTGAGATTTACAGACAATCAAGGAATGTTAGCAGATAGGAAGTGAAAAGAGAAATGTAGAAAATGGGCCTAATAAATAGTCTGAGCGATGCGGCATTGAAGATGGTACGAATATTAACATCAAAAAGACAAATGTGATGGAAATATAGAATATGCAAAACTATATTCTACACAGTGACCCATAAAAATGAGACAAATTTTAACGTTAATTTCTCCGGCTTGAAGAAAGCAAATTTAACAAAATTTAAATTTAATTAAATTTGTATATGGATTAGAAAATTCGGTGATGATATCTACAATGGTTTTTAAGTTACAGCGTTATTTAAGTTATAACTGTTCTTCTTTTTGTCTGTAACACTATTACTAACGCCATGTGCACTCAACTTGTCACTGGACTTTGTACTTTCGATCTGTCTGCTGCTATCGACACCATCGATCACCAAATCCTTCTACAGCGTCTTTCTTCATGGTTTGGTATCCACGGCACTTGCCTGGCTTACTTCATGCCTCACCGATCGTACTCTCAGCGTCAAAGTATAAGAGCATGCCTCTCCGCCTTCCATCCTCAAGTACGGTGTGCCTCAGGGCTCTGTTCTTGGTCCTATCCTATTGTACTTATACACTACTCCACTATGCTCCTTGATCTCTTCACATTCATTAGACCATCAACTTTTCGCTGATGACACTCAACTGTACACATGCTTTACGCCCCACTCCTATCCTGATGCAAAGGCTTGTCTACAGCAATCCTTTCAGCAGATATCATCCTTCCTTCACGTAGCAAGCTTTCTAGGCGCTCATTCCAGCATGCTGCCCTGCAGATCTGGAATTCTCTTCCCTCTACTCTGCGCACCCCCTCATCTATTCTTGATCAGCTTTTCCTTCTTTACGGACAGTTTCATAAACGGTTGAAAGCTTTTCTATTTGACTTTTCCTATCCACCAAACGTCCGCGAACTGAGACCAACACGTAAACCTTCATTCCGCTAGTACCCTTCCTTGGACTGACCACCCGGATTTTGTCTCGCACCGTTTATGGACCCCTCACTCTGCTCATCGGTTTGATTTGCTTCCACAGTGCTCACTGTTATCATGGACAACAGTAGCACTCTAATCATATTGTTATTGTTGTTGTTTGTGATGTATATACACAGATTCAGGCGTTCTTAACATAGCAGCAGTTATACGTAACGTTTTTATTTGCTTACTAACATAACCGTAAATATGGTAATTCCAGGATTAAATGGTAATTAATCCATCTAACTGAGAAAGGCAACGGGAAACCACCTCAGAAGCCATACTTTTCTTAAGCAACGTAAGGTATGGATAGCCTTTGAGAAGGGATTAACTTGTTGATCTATGGGGTGCTCTTATGGAGCAAAAAAGCAGACTTTGAGTATGAATTTGCTCATTGAACCTGCCACCTGGCAGTGCACTGAAGAGAGATAGAACATAACCGCAGAAATTCTGTGCGTGACGCGCTTTTGTCTTTAGCCTGTATTAATTAAGTCTATCACGTTACGTAGGGCTACTGCAGCCAGGTTAAAAAGCCTGAATTAGGGTATATACACCCCAAATGCTTTAACTTAGAAACTATTGCAGATATCGTCACCATATTTTCGCAGTTTCTAGTCAATATATATCTTTAATTAAATATAAAATTTGGTTAAATTCGCTTCTTCATGCTGGAGATATTAACGTTCAAACTTGCCTCATTTATTGGGGCCACTGTGTAATGTAGGCGTATATCTTTGGGAGTGAGTGTCCTAGGGAAAATGGAAGTCGATATACGAGAAATGGTACGAGTTTGGAGCAAATAAGGATTAAAGAGTTTCAAGTACAATTTCATGTACAGCGATGTCAAATGACTCAATCGAGATCTTAACAAAAGTCTGAACTCTATAGGAAACCACGAAGATAAAATATGCATGCATCATGATTACTTTGATATGAACCACGATCGAGCAATTTTATGGATGTGAAACATGGTTTTTAAGAGAGCAATTAATTGGGGTGTCAGGAAACTAGAAGCGTTGGAAGTGTGGATACATGGAGAAGAATGGATGGGATTAGCTGCATGGACCCGGCAAGTTGAATGATGAAGAAGTTTTTTAAATTAAGGAGTTAATGAGCGCAAAAAGAAATATTATAAGAATTTAGTATTTGGCAACACTGTATTTTGTTAGATTAAACAGAGAAATAATAGATTACAAATAAAATTGCATTGAAAAACTCATGCAAATCTACCGACCATGAAATTGGGGCGGATAAATGCTTATGAAGAGGATTGAAGAGCTAAATTCTGATTGGTTGACAACTTTGGAAACCAACGATTCTGATTTACTCGTGAGCATTGCATTGATCAACGCTATATAACTAGGTGACATGCTATGGAATTTTAGTTCTATTCTGAACTCTGGCTTCTACGAAATTAATAGCTGAACTTGCCTAAATATAATTCTTAAAGAATTATTGCAGCAAAACCATAAACTAGTAGATTTCCTACAAGCGTCTGAATGTATGATTGAATTCTAACGAAAGCTGTCCTACTACACCCTCTATAGGTCGGTGTTAGTTTGCATGACACAAATACGAATTCTATATCAGAGCAAGCACGTGTGCCGCCCGGGATTTGCAGATTTATGTGTATTAGTCTTCTAAACCCTCTATAGGTCGGTTAGACTAGACAATACATCATATCTCATATCCGATATAAATCCTGAATTGGACCAGAAACGCAAATTGCTAGAATTAAATCTAGTCAAAGCGTTTTCTCGTCAATGCAAGGTAAAAACTGCTGCATTCCAAAATATCTAGCAGAAGATAGAAGAAAAGAAGACAAAAGTTAGGAGAAAACAAGGGAAGTATCTAACTTATAGAAGAGAAATGCCGTGAAGCCATAATTCGTTCTCCTCTTCTATCTTATTTTGAACTTTACTTAACTGACTGATTAAGATATATTCATTTATTGGCCTATTCTTGTAATTTAATTTTGCGTAGTTATCGTTTTACGTTCTGTTCTATTTAATGTTGTAATTTTATTCTTTAGATTATATCGTGTTTCTTAGTTCATAATAAATCGTTAAAAGCATAAGCTGTTTACCTTTTGTGTTAATATATTAATTTAGCAAGAATTAATATAAGTTAAACACAAATAACACAAACTATATAAATTACTACATTTGGAACGTATAAACATGAGTTCTATTAGTAGCAGCTCCAGTCTAATTGATTTAGCCTCTAATTGGCTATATGAGCAAGAGATTCTTGCATCCTCCAGATTAATACCGCCGAAGCATGAAGAGTTGCAAAAATCGAACCCACGACTCCATTTCCGAACTCCTATAACGGACGGAGGATTGGAGAACCCTATAATTGGTACCCGAAGTGGGGCAAGAACTGCCACCCAAGGGAAGATCCCAACAATATGAATTAGAATTTTCTAAGACACATTCTATGGGGCATAGATTACTTAAGGAGGTAATAATAGGTAGAATGGAAAGAAAGAATTAAGCAGATGAAGATCGAGATTCAAATAAGCAGTTGTACTTTCTGACCCAGTGTTGTTATATTGTTAGATTAGGAATGCTAGATGATTAAAAGTTTTACTTATATTTGCGCATGCAGTGGATAACGGGAGCAGGGAAGAGTGGATGCGTTATATATCAAGGACCTGCCAGTAGGCATTCGACTGAGAGATATCCTTCTAGTTTTACAGTATTTCCTTAACTTTTTTTATGAAACATAATAGTAGTGAAATAAACTTTCAGATTTTAGTTGGCCACACTGTTTAATGGCGCTTTAGTGTGGGAGATTTTAGAAGTGTTTATAAATGTTAGAATATTCTTTATTAATTTGAGTTAACTATTTGGTAAATATTAGGCTTAAATGCCTATGACTATTTATCGTATACTGTGAATACCATGACTATTTTCATGACGCATATCTGTATGATCACTGTTTAAATTAAAATTTAAAGTTTTAAAAGTAAATGCTGTATTTTCAAGTTATTCTACGTTACATCGTAATTTTATAAATTAACTTTACAATCAAGAGCTCTGCCATTACTCCATAAGCAATAACTATTGACCGATTTCAGTCAGTTTTCAGCATAATGTAGGGTGGGTAACCTAATCGTGGTCCTTATCTAAATTCTACTTCGAAATTATAGTTGAATATATCGTGCAGTTGAATTGAATTGAATCATGTTTATTTCACTTTGGTAAAACGAACACCAGAAATACATGGAGATGAAGTGAAAAAGGACACAAAGGCCACGAAAGCGCTAACATGTGCCCTTAACACATATAGCAAAAATAAATCATATAAAGCAGTTAAAAGTTTATAGCAATCAAGACATTAGCAGGAAAGCATATCTTAATACACTAAAACCTATTTACGAATAAAATTTAAAAAACACTAGCATATACAAAATCTTAAAATCCTACGCACGGTTGTTTTTATTGTATAACTAATCAGTAATAAATTTAAAATGAACAAGCATTACAGTGCATACCAAAAAAACTAGAATATATATACTTTAGTCATTTTGGTACTGGATTAAAAAATTAAAACTTATTAAAATCAAAATCTCGCAGTTGGCTTATTTGCTAAAACAACACTGTCTGGTAACGAGTTCCAAGGTTCACATATCATGGAAGAAACGAAGTATTTACGTAAAAGCAAAGCTAAGGTTAACATCAGTTTCCTCACTCGAAAGTGATGTCAGTGACGGGCGAGCCCAGGATTTGAACCAGCACCTACAGATCTGTGGTCGAGTACCTTACCGACTTTGCCACTGGCTGCAGCCAGTGGCGAACTTTACGTGTATCAAGTTTAGGATTATTAATTACTAATTTAAAAGAATTTCCCCTGATTTTCTAGTAGGGTGCTCTAGACCATAGCTATCAATATCCCCTTCCACTAATCCATGCAGGATCTTATAACAGAAAATTAAGACAAAGTGTAGTCGCCTTCGTTCCAAGGTAATCAAATTTACTGCAATAAGTCTGGCATCATACTGCATGTTTTTGCAAACTTGGACATCTTTTAGTAAAGCTTCTTTGGATACTATCCAATAATATAATGTCTCTCATACAGTGCGGGGACCAAACTGGGGAGCAATAATCGAGGAGCGGAATAATGTATGATTACATTATATGCCAAAAGAAGGTACTTTGAATCATGAGTTAAAAACGCCCTGAAAAGTAACGCTATTCTCTGTTTGGCACTGGAAACTACTTTAGCAATATGAGCAGTAAACAAAAGTTTAGCGTCAACTAGTACACCTAAGTTGCGGATTTGGTTACATTGTTTATATCAATTTTATTTATAGAATTTTTACAAGTCGAGTCTAGATTTAATCTATTGTTGGATAAAATGTCCATAGTACAACATTTAGTGACTGAAATATTCAGTTGCCACAAATTTGCCCACATTGACAGTTTATCAAGACAATGTTGAAAATTATCTAAATCAGCAGCACACATAAGTTGACTGTACATTTTAGCATCATCAGCAAAATATTTAGACTTAACTGATTCAGGAAACAAATTGCTCAATTTGTTTGCATACATTACAAATAGAATAGGACCAAGGACGATTCCCTGAGGGACCCCACTTTTGATTGGAACAGGCTTTGAAAGAGCATTCTGAATTTTTACTTGCTGTGTTCTGTTCAGTTGAGCCATCTTAGAGGGCAGCGTCGTAAAAAGTAAATGTGCATTATATTATGGGGAGGGGATATGGCGTAACGGTTAGATTTCTCGCTGTGTATTCAAGTAGCCTGAGTTCAAAGTACAGGTCAATTAACAAATGATGGATATCCCCTTGGGCCCATGGAAGGTTAATCGTGTATCATATCTTGCTGCCGATTGGCGCTTTTAATAGCAAAAATATGATTAACCATTTAAAGTATTAATAATAACCTGTCAGGAACCTGCAAAGCAGTCTTGAAGACTGACACCGACCATGACACCGCTATAGAAATTGTCGGTTATTAGTATGATCAATACCTGGTATTATTATTAAATATTGTTATTAGTATATTGAAATGATCAATTATGTTACAAACGTAGTGAAAACAGTTTTCATCATCTTCTACTTATCGTGTCCCTACACAGCTTTAAGCCATTTTTTAACACATTCTTTCGCCGGGTTATTAAATACCATTAAATCTAGTCTCGTAATTGTTCCACCAATTAAGCTGCACTGCATCATATTCGCAATGTCCTCCTCGTCGATACCACATTCGCACAGTGTTGATCCGGTATAAAAACCCCAGCGGCTCAGTGAGACCTTCGTTCTACCAACACCTGTGCGAAACCTGTTTAGACACACCCATGTACGCCGATTCTCATCAGATTCATATGGGAGATTTTCCGATATTTCAACGCATTTACGTTCTTCTGGAATCGTTTCAAGATATTCTTTCCAGAGTTGGAGACGGGTGTATTCAACTGATTGAGTTAGTGGTGACACTGAGTCGAGGAAAGAGCGTCTGGATTTTAGTCGTGGTCTCTGAGGTCTTTGCCCGTGTAGTGGATGTCGCTGGTCGTATTCTTGTCTACTGCGTTCTGCTAGACTGGCCACTTGACGTCTGATGGTTGGTGGTGCAATGCCAGATAGTAGATATAGACTCCCTGTTTGTTGGTTTCAAGCATCCCGTGATTTGACGGCAAGCATTGTTCAGAGTGCTGTCGACTTTATGTGCATGAGGAGAGCGATCCCAAACAGCACAGGATATTCGGCACTAGAGTAGCATAGAGCCAGTGCTGTGGAGCGTAAAGTGGATGCTGTGGCTCCCCAACGAGTGTTTGCCAATTTTCGAAGTATTGAGTTCCTGGTGTTGATTTTTGCTTTTTTTTCTCAATATGTTGTTTGAAGCTCAGTGTCCTGTCTAGTGTTACACCAAGGTATATGGGGGTTCTGCAGTATTCAATTGCGATATCTTCCCAAGTAATCTTAATTCTCTATTGGCGTCCTTATTTCGTAAATGGAATGTAGACAATTGAGTTTTGGCAGGGTTTGGCTTTAGGTGATTCTTCCTATAATACACTGACAGTTTTCCCAGGACTTCACTTAGTTTCTTTTCTATATCAGTGAAACTCTTAGATTGATAGGCACAGCAGTTGTCATCAGCATATATGAAACTTCTGACATTTGGGATGATTGGCTGATCATTCGTGTATATATTGAACAGAATAGGTGGTAGGACATAGGCGCTAGGACACTCCCTTGAGGAAGACCATTTCTCTGATTTCTCCATCGACTCGTAGGGTGTATTTAGAACTAGTATATATTGAACAGAATAGGTGGTAGGACCTACCACCTATTCTGTTCAATATATACTAGTTCAAACCCTGTCCTACTAGTTCTACATAAAATCTTCTTTTGGCCAGGAGCTCTTTGATGAATGTAGTCAGTTTGTAGTGTCTTGTCATGCTGTACAGTTTTGTGAGAAGTCTTCTGTGACATACTGTATCGTATGCTGCTGATAGATCTACAAACACAGCTCCAGTTATGAGTCCCTCTTCAAAACCATCTTCAATGTACTGAGTTAAATTAGTAATCTGACTTGTACATGATCTTCCTGGGCAGAAACCACACTGCTCTTTTATTAACAAATCATCGACCATTGGCGACAAGCGACTGAGGATCATGCGTTACAATAATTTGTATGTATGACATAACAAAGAAATGGGCCTGTAACTTTTGGCATCATTGGGGTCTTTACCAGGTTTCAATAGAGCAATGACTTTAGCTTGTCGCCATAAGCTCGGTATTTTGCAGCTTGATATGCATTCAATATAGAACTTTAACAGCCACGCTTTTGCCTTAGTTCTGAAGTGCTGTATCAGTTCACATCCTATGTCATCTATTCCGCATGCTTTACCAGTTTTTAATTGGTTCATCATCATTTACTAAGCTTTATATTAGCATAGCTTATTAATATGTTCTTCATTATCTTAAGAACATGTTAAGAAGCTATGTTAATATAAAGCTTAGTAATAATCGTGGTGTTTTAATGCATGATTTATTCAGGAAATAACTCCACAAAAATAGGTCTTAACCTGGCAATTTTTAAAGATAGGAAATTAGGAATCACTTGTAATACTGGTCTAGTCAAGAATAACTCTAAATGCATAATTTTTATAAGAAACTTAGTACTTTATGCTTTATATATATATTTCAGCACACTTTGGATTATTCTCGGATAAATATAGATTTAAGAAATTTCCAATTATGGATGCCTTTCTTACTGGATCTCTGAAATCTTCTAATGCGAAGGATAATCAAAAGAAAACTGGCCAATCAAATTCCAGCGGTCATGTTCGAAAGAGTCAATTCAAGCCTTGGGTTGAAAAATAGTATGTATGAAAGACATTGCTAATAAATATGCATGTAATTATGATGCAATGGATAGTGATTTTACAGACTGTAAAAACTAGATTATTGTTCTAACTTGATACAACCAATAAAAAGAATATAAGATGATTAACAGGAAATGACACAAAATTGTTGATTTGAGCCATAATTAGTTAATTACCTTATCATCTGTTGCTGAGCCTGACAATTTGCTTTTGACTTTGTACTGATTATCTGATTTTGTCCCATTTCATAGGAGCCATTAAATGTGATGTAGTGAAATGGTTTATATTAGTTTAATAATTGTCAATATACTGGAGCTGTTAATTATACTCAAATATTAATTTTGATATTAGGTAAACTACATAATTTTTGCTAGTTTTAACCGTAGGCTGGACTATGGCAATGGCATGTATGGTGGTCAATAATAATGGTGGTCATTGCTACTAGATTTTTTTAGCATAATAAAATTAAATCATGACTCAAAGGTTCTGCATTCAAATTTAAAATAGCATCAGTTATCAAGCGAAAGACTTTAATATCATTTTTTGAATGTGTTGAAATAGGAATATAAATGTATATATACTAAACTGAACACTGCATTAATGAGTATGTATGTATGTACAATTGTGTCTTTCAATGTATCAAAGTAAATATTTACATCTAAATTCAATTGATGATTTTTAATTATGTATTATTGTTAGATTGTTTGGACCAAAATAATGATTAGTCTGTGTAGACCAGTTTTAACTCTTTATTTTTATTTACAATTTTTAAAATAAACTTCTAAGAATGGACACAGGTACATTTTACATGTCATTGTATAATTTAGCCTTACCTAATATTGTGTTTACAGTTGCACAAAATTTCTGCGTTCATAGGTTATAGGGAAAGATGGAAAGTATTAGTTGGACTGGATTAAATAGTTCTAAAGATATGCTGGATTGGACGTATTATAAGGAAGATGGTTGGCTGAAAGATGCTTTAGAGAGAAGTATGCAAGGGAAAAGAATTAGAGGCAGACTGAGATATGTTATTTTGGTTGCTTTGATAACATAATATTCCTACATAGAGGCGAAATAGAAGGCTGAGGCTAGAATTGGTTGGAAGAGTTATAAATATACCATATAATTACCATTAGGCAGTGTATTAGAAGAAGAGAATGTATTGAGACATTGTTGTATTGTTAGGTCCTGTCCTATGTTCTTTGAGGCTAAAACATGCTGCGGTGCTATATTTGATTTGGTGGGGGTTGTAGTTTTCATAATATTATTTTAAGAAGCCTTAGTTTATAATTATGTGGTGCTTGTTGGTGATGTTAGTCGACCTGATCGTATGGAAGAAGTGGCTTATCAAGAAGAAGTTGTAGCTGTTCTTAAAATGTCCCTTACAAAGCTTGAGGTATGCATTTCATTATGTATTTGTGAAGAGTTTACTGAAAAATGAAATGCTTACAATTTTTCTCTTTCTGAAAGCCTCTTTTGCCTGTGCAATTCTACATTTTATTTCCATTTCGTACTTCTCATCATCCCTGATGGGGTGGCCCAAATACATTTCTTACCCGTAGCATACTATTCAAAGTAGTATTTACATCCATGTGAGTCATAGATACTCTCATAACCTTTGTCTTCTTTGCATTAATCCTCTTGCCATATCTCAATGCTGTGACATTCAGACCAGCCATAACCCTTTGCAATCGTACTGACTACTAGCAAGCATACCTTGATCATCTGCAAACTTCACATCTTTCAGCAATTTAATTCCTTTGTCAGTATCCTCCATCGCATCAACAATACGCTTGGTCATAGAGGTTGATGTGGCGAAATGGAACATTCCTGTCTTACCTCCCTGTCCTATTTCACCCTCTTCCGAGGACTCCTGCTGAAGTTTTTGACTATTGTTTTTTGATTAAAGTATAAATTTAAAATCAATCTTCTGTCTCTTATACAGTCTATTCTATCAAAAGCCTTTTCAAAATCTACAAAACATATGAAGACATTATTTCCATGTTCCAAGCTACGTTCACATGTAACTCGCCTACTCCTATTGTATCTCTAGTATCACATCCTTTTGGAAAGCCAGACTCTAAGTTAGTCAGTATTGCATCTGATTTTTACTGAGTGCAATTTAATATTTTAAATACGCTTTAGACGCATGTGCTATTGAAAATCTCCTGGAATTTTATTTCACTCTTGGAAATATTCCGGAATTTTGGAATATCTACTGGAATATTTCAGAATCTAGTCGATAATAAATAAAAAATAGTTACTAATGTTGTTGGTTATTGTCATTGGCGGATCCCTGCAATATTTAGTTAATAAGATCACTGTGATTTCAGGAACTGATAACCTTGCCCAATAAATGCCAGCTGCCTAGAGTTTTCGAATGTAAAATTTAATTTTGGCTGTTTAGTGGTGGGTATGGCACAGTAATGAACGGGATTGGAGCATATTACCATCTGCTTTGTAATGAATTTTTATGTAGTTTGGTGTAAAGCTTCTTATAGTTATTATGCAGTTATCTGGAAATCTACTGGAAATTGAAATTTCTGAATCTATAGACACGCTGTATTTTATTTAAATTGTTGCAATATTTCAGTTGCCTAATTTACTTTTCTACGGACCACCTGGAACTGGCAAAACATCGTCTATTTTAGCTGCATCCAAAGAATTGTTTGGGTTAGTCTTGTAGTCATTTTGTGCTTAGAGTTTCTATGATTCAATTGGAATGAAATGTAATCAAAATCAACTTTATATAACATTTGTATGCATACAACTTCATTGAGCACAATGTGCTTGCTTGATGATCAGATTACAACAATTAATTATATAACAATTAGAGTTTACTGCAGTCCTTGAAAACATCAAGCCCCATTGAGTCAAATTCAAGCAAGTGAGAAAATTGATGGTATATGTTGAAATTTTTGTTAGAAGTTTGCTTCATTAATTAGGAAATTAGTGAATTGTATTAATCTTTGGTTTTGAAAAATTTATGTTCATATCCTCGGGACACTTTGTGGTGCAGGGTAGATTGATCGCCTCTTGAATGAGAGATTTAGTTTTGAGATAGATTGATCATCTCTTGAATGAGAGATTTAGTTTCAAGATAGATTGATCGTCTCTTGAATGAGAGATTTAGTTTTGAGACTACTTTGAGTAAATATTTTTTATGCAGCACCCACAATCTGGAACTCTTTACCTAATTATCTTTGCTCTTGTTGTTCTCTTTCAACTTTCTGTAGTAGGCTTAATACTTACCTTTTCTCATTGTAGATTTAATTGATTTACCCTGACAATGTTTGATCACCGGACGGGCTTTTGTTTAGGATCTTACATCTCCTCAGCACAATTCTTTTGCAGATTGATTTGGATGAATTGATCTGTAGTGATGTGTCCTCTGGGGACGTCCCTGAAAATGTGAAAATACCTACTCCACTCACTTGAGTAATTTTATAACAATGAATAATTCCATAATAAGAATTCTATTTAAGAAAAAATTAACAACTAAAACTTCTGAACTATATAAAATAGTAAATTCACTTCCTCTACGCCAACTATGTAATTTTAAGCTATTAAAACTTACTCATCTACACATGTATGTATTCATAGCCCGGAAAAAATACCAAAAATGTTCATTGAAAAGATTAGATTCGCCAATTCTCTCTCCCATTATAATATGAGGAAACCGTTGAGTTTACACAAACCTTACGCAAATACTAACTATGGAAAAAGAACTATCAATCACATATGTTCCCATTTGTGGAATATGCTCCCTGAAAACTTACAGGCAATCAGTTCCACTAATATTTCTTTAAGGAAAATTAAGGAATACGTTGAGAACATGAAATAGCTAATTTCCTTTCTTGCGCTTTATCTCACAAGTTTATGTTTTTATGTTAGTTTTCTGTTGAATTGCACTAGTTTTAAAATTAATATGTTAGTTTGCAATTGTACTTTTGAGGTAACCAACTAGATGGCGCTAGTCGCTGTTTTGGTAGCCTCTTTTTCTGATCAAAAACATAGAACTACTACTACTGATAGAATAGACAAATTATTAATTATGTGCTGGCTATTTTTTTAACTTAAATATTTATTCTGATATGAATTCATGCTGTATATTATTTTGGACTTTTTATAACTTGTATGTAATATTGTAGTGGTGTGTGATTCTGAAATAAACTTAAACATTCTCCCTGACATCTTCCTTGGATGATGAAACAGACGATAAACCTTTATTATTATTATTATTATTATTTCTTTCCTGAGGGGTTCTTAAAAATTCAGTGGAGCACACTTGATCATGTGAGGTCAAAGGGTACACGACAGTATGGTTCCACTTACTATCTAGATCCCTCTCTCTCGACGTCACAAATTATAACCTAACAACATGACGAAAGAAATATTTTGAATGTTCATAACTTAAAAATGTCTTCCATGGCTTCCTCCATCATTACCTCTGCACAAATGTTAAACAGCAGCGGCAAAATGATGTAACCTTGTCTTACTCCGTGTCCTATTTCATCTTCTTCTGAGTATTCTTGTTGGATTTTGATTACTGCTCTTTGATTAAAAAGTTTAATCGAAGACATCACAAGTTTAAAAAGACATGGAAGAAGGACTAATATTTGAAGATATAATACATTTGCAGATGTAAACTTGCAGATACCAAGTAATGGTAGCGGGGAGGAGAGTGGATTGCAGAAGATAATGGATAGTCTGAATAATACAGTAGTGAAATATGGAATGAAGATTAGCATCAAAAAAGACAAAAGTGAATGAGAGTGTCTCAGAAGAGAGGTGAAGCCAATATTATAATAAATGGAGCGAAATTGTAACAGGTAAGGAGTTTCAAATATTTAGGTCATACTATAACATACATATGATGGGAAATGTGAGACTGATATAAATAATGATACTGCAAAAAGGAGACCTTCGGACTTTTAACAACAGTCTAAAGAAAGACACAAAGATAAAGATAGTGAAAACTTTGGTATGGACCATGCTATTATATGGATGTGAAACATGGACCTTAAGGAAGGAAGCTATCAGGAAACTAGAGGCATTGGAAATGTGGATATGGAAAAGAATGGAAGGATTAGCTGGACTCAAAGGGTTATAAATGAGGAAGCTCTGAAGAGAGTTGGTACAGATAGACAGTCGATAAATGCAGTAAGAAATAGGAAGAAAAGTTGGATAGGACACGTTCTAATTCTAAGGAGGGAAAGTCTACTAAAAGAGGTCAAGAATTAGGAAGAAGAGTTGGATAGGATACGTTCTAAGGAGAAAAAGTCTACTAAAAGAGGTCATAAAAGGCAAAGTGGAAGGAAATAGAGGCAGAAGTAGGCCGAGATTAGGAATGTTAGATGATTTAAAGATTCACTCATATGTGGACATGAAGAGGAAAGCGGAAGACAGAGAAGAGTGGAGGTGCTATATACCATGGACCTACCAGTTCTGGTAGATTCATAGGCAGTGCAGTAAGACAGAGATCTTAAAAATCTACTTATCTCTTCACTCTGTTGTGCATGAATATGTATCTTTTTACTCTTTTGTGCATGAATATTGAGCAGGGATATATATCGAGATAGAATTCTGGAATTGAATGCATCCGATGAGCGAGGTATCGGTGTCATCAGAGAGAAAGTGAAGAACTTTGCTCAACTCTCCGCTAGTAGCGTGCGTCCTGAGTAAGTATAGTCAGTTCTACTGCTGTTAGCTATGGACGTTTGCAAACATCATGATGCTTGTGTAATTGTCACTATGTAAGGTTAAGTCATTGTAGACCATGTTAAAGCAGGAATAAGCCATCACCGTTGTAGATAACTTGGATAATGTGTATAACTTGCGAAACTCAATATGAGAATGATAGATTAAATTGATCATTTTGATCCATTTTGCAATTTAATTTACGGCATATCCCTCCATGACTCCCGTCCCAGGTAAATGGCACTGAAATAAAGTTAGATGACATTTTCTACAATAGCAACAGCATCATCAGGGTAAATTTTCTAAATTCATTTGATTTGAAATTGTGGAATTTCATTTTTTTTAGAACTATTAGCTCAAATATAGTGTGGGGTTAGGCACCGATATTAGGCACATAATTTTGCAATAAAATATTGCTTTCATTCTAAGGTTTTGAAAGGTAGTTTTAGTATATCAATGTTTTATTTGAGGATTGAGGAGGAAAGGTCTAGGTATTTAAAGATCAGAGTAAACTATGCCGAACCGAACCTGAAGTCTAGTGGAAGCCGACGCAAACTCTCAGAATTTCATTTTTGGTCCACCCGAACCGAACTTTCGTTTATAAGTGGCCAATCCAAAACTGTGACGTTTTTGTAAATTCACATCTTTAATGAAAATGTGGGATATTATAGATTATTATGTGCAGTGCCCTAAATATTATTTTTGACTAGATATTGATAGTTGTAATAGAGATTAATCGATACCTGTAATATGTTGCACTCACTATAATTATACATAACATAACGGCACACTGGGTCAGGAAGTACAGATGCTTGTTTAAGACCCATTTCCTCCTTCCTCTCCATGGTTATTAGTAATCGTTGCCTTGTGATGGTGCATCAATTGCAGCCTGCGCGGATTTAAGAATAACCTTCCACCACCCTAGGATTTTTTCCTTTCTAAGCTTTTACCAACACTCGATCTTCCAAGGTAGTCACCCACAAAGTACTAACCAGTGCGATGGAGCTTAACTTCGACAATTGACGCGCAACGAAACCAAGTGCGCTGGTCCCGCCGTCAAAGTCCTTTATACTTAATAAACACATTTGAAACTAGAGTCATTGGAACTGTGGTTATGTATTTTGTATTGTTTTTAATTATGTATTTTACCTTTAAAAAATCTTTCATTGCGCTGACTAACAGCAGATTTCTGTCTCGTAACTCTTCCGACCGGTTTTATCCTCAGCCTTCCTGTTCATCCCTATGTATGAATTTGTCATCAAATCATCCAAAATCCCATTTTTTCCCTTGCATTCTTCCTCATACTCTCTGATAATATGTGCTATCCAGCTTTTTTTCAATTTTGTATCACATCTATTAACCGTCTACCTTCACAAACTCTCCCAAGAGCTTCCTCATTATAATTTTGTGAGTCCAGCTAATCGTATTCTTCTTGCTCCATAACCACAGTTCCAATGACTCTAGTTTCAAATGTGTTTATTAAGTATAAAGGACTTTGACTTTGAGAAGACAATCCGCATATTAGTTTAGAGTAGGAATACGTGATTGCCATATGGCAGAAACAACACCAGGATCACCCACCTGCAGATTAGACATCAAGTTCTGCTACTTTATGTTCTACTTTAGCATGATATGCGCAAGGAAAGGCTCATAGATCTTGCTGCAGAACTTCTTGGAGATGTTATATATAAGCTTATATATGGAGTGTTTATTATATGATAAAAGATCCTTAAAAAAGGATCGTAGTCCTGTCTGAATGTGGATCGTCATGACAATCTATTAATTATAGGAGTAAAAGATGTCTTACATATTAGCATGTCAGATTGTAATAAAGTGAAAATATAACTTTTGTTGGTTATTTCATTAGGTTTGTTACTGGTGCATTTAATTGTGCATTTTTCAAATGTTGCCGGAGACGTTCGCAATAGCGTTGACTGATAATTAGAATTTGTATACCATCAGACATTAAAATCCTGATTCTTTTGGCCTTATTTACTAGTGCAATAAGCCGCAGTTTAAACATCAACAGTTTTGTATACTACGGACTAATCACTATTTGGTATTACTGCAAGCTTAAATCGCAGTTTGAAGTAAAGCGTAGCTGCGCCTCTCCTTTTGGAGCTTTAGGCTGTGGTTTATTTATTATACCAATTAAGAAGTAATTCCTTTTTTGTTTATGAAGTAAGGTTATTGACCATCAGCCTTAAGGACAGCAGTGTCATTGGTTGGGCGCTACAAATTTTGTTTGGTGACTTTATAGTTGGTAACTAAAACATGTCGGCAGTAGCGTAACTTATATTATGACGTAGGCCCTATGGACCTTTTCTGCATCACTGAATTCAATACTTATTATTTTACAATGCCTACATATACATATCATCTGCTATTACAGTTTGTCACTGAAAGCCCAACAATCCCATATTGCAATGAGACATTTTGAACTTTTTGGGAATGTAGCAATGGTTTAAGAAAAATATTGTTCAATACTTTAATTTTTGGCATAAACGCAATGTGAAAATAGGTTTTGTAATCCCATCATGGTTGAATAAAGGTTAGCTCCTTACAGGTGTGTGTTCTTATAAGCTTTGCAGGCGCCCAACCTGTGCCACATTGATTTTCATGATCTTACACTGCTTCTTTTTTATTTTTAAAGAATAATGTATTCATTTTAGTTTCTTAATTTCTTGCTGTATATTTGATCACCAGATTGGCATCGTTTAGGGTCTCTCTTTTTTTTCCAGCGTATGTTTTTCAGGTCGTTTGGGTGAATCGATTTGTAGTGACTGTGATGGAGGGACATCTCTGACATCATGTTTGTACTAAGAAACGTTCTTTACACATATATTATTATTTCTATTGATTATATAAATGTAGCGTTATTTGAGTTTTAAAATGATCTGAATTAAATTTGTACAATAAGTTTTTCAAGATTTATATGTGAAATGTTTATGTATTGCTTTTAGTGGCAAGCTTTGCCCACCATTCAAGATTGTAATTCTAGATGAAGCAGACTCCATGACTAGTGCTGCTCAGGTATAATGTACTTTCACTATTTAAGCCCATTACTACACGGCCAATGCTGTTGTGGTTTGCTTGTGACTAGTGCTGCTGTACCTGCTCTAAAACCTACGACTACCTGCGTGAGCAGGGCTGCTGTGATATGCTCTTTACTTTCTCTAAAACCCAAAACTATGTGAATAAACAGTTTTATGATAAGCTGCTTCACTGCTGCTCAGATGCCATTGCTCCTCTGATATACGGGATGTGCATTAAAGAATTACCTAGCAAAATTGCAATTGCTTGATCAGTTCCTGCTAATTCGCCTTGAAATCCTAATGGTCTGTAGACAAGGAATGTTTCCACAAGCTAATCATTTTTTATAAAAAAAACTTTAATTGGACCGGAGTTATCCAAGCTTTACGATAAAAATAGATTTTTTAAATTGAGAAGACATTATAATAATATAATCGAAGTTAGACATTTTGTCACTTCAAATTAACTTACGCACGACAAAGTAAACACACAAAGGACTCTAGGCTAATGGCCTAATGATGTCAAACTAATGGGCTAGTAAACTAGCTCAGACCATGTAATAAATGCTGCAAGATCTAATGAAGTCTTCTAGCTAGATTTTGAATAGTTGATACATTGCAATCAAGGATCGAAATTCTCAGGCATAAGAATGCTTTCGCCTGAAGAATGAATGAGGATTCAAATGGTAGTTACTTGATTTTTATGTCTGGCGAACCATGTTGGAAAAACATCATGATGTCAAACCCAAACCCAGAAAAAAGATGCAATTAATTAAAGGCAGTTCTTCAAGAGATCTGGAATTACCAGCCACAGCAGTCAATGACAACGAAATTCTATTGGTAAAAAATGACTTCTGATATGCATCAACCGTTCAACGCTCAAGGCGCTCATATTGAGCACAAAAATTTGCAAAATATCAGGAGTCGATATCATCTAACGGCCCTTTTCAGGGCCAAAAATTTTCAAATGGAATTGATTCTATTTGAGTTTTTATTTTGTATGTTAAATGAACAATCCCTTTTTTGTCAAATGCGGCTGACTCCGGTACCATTCTAAATATTTCTACCAAAATAGGGTGACCTTGGGGCTAAATTCATCTACTTTCGACATTTCGAATTTCAGGGCGGAATATCAGGAATTGATGAAAGCCCTTTCTGAAAGCCATAACTTTCTTAAAATCCTGCTGAAACAGTAATTGCTTTCTGGCCTCTTGTATTTGTCAAACTCTGAGCTCCTATCAATTAATTTTTTAAATTTCTGCTATATATCTACATCTGCACTCTTTTCAAATCATCCACGCACAATGTGCTCCCTATTTTCCGTTTATGGATACACTTAATTATTGCCTGAATGCATAATTATTGCCTGAATGCGCATCTGTGTAGGGGTTGTCTATTTGCTGTTTACGTTAGTTGGTATCAGTGTTTAACTTTAGCCTGATCTGTGTATGCGTGCTTTTAGTTTAGGCCTATATCCTGTTTCCTTCAAAATCTTTTGAATAAGGAATTGGTCACTAATAAGTAAAATAGTAAAAGGAATCAAAAAAGAATTTATGTCTGGGATCTGCGATCTGCATTTTACTAAATTGAGAAAGCACCTATATGTTTTGTCTGTATACTAAAAATCCCAAGTCGATGACTTGTTTACATTTGTTGAGAATCTAGTCCAAAATGTACATTGTATTTTAGCTGTGATTGTTTGTTTTTCAGGCTGCTCTCAGACGCACAATGGAGACAGAATCTAAGACAACAAGATTTTGTTTGATTTGTAACTATGTTACGAGAATTATAGAACCGATAACGTCTCGTTGTGCCAAGTTCAGATTTAAGCCATTGAGTGAAGACGTGCTGACATCAAGATTGAGAATGATATGTGAAAAGGAATCTGTATTTTGTGATGATGAGGTTTGTCTCGTGTGATAGCATAATATCTTACAGAAAAGTGTGGATAATTATTAAGTTTAAATCATCTAGTGTCATTGAATAATGTATTGATGCTGACTACATGCTGCAGAGTAAATTGACTGCTCCAACCAACCAGGCCACTTCTGAAAAATGAAGCCAGGCCTCACCCGTCTCTGGAGTAGTCTCTAAGTCTGGATATTAGCATTAATTTGCATCGTTTAATATTAACATTAACTAGCGCTTTAGTGGAAATGTGTAAAAAGCTCATTCATCAGGTTGTGAATCAAAGACACCTTGTTTTAATGCTAATGCATCAAAAGTACTGACGTAATATTGCATATATTTTCACTTATATAAATTTATAGAAATATTTATAGAAATTTATTGATATTTCTATAAATTGGTGTAAATTCTATGGCCGGAGCCTGTGGCGATGTTGGTAAGATACTCGACTATCAGTATGTGCAGGGTTCAAATCCTGGGCTTGCCTGTCACTGACATCGCTGTCGTGGGAAGAAACTGACGTTAACGTTAGTTTTTTTAAAGCTTTACTTGATAATTTATTTTAATGTAAATTTGCTAAACCTTTTTTATCTAAAATACTTCATCTTGTTGGGGTATTGCTTTTGTGCACGTTTTTATTAAATAAGTATTTAGCTAAATTTTTATTGTAAGATTTTTTGGTCAAACGGTACATCTAATGGTATATGGTTTGTGTTTTTAGGCATTGAAAGCTTTGATAGAGACTTCAGAGGGAGATATGCGTAAAGCAATAACAACACTTCAAAGTGCTGCTCGCCTTTATAGCTCTGAGAGAAGTATTATGAGAAACGATATCATCGAAATATCTGGAGTGAGTATTTATTAATGTCGGTATACTATTTAACGTCTCAGTAATATAAGGCATAAGTAGACTTAATTTCTTAAACTGTAGCATAGCCTTCAAAAAATGTGCTAACTAATTAATAATAAAAATTGCTATTAATGTTACAAAATCTATAATGGATGATTGAATTATTTTATAGGAAATTTATGATAGTTCAATTTTCTAAATTTTTTTGCAATACCTGAACACTGTCTATTGAATATCACCCAGTGTTTTTATTGTATAATTTCTGCAAGATAAAATATAATTTAATTTAATATCTTAATTAAATAGCCAAAGTCTCAAATAGGGGATTGACTGATGATATGATGTAGGGCAGAGAGGATTTTAGACAGTCTATTCGTATCCCAACCCTAGGTAAACTGGGATTCAAGGGAAGTTGATTATGATGATGATGATGATGATGATGATGATGAATTAAATAGCCACCTGGATGCTGTATGCGTGTGACACTATGTACAGTACAGAATCTTTGATAGGCCAGCCAACATATTTCACTGCACAGCTAACAAACATGAATGTTATTGGCAGAATAGAGCCTACCAGTCGGCCGAATTTCACGGCTAATTTAAAGAAATTCAGTCATTTTCATGTTGTTGTCAATTCGTGTTATATTGGGACGTTTTCTCAAAACTCATCTAATATTAAAAGTTTGGTCACTAAAAGTTTACTGAACTACTGCTTAAGTTAATAAAACAAAGAACCAAGGTGCTGTGAGCAACCATTGTAAAAAATATTAAAAATGCTCAGTACAAAGAAAAATGTAACCTGATGGCGTTATTTAAAAAGAAATAAATTCTATTGTTTATTTTCAAAACTAAATGGTAGTCCCTGTCCCAAAGGAATGAGTGTTCTATTCAATCTCAGAGTAGCTTGGGCTGGACTGTATAGATACTGGAATTGGGAACTCTAGCCCAGAGCTGTGGTTAGAGTAATTTACTCTTGAATTGTCTATTGTTTTATTACACAATTTCTTGTTAATAAAATAACAGTATGTGATTATTTGTGCTATGTAGATGGAAGGCTGTTAATTGAAAGATAATTGTGTCCTTTTATTCAAATGTGGGAAATTGTAAATTTGTGCTAATTTGACTGACATAATTATGGTTGGATGTCTGAGTTGGTAACTTGGCAACACCCGTGTCAGGAGATAACAAACTCATTCTCAGATGGACTGACTCTGACTATACTGTTTACTGTGCTGCAGATGTTACACTTAGCTTTTGTAGTGTTATGTTTATTGTAGCACATGTAAAAGTACTTTCTGTCTGCTGTGTGGTGTTAGATGGTCAGTGACGATGTGATCAAGTCACTTCTGGAAGCCTGTTGCTCTGGGTCTCAAGAGAAAGTCGATGCTGCAGTCAAGGTTTGTCAGTGCCTGATAGTTATCGTAACTAATTAGCAGACAGTGCTTCATGCAAGGGCGATGCTAGCCAGTGGGTCCAAGTGTTATCTTATTGCAAGAGAATACTATTTCTTGCAATAAGATTGACTTTTCTATAGCTTAATTGTTCTAGGATGAATTGTTCTTGAGTGGCATCAAGCAGTGAGCAACATCTAAATCTTGATTAAGTTTTATGTGTAACCTAGTCCTAAATGTGATCAGAATTATTCTTATGTGATCTTATGTGATTAGCACCTAGACTTGAGACAGGATGTTATTGTGGTTTGTACACTTATTAAACTTATTAACGAGTCTGTTGTAATTGAAGTTTCTGACAATGCATTTGGGATAGTGTTAAAAATTTAATATTGAGTCTAAAGATTTCTCGGATTAAGTTAAATCTTTCTGTTGAAAATAATATTTTGTACTAAATTTGAATAACCTATATATTGTTGGTATAAGTTGCCTATATGTTGAGCCTGCCTTATGACAGCAAATAGCTTCTGGTTATTGTGTGATTATTACAAGTTTATATATTAATTTCTTGCAAAGTTTCTATTCTAATAGTTGAAGGTAATTGTGATGGGTTGCTTTTAAGCATATACTACATCTAAATTCTGTTTTTGTGTCTACTAGGATTTGATGGCAGAAGGCCATTCAGCATATCAAGTGTTAGTACAGCTTCATGACACTGTTGTGCTAGCCGATAATTTCAATGATAGACAGAAATCAAACATCTGTGAAAGAATAGCGGTAGGAATACTGTCAAACTTTTAAATGCTATGCTATCTCATATACTTATGTTGCAATTATTAAATTTTATTTTATTTAGAAGTAGCCATTACTTTGTGCAGGAGTAAAGCATTAAATAGTGTATACTGTTAAAACCTGAAAAATCTTGTACACAGAACTTATAAATCCATCAATATATATGAAAATATCATTTGATTTCTCAATCTTCAATCAAAGCAATTGAGATTCGTGAATGGAATATATAACTATGAGCAGTCCTATAGTGCAAGAAGGAGTGTTATATGCCAAAAGAGAAGTAGGAAGTAAGATTCTGAAAAGTGCAAGTCTATTAAGCAAGTTAAGAGGGTCTCTTATAGCTAGTCTACTAAACTAACTAGGCTAAGAGATGAGTTTTTGAGCGTGAGTGTCCACTACAGTTGAAATGTTGCAAGTTCCTTCTCATGGTCAAAGATTGTTTGGTCAAGAATTTCATAATTTTTCTCTGCAAACTTGAACTAACATTATGGAGATTTAGTGTTCAAGAATAAAAGTGATTTGATCCAAATAGAAAGAAGATTGCTAGTGGTAAATAAGTGGGATATTAAAAAACATTTAATTTAACTTTATTTCTACAGATCAAGTTCTTTTTAAATTTTGTTTATTTGATATATAGACCCTAGTTAAATTGGAATTCAAGGGAAGATGATGATGATTGTGATGATGATAGTGATTTATAGACAGAATGTGTGTTTATTTTGTGGATTGCTTTTTGTATTTCGATTTTGCTGTTTACTGACTCAATATAATTTTATTCATATTGATAGGAGATTCCTCTATATTTAAATCATAGAAGATTGTATTTTCATCACTGACAGATGTGGTATTTTGTATTGATCTGTGTAATATTTTGTTCCATAGACTTTAGCAATTATGCGATTATATATTGAAATTTGTATAGATATCAGATAACAAAACAACAATTAAGTATTCATATCCGTATAAATGTAAAATATCTCAGCCTTATATTGTAGTGCGCAGCCTCCACGCGGCAACAGGATTTTTGCCCTTGTGCTTTAAACGAGTCAGGACAAGAGTATGGTTTGCCATGCTTCATGCAAATATAACTGCGTGAACTGTCGCACACAAATTAGATTGCTTCTTTTCAACCATTGCCTCTGTACTCGAAGTAAAAATCAGCGTCCATATGACAATGTACACAAGTGTGTATATTATCAAATCGCTTAAATACACTATATCTTTTGTACAGAAGTATACTTTATGCAATTCTGATGCTATGTATACAGATAGCAGATCGCAGATTGATTGATGGTGCCGATGAATATCTTCAGATAATGGATGTTTGCAGAACAGTACTTCAGCAAATTCATCAATCAGTCTAGTGTCTATTGAGTAATTTACACGAAGCTTCATATCTCATTCATGACACTTAGATAATGAACGCATTAACTCTTGCATTGGATAACAATCTTGTAGATATGCTCTACATTTGGTTAAAATTTTGCAGCAATCTTATGTATAAAATATTGTATCTTTTAGTTTTGCTGTTCTATAATAGTTTTTAACAAAATTCTATCATGCAGAGATGCTAATAGTGTAAAATAGTACACTAAGTCTAAGGGAATTAACAATTTCTTGCACATGTATTAATGACCTAAATTTATTTTGCAATATTTAAATTTAGACGATGACAGTTTGACGTAGTTTCAAAATATGTAATGAAATTGATACGAAGAACTTTTTTTGAAAGTTTTCATTTGAGTGAGAATTAGCAAAATTTAATCCTGATCGGCGACTTAAAACTATCTCTGTGTTTTAGTGTGACGAATATACTCTAGACTCCAATAGTAAATTTGATTTTGTTATTTTTTTATTCGAATGGTTACACACTTGACATACTGCATGTACATCTTTTCTGAAGCTAATACAGCGACTCTCATTAACAATATAATTAAGCTACTGTATTTGTTCATTTCTAAAGACCTATGTTTGCAAAATCGACCTTTTTGTTTGACAATTACATTTGTAAACGAAATTCTTTACAATCATTGTAAGATAGAAATAAAATCACTTTGATGGCATATTAAGAACACCGGGCTACTATTGTATGCTATTATAATTTAAGCTACCTGTTTTAAAGTGTGACATTTTGTTTTGAGCTTTTACATATGCAGATTTAATCAACAATAATGGACAAGAGATAATATAGCAGTGCTGCAGGAACTTAATTACTTCTCTTTTGGGCTATAACCGTCTTTCTAAATACAGCTTCTGACCTAAGACCTATCCACTCTGACAACGACGTGGCAAAATTTGCCGACGACACTTACATCCTAATTCTATCAAATAACTTTGCTGTCACTGAAGCAGAACTTACTGGCGCTGAAAACTGGGGTAACAATAATGATCTTAAGTAAAGAATAAGGTTATGAAGTACTGCTTTGTTTGTCTCGCTTTAAATTTTCTTTACGTGCAGCATCGCCACCTGTGTATAGTATAGTCAGAGTAAATTGATTGAAATGTTTGGGGTTTGCACTTGAGTTCAATTTCTCCTTTACTTAACACTTCAGTGATCTTATTGGCAGCTGCGCCACAAATCTATTTGCTATTCGATCATAAAAATCTAGGGGTTTGGTTTCTGAATTAGTTGTAAAAGTTTTCAAGGCGCCAATTTTGACGAAATAAACGTATTTATCTCAGTTCTGGTGGGGTTTTATTAGAGCCTCGCTTAAAATGAGGCTTTTCTAAGGATGGCTAAAAATGCAATTTTTATGATGATATTCATCTCTTTATCGAAATTGTTGAAGAGGCAGACAGGAGATTGTTTAATTCTGTAGTTAATTACTCTCGTCATGTTTTCTCTTCTGCCATCAATGAATGCAATTAATTGTAGTAAACTTAGAGAGAGAACCCATCCGTTTATACTATTTTCCCCACTTAAAATGATATTTATACAAACTACGAGTGACAGTTATTTCATCATGAGCTTGCTTTACAAAGATTTATACTGAATTTATGATTGATATAAATGTAGGTTTACCTGTAGGCCCTATAATTGCCACTTATCATTATCTTTACAATCATAACTATAGCGTTTAAAAATCAATAAAATCAAAATTTAAAATGAAATGTTTATGTTCTGAAAATTTATGAAATGCAATCAAAAAAGTTCTATAACCCCTGTTGCAAGTCTAAATAGCTGTCAAAAAGTGTACAATAGAGCAATAAAATAAGAAATTGGCTTCAACTTGTCAAATTATGGTTAAAATTGGCTTTTACATGACTAAGTAAAAATATAGTTAAATTTACCAAAAAACATAAAAAATAATTTTATACAAAATTATCGCTCTTATTGTGTTTTTCAGACAGACCACCTTTGCGATTGTTGAAAGAAGCTGGCCAATGCTTGGAAAAATTCTTGCTAAGCATAGCCTGCATGTAAAAACTTCCTGAAATAATAACATTAAAAAACGTTATACAGACTTGTAGCCTAGCCCAAAACTCCTAATTATAATAATTTTAAAAGTTTAAACTTAATAAAAAGTGACTTTAATGGGTTCATTGATAGGTCAAAATAAAGTCAAAATTGTTTTTAAAAAGTCGCAATTTTAAGTACTAAATTATAAGTAACAAAAATCGCCTTAGACATATCTTATAAATAATGGTAAAAGTAACGCTGGTGAAGCTAATGTTAACTTCAGTTTCCTCACTCGAAAGCGATATCAGTGACGGGAGAGCCCAGGATTTGAACCCTGCACATACTGATCCGCGGTCGAGTGTCTTAGTTATCGACATCGCCACTGGCACCAGCCAGCCAAATGTTGTCTCAATCACAACGGATCACATGTACATGTATATTATTTATCCTCTCTCTTAGTGCACTGCCTACTGGCAGGTCCATGGTACATAACGCCTCCACTCTTCTCTGTCTTCCGCCTTCCTCTTCATTTCCACATATGAGTGGGTCTTTAAATCATATAACATACCTAATCTCGGCCTGCCTCTGCCTCTTTTTCCTTCCATTCTACCTTCTATGACCTCTTTTAATAGACCTTCCCCCTAGAATGTGTCCTATCCATCTCTTCTTCCTATTTCTTAATACATTTATCAACTGTCTATCTGTGCCAACTCTCTCCAAGACTTCCTCATTTGTAACCTTTTGGGTCCAGCTAATCCTCTTCATTCTTCTCCAAATCCACATTTCCAATGCCTCCAGTTTCCTAATATCTTCCTTCCTTAAGGTCCATGTTTCACATCCATACAATAGCATGGTCCAAACCAAAGTTTTCACTATCTTTATCTTTGTGTCTTTCTTTAGACGTTTTGTTAATAGTTCTTTTCTACTACCAAATGCCGCTTTTGCTTGTGCAATCCTACTGCATATTTCGCGTCTCACACTTCCCGTCATCGGTTATAGTATGACCCAAATTTTTGAAACTCCTTACCTGTTCCAATATCGTACCATTTATTGTGATATTCACTTCACCTTTATTATTGGACACTCTCATAACCTTGGTCTTTTTTATATTAATCTTCATGTCATATCTTAGAGCCGTATCATTCAGCCTATCCATTTTCTTCTGCAATCCAATCTCGCTGCCCGCTACCATTCCTTGGTCATCTGCAAATCGTACATCTTGTAACAAATTCCCTCCTACTTTTATTCCTTCTTCTAAGTCTTCCATGGCTTCCTCCATCATTGCCTCAGCGTAAATGTTAAACAGCAGCGGCGAAATGATACAACCTTGTCTTACTCCACGTCCTATTTCACCTTCTTAAGAGTATTCTTGTTGGATTTTGATTACTGCTTTTTGATTCATGCATAAGTTCAAAATTAGTCTTCTATCTCTCCAGTCAATTCCTATTCTTTTTAAGATATTCATCATCGTTATCCAATCAATCCTGTCAAAGGCCTTCTCGAAGTCTACAAAGCATACAAAAACGTCATTTCTATATTCTAAGCTTCTTTCGCAAAGAACCCGCATTACCCCTATTGCTTCTCTTGTGCCACACCCTTTCCTAAAACCAAATTGTGTCTTGCTCGGTATCATCTCTGCTTTCGACTGAATGCGATTATTTACTATCTTTACTAAGATCTTCGATGCATGAGGTATTAAGCTGATTGTTCTGTAATCCGAACACTCCACAGCATTGGCTTTTTTGGGAATTGGGATCATCACTGACTTAGTAAAGTCGTCTGGCCAAATACCTGTATTGTACACTTCCATACATACCTCCATTAACTTTTTGAGTGTTTCTCCTTCCAACATTTTCAAGAATTCTACTGGGATTTCATCTATTCCGGCTGCCTTCCCCTTCTTCATACTGTTAATTGCAGAATAAATTTCCTCCTTCATTAAATCGGGGTCCCTTTTATCGTCTTCTATGATATTCTCTTCTTCTATTTTAAAATCCTCTTGAACTGGTTTCCCAGCCTTATCAAACAATTCCTCTACATATTCTCTCCATCTTTCTTTTACTTCTTCCAGCTCTGTTTTCAATTCCCAGCTTTACCCATTATACTAATGTTCTTTGTGTCTCCTTTCTTTTTCTTATCGGTTATTATCTTTTTCTTATTGTTAATATCCTGACTTCCTGGCATAATAGATCCGACCTCCCTCTTCTATCATATTCTGCTAAATCATCACACTTTTCATTCCACCAATGATCTTTTGCTTTGTCGGTAATTCTTCTAAGTTCACTGTTTAAGCTTCTATATTTCCTTTTATTTAATATTTATCCTAATATGCTACAATTATCTCTATAGCCTACTACAATGTTTAAAGTTTTTGTGGAGGAGAAATCATTAAATGGTATAAGAAATCTGGGTTATGTACTTTGAAGCCATTCTGGTGCTCTTTTTTTATTCAGTTTCTGATATATTTAAAGTGATTTGAGAAATTAAAATCTTATTAAATATTCATGGCTGGCTCTGTGAGAGCGGGAATATTTATCTTTTGCTGCACTATTACAAGTAGTGGCTTCAATTTATAGCACTTAACAAGTAATCTCGAGTTGTATGTACTATTAAAATTTACTGTAAATTGCTCTCAACTGTACCATGGACAAGATGTGTATTATTTGAAATCGCTAGTTGTGCATTGAGAGATATTTTAATAAATTGTATATTGTAAACTGATATATAATTTGTAATTAATCTTAAAGAAAGGTGGGAATAAAAGATGATTTGACGTTTCACTGTAATGTAGCGCAACTAAATGTGTTACATATTTTATTTCTCACCCATATGTTTGGAATTAATTTTATTTGCACTCATGCTTGTATTTAGATGTTTAAATTGATCTTTTTGCATTGAGATTTGTATTCATTTCAGCATATGTTCATTAGAATTTATTTTGCGTTAGAATTGCAAGGTTATGAAACGAGAATATTAAATTAAGTAATGAGGAAATGCAAATTAACATGTAATTAGAAGTTTAACCCTCATATATTGAGATATGATTTTTGACTATTGGTGTATTCATTTAAAAACTGATTCTAAGCTAGATATGATATGACATTCAGTAAAAACTAGCACATTATATAAAGCAATGATACAAAATATATGCATAAGAGACATGCATACATAGCAAGCACTCGTGGATTTGGGTGGAGAAATGCTTATGAAGAGCTTGATTCTGATTGGCTGTTGAGCATGGCCTCGATCAATGCTATATTACCAGAGGACAGGCCATATAATTTTAGTTCACTCCTGAACTCTGGCATGTACGGAATTACTAGTTGAACTTGTCTAAATATAATTCTTAATGAAGTATTGCGACAAACACATAAACTAGTAGATTTCATACAAGCTTCTGAATTTCTGACTGCATTCGTAGGAAGTACTGCAACTATGCACCTTCTATAGGTCGGTGATAGTTAGCACGAAAAATACAAAATCTATATTAGAACGATTGTGCCTCACGGGATAGCAGATATTGTGTGGAATTGTCGTCTAATCCTCTATAGGTCGGTTAATCACGACACCAGTTCAATATCTCAATTCATTGAACGTATAAATCCTTGATTGTACAAAAAACGCCGATTACTAGAGTTGAATCTAGATGAAGCGTCTCCTTGTCAATTCAGGTAGAAATAGCTGCATTACAACACTTGGTGTTGGCAGTGAAGGTAGAAGAAGGTAGTGAAGATAGAAGAAAGAAGTGAAGATAGAAGAAAGAAGTGAAGATTGAAGCGGAAGAGAGAATCAGGAAATAGCGAATTTCTACGAAGAACACTAATTTTC
This sequence comes from Enchytraeus crypticus, assembly GCA_905160935.1. Taxonomy (NCBI): domain Eukaryota; kingdom Metazoa; phylum Annelida; class Clitellata; order Enchytraeida; family Enchytraeidae; genus Enchytraeus; species Enchytraeus crypticus. The sequence continues at coordinate 1,351,702 of CAJHZI010000518.1, read as the reverse complement.
TAGTGCCTAATCTAGATAGGTGTTTTTTTCATAGAATTCAGCTAAACGACTATAATCCTGAATTCTATGGAAAGCGCGATTTACTAGTGCCTCAGTCTAGTTAAGTCTTTGCCTTAGATTCAGCTAAACGACTGTAAAATAACACCTCTTGTGTTAACAGTCAGAGGAAAGAAAGAAAAGAAGACAGAAGAGAATAATACTGAAGTTCTACGAAGAACGCTAATTTTCTAGTTGTCCACTCTAGATAAACGTTATCCTTCTAGATCCCAGTCAGGCGATTGCAGGTCCTATAATCTATAAAAAGCGCAATTTACTAGTTGCCTATTCTAGTTACGCGTCTTTTTCACAGATTCAGCTAAACGACTGTAAAATAACACCTCACGTGTTAACAGTCATAATAAAGAATAAAAAGAGGGAAAGTATCAAATCATATAAGCGAGGAGTGCCTTGAAGCCAATAACTCGTTTCCCAATTTCTATCTCGTATTTTAATTGCAAATACAGACATTTAGCTAACTGTTTAAGTAGACTGACTTTATATTTATCGCCTATTTTTAGCATTTTATTAATTGTTTCGTAGTACTCGTTTAATATTCTATTCTATCTTTATGTTTAATGTTTTAACTCGTTATATTGCTATCATGTTTCTTTGTTAATAATAAATCGTTTAAAATAATAAATCACTAGTTTTTGTGTCAATATTCTAATTTAGTTAGAATTTATACAGATAATTACAAATAACACACAAATACTATAAATTATCACACATTGAACGAATAAGCATGTGTTCTGTTCATAGCAGCTCCAGTCTCATTGATTTAGCCTCTAACTGGCTATATGAGCAAGAGATCCTTGCATCCTCAAGATTAATACCGCCAAAGCATGAAGAGTTGCAAAAATCGAACCCACGACTCCATTTCCAAACTCTTATAACGGAGAGAGGATTGGAGAACCCAATAATGCTTATAAGTGAGAATTAAGTTCTGATTGGCTGATGAATATGACAACCAAAGATCTTTAAAAAAAGGTTTTTGTTTTTCTTTATTCTGTGATGACAACCGACGATTGTGATTGGCTATTGATTCGAACGTGGCCTCAATCAACCCTTCCAGGCTAGGCGGGAATTCTCTTTCTGAAAAGCTCGAGCTTATACGTAATTATACTAGTAGAGCTAGTCTAAATATAATTTTTGGGAATTATTGCGACAAACACATATAACTATAGATATTCCCATAGAAGCACTGAATACCTGATTATAAGTTATCTAGCCGCTTAAAAGAATTGCAGAAGCAGACTGCATTAAACTACAACAAAGAAGCATCTTTTTGTGAAATCCCTAGAGTACGGTGGCTCGCAACTGCCATAATTTTTTTTTTGAAACAAAAAATCAAAAAAACAAAAAAAACAAACAAATCTTTGTTACTATAAATAACCACTTTGTTAGTATAAATAGCTCACTAGCAGTATCTATATCACACATAGTCGATGACAACATCCAGCACTCGATCTTGAATCAAAGGCCAGTCCATGTGCAAAAAATAAAGTTTATTGTCAATGACAACATCGAGCACTCGATCTCGCGCCAAATCCAAACCGATGAGCACAAAATTAGGTCAAAAACAGTGCAAATCCAAAATTCAGGTAATTAGTCATGTTAAGTGAATTCGTCAATGACAACATCGAGCACGCGATGTCAAACCAAAGCCAAGCCGATGAGCAAAAAGGAGGTTAAAACTGTGCAAATTCAATATTCAGTTAATTAGTCATACTAAGTGAATTTGTTTATGACAACATCGAGCACTCGATCTTGGGCCAAAGTCAAACCGATGAGCACAAAATTAGGTCAAAAACGGTGCAAATCCAAACTTCAGTTAATTAGTCATACTAAGTGAATTCGTCAATGACAACATCGATCACTCGATCTCGAGCCAAAGCCAAACCGATGAGCACAAAATTAGGTCAAAAGCGGTGATAATTACAAGGTGAGTCTTTGGACTGATTTTCTGCATTTTGGAATTTGCACCGTTTTTGACCTAATTTTGTGCTCATCGGTTTGGCTTTGGTTTGACATCGCGTGCTCGATGTTGTCATTGACGAATTCACTTAATATGACTAATTAACTGAATTTTGGATTTACACCGTTTTTGACCTAATTTTGTGCTCATCGGTTTGGCTTTGGCTCGAGATCGAGTGCTCGATGTTGTCATTGACAATAAACTTTATTTTTTGCACATAGGCTGGCCTTTGATTCAAGATCGAGTGCTGGATGTTGTCATCGACTATGTGTGATATAGATACTGCTAGTGTGCTATTTATAGTAACAAAGTGGCTATTTATAGTAACAAAGATTTGTTTGTTTTTTTGTTTTTTTGATTTTTTGTTTCAAAAAAAAAAAAATTTATGGCAGTTGCGAGCCACCGTACTAGAGGCTACTGAATAACGTTGTTCATGACGTTGCTAGAAGTTTTGTCATTAAAGTTGTGGTATTTTTGCTGTGGCAATTTTGGTCACACCTTTTTGTTTGTAAACAGACTAGTAGAAAAAAGCGCTTTGTAAAACTTGTGTATTTAATTGCATTAAGATATTAAATTGCACTGAGCCAGTATTGTAACAAATAAATAAATAAAATGACACTTTGTATTGGATGTTTTCATAGAATTTGCAATGGCACTTTCAAATATTAAAACTTAAAAACGTAGTGAAAAGATCATCAGACGAGGTACAAATCTAATTCACAAATGCTCAATTCACCTCAGTATGTGGATCACAAAAGCTTCATTTTAACTAATAACATAACATAACATTTACAGAGTCAGGAAGCAATTATATGTTTGTTTAAGACTCATCAGAATGCTCTTGAAATCTAAATGAACCTAAAATGAATCTAAATGAACTAAAATGCTCTTAACTAAAAACCAATTAATATTAATCAAATCATACAGACTTCATGTCAACATGTCAAATTTATACATAGCCTATGTATAACACTTAACATGCAATTAACTTCTAATTTACATGTTTTTATGTTTATCATATTTATTTTTAAAAGCATTCACTGATTCTGCTTCCACAACTTCGCTTGGAAAACTATTCCAAGCATTTATAACTCTCTGACTAAAGAAAAATTTCCTTAAATCTAGTCTACTTCTAAATTTACTAAGTTTATACATATGTCCCCTTGTGTTTCTGTTGTTTGATAAATTAAACCAAATACTATGGTTAACTTTGCTGAAGCCTTTGAGTATCTTAAAAACTTCTATTAAATCTCCTCTAGTTCTTCTCTCACTTAAAGAGGTTAATCCTACGAATTTTAATCTATTCTCATAACTAAGTTTTTGACAGTCAAATACCAGCCTTGTTGCTCTGGCTTGTACCCTTTCTAATTTGTCGATATCTTTCTTAAGATATGGGCACCAAGCCTGAACGCAGTATTCAAGTTTGGGCCGTACAAGAGCCTTATATAGCCTTACCACAATATCTTTATTTCTACATGTAATTGTTCTTTTAATCATTCTTAATACACAATTAGCACTATTTAAAACTTTATTACAATTTTCACTAAATTTAAAAGAGCTATCCACAAAGACTCCTAAATCCCTCTCACTGTTTGTGGATTTTAGTTTAGTATTGTTCAATGTATACTCAATTTCTAAATTATTCCCTATATGCATAACTCTACATCTAACATAACATAACGGCACGCTGGGTCAGGAGGCACAGATGCTTGTTTAAGACCCATTTCCTCCTTCCTGTCCATGGTTATTAATTTCTCAGCATTGAACTCCATTAGCCAATCCCTAGACCAGTTCTGTAATATTTTTATATCATACTTTAAAATCTCAGCATCTTCAATGTTGTTTACTACCTTTGCTACTCTAGAATCATCTGCAAATTTACTAAATTTAGATACAATATCTATGTCAGTGTCATTGATGTAAACTAAAAATAACAGAGGTCCTAAAACAGAGCCCTGTGGCACACCACTCTTCACTGCTGCCCATTCCGAGAACTCGTCCTCGACATTCACCCTTTGTTTTCTATTGCTTAACCAATTACCTATCCACTTTAAAAGTTTGCCCATTATTCCATGTGCTTCCAACTTACTAAGTAATCTTTTATGTGGAACTTTATCAAACGCTTTAGCAAAGTCTAGATATAAGATATCAATGCTATTTTTATTATCTACTTCCTTTGTAATATATTCTAAAAAATCTAGCAAATTAGTTAAACAAGAACGCCCACTAATAAAACCATGCTGACTATTTCTAATTAAGTTATATTCTTCCAAGAAACTAATTATTTGATCCTTAATAATGCTTTCAAATGTCTAACTGATTATACTTGTTAAGCTTATAGGTCTGTAATTTGCTGCTTTATCCCTATTTCCCTTTTTATGTATTGGTACAACATTTGCATTCTTAAAATCTTGAGGAACCACCCCTGTTTTCATTGAAGCTTTTAGTAGGTTTAATAGAGCTGGTGCTAATTCATCTCTTAGTTCCGAAATCAGTTTTCCACGAATCTCATCTGGACCTTGACTTTTATTGACATTTAGCGAATTTCTGCTCTAGTACAGTGGTTTTAATGCTCTAGTACAGTGATTCCCTGTTTAGCCAAGCGAACCCCATTTTTTGCTTTCAGGTGGTTCCTTCAGAGTTTTTTTGAGTAGACTACTTTGCTACTGTACTTTGGTAATGTTCCAAGGTGGCTAGCGGCGAGGCTATTTGGTTTTGCCCATAACGTCATCCAAGCCAATGATCAAAACTGTCTGCTGTCTGGATGATTTTCTCCGAGAGTCTAGTCCTATATACAGCGGCGCAGTGAATTTTATCTGCCACTTTACTGCCGAGAACTATGCACCAAATTCTTCAGCAATAAGTGACTCCTGATGCTAAAATGTTTAATGCAAGCCCTACTTGACATTGCAGCTAGTCACAGTGATGACCTCCTGCTGTATGATTTGTTTTAGTCACATATTTTGCTGATTGTTACAAAGGTTTGCTTTCTTATTAAACAAATTCATAGCTGGCAATGACCCCTCTGATTTAGTTCGGCGCCTCGTCGGGGGTTTGCGACCAGGCACAGATTGATATTTTGAATATTTGATTTTTATTAAAATGTTGTATAATGCATAGTGTAGAGCGGAGCCGGAACCCGGAACAATTTTATCCAACGTCCCTGTTTTTATGACTGGAAACGCATTAATGTTGAGTAGATAAAATCTAGAACAGGGAATTTTTGTGATTTCAGATGGTATGCTTACTCTTATTTATATCTAAGTTTTGTTATTTTCTTTGAGTCTCAAAATGACTGATAATTTCTCAAGAACTAAGAATTACTCTGCTAATGGTGAGATATTTTCAGAAGAATTTCTTTCATGGGATGCTAATCTGTCAAAACTACACAAGGATCATTTTGCAAGACTAAATGGTTAGCACTTTAAAGAAATTTAAAAAAAATATTTTTAAATGCAAAGTTTGCTGCTTGTTTAGTGTAGGCCTAAATTGTTCTATGTTTTTAGTTATGCACACTGCAGAACCATTTTGGGTCTAATCAATCAGAAAAAAAATCCTTGGATGAGTGCAGATTTTAAAAATTATTTTCTTTCATTGGTCGGCTAATTGAAATAATGTAGGGTATAATTGAAATAATGTAGGGTATATATTATGTGACTGCTTCCGATGATTGTAAAGTTTAGCACAGCACTAGCATTTGATTTTGCGATAAATACTATTTCTGATGTTATATAGAGAGTACTTAGTGTACATGTGTGTACACACACACACACGAGCACACACACACACACACACACACACACATATATATATATAATTTTCATATATAGTGAATATATATAATATTATATATATATACATATAATATATATGTGTATTTGTTTCATATGTATATAGTATATATACACCATATATACCAGCATTTGATAATTAAACTAATAGCTCTAGTAAAATGTACAACTTTAGATTTTTATGTTATCACTTATTAGAAATTGAAGCTCCTTCCTTTCAAGCTTTGAACAGCTATGCACACAGAAGAACTTTGGCTTTATAAAGATATCAAGACATGAAAAAACGTTGTTTCGATGATCCCTGTGTCACGTGCAGCAGCAGTTTGAGAATCTTCACAGACTTATTCAGAGCCAATCAGTAATTGCTTTTTTTGATTCCAGAAAATAGAGGATTCTAATTTTAAATTGCACTTGCTTTATAAAGGGTGCTTTATAAAGGCTGAATTAGGCAGATAATGCAGAAAGAAATATATGCTATGATTTGCTATCACAGGAATTGTTGATTAGTTTAAAACTCAGATGTTGTAAAGATAATCTTGGAACAATAAGGTACTGAACAGGGCCGGCCCATAAGCCCAGTGAGGGGCGACACTCCAGCATGAATATTTTAAGAAAATGTCAATTTGACAAATTGACATGTATAACTTATTAATTATTTTACCTATTATTATTTAACTTAATGTTGTCCATTTGTTTGAATAATTCTTTTCATTTCTTTAGCAATATCCTTCTTCCACACAGTACAGGATCTGTATAATCTTTTCTCTGTTTAGACACTTAAAAGTGGAAAATTTGACATCATATTTGAAACCTGAATCAGCAGTTGTAAGAGCCTTTCTCAGACAAGTTTAATATCTAATATGGATTGGTTATACCAACTTGTATGACTGTTCCTCCTTTGACGAACGTTGGTACAATTTCTGCTCCATTTTGGATAATTTATTTGCGATGTGTCTACCTTTAAAAACTAAAAACTTCAGGTCCTTTACGCAGTAGCAGCACCCATTTCAAACCAACTCGCCGTTTAAAAATTTCAAATCTGGTAAAACTAGAAACAATGCTGCTGCAATATATATAAATACCTTTAGATATAACGCAGAACGTTATTATTTTAAAAATAGATGTGTAAATAAATGGAATAACCTTCCTCATAGTATCATTAATGCTAGCTCTCTTCCGTCCTTTAAAAAGGGCCAACATTTGTCAATCTGATATACTTAAATCTGTGAAATATTGTCTTTAGTCGTTTTTATTTCCATTTGCTTGTATACTGATTTTATGTAGTGAATTTATTTTAGCTCTGTCTATGATTGCCTTCACTCTTGTATGTAGGATACTATAATTTTATTAATTAATCTTTTTATATTAATTTTCTACTTTTAATGAACTAAATCCAGATTATGTAAGCGCTTTTATGGCCTGTATTTTTCTTTAACACAAACGTTTCCATATTTCGCTTTTCTATTTGCTTTACCTGCATTTTTAAATGTTTGATGTGATGAATAAATAAATAACAATAAATAAACAAGATCGTGTGCCCGATGCCTTTGGAAGTCTCTGCGGCTCCTGGAATGAGAACTTAGAGCTCTTTAGAAAAATGTTTGTGATACAAGTGAAAAAACCAGCTACACGGTCTCAAGCTTGTGAGCTTCATAATACACCTGAATGATCTGATACTCTGGAGATACACATGCCTTCTGACCTTGTTCTGAACTGACTTCCTGAAAAGATTCAATGTAGTTATCAAATCTCTGCAATCTGTGGACTTTGACTATCACTGAACTGTATACTTCACTGACATCTAATACTTGTATGCTGTACATTGTATATATCCTTATTTATTATTAATTATTGATTGATGGTACTTTAAGAACTGTAACCCTGATTTTTGCGGAACTGGTACGGTTACTATTTGTCTTTAGTATCTGGGTGAGAGAGTGTTTTGGTTCATGAGTGCGTGCATTTCCTAAGTTAAATTCTTGAAACTATGTATGCATGTATTTATTGAGACGTAGTTTGTTTGGCATTTAGGTAGGGTGTACGTAGATCATGCTGGAGCAACTCTTTACTCTGAGAGGTTTATGGAAGACTGGTTGACCAGCGTTAAGAAAAATTTATTTTGCAACCCTCATAGCCACTCTGAAACATCTTTACGAACTACTGAAGCTATTAATAATGTAAGACACATGTTAGTATGAAAAAGCTTATATTTAATTTTGCTTTAGCATCAAAATATTGTAATGAATTTACTGCTTTACTTGTAGTTCAGTTCATTTTCTAAGCCTTAGCTTGTATAATTTTAACCACTACAATTTTTCACACTGGACTAAAATCCTTACATTGAAGTTTCTCATATTTTATCAAATCGGAAACAGGGAAGCCTCTTTCAAAAATTCAACTCTTAACCAATATTCAGTTAAGCAGTTATTAGTTGAAAGCAATTTATCTGCACTGCTTCCACAATCTGGAAACTAGAAGGAAAGCAAAAATGTACTGTTAAATATGAAAAAAGAACTTGCCAATATATCTCACTTTCTATAGTTCTCACATTACATAAAACAGTTAAAATCTCTGACGCTCAAATAATTGACTGAGGAAATAAAAAATTTGCTACAGAAATGTTTATTCATTTGCAATTTCTTGAACTACATAATCAGTGTATTATATTAAGAAATAAAAGTGTGCAGTAAAACAGAAAAGATAGTCTTAAATTAAACGGTTGGAACAAAATTAACCTACTATCCGGCTATAACAATTGCACAATAATGACTATTCTGTTAGTACTTTCTAAACGATATTTGGCACAATATTAGATTTACTACAATAACATGTACAGCGATATTTATAAATTAGTATGACTATTTCTTCATTCTTAAGATCGAAATATCTATAATGTGAATATTTCAATAAGATTGATCTTTAAAAAATTTAATCTTTTATTCGACATTTTTAGTTCAATTAAAATTTGGCCTGAATAACTTAAATATACTTCTAACTAGAAAGTGAAACTACGTTAAGCTAAAGTATGTTGATTATGACATGTCATATTTTGAAATTTTCCTCTCAGTTTGTTTTTTGCCCTGTGTCTACTGTTGTGGGCTGAGCCGGTGGCTTGCTGGCATGTTGTTCGCCTGCGGATCAGTAGATGCTTGTTCATATTCAGTGCTGTCTCCATCACTGACAAGCTGTCGAGCAGGAAACTGACGTTAAACTTGGCTTTAACATTTGGCTTTCAGCGCCTTAGTCGATTTTGTCGTAAGCCACCACCGCTCACATTCATGACCCCGCCCCCTCTCCCCGTGGGGTGATTTCACCCCCTTTGATAACCAGTGGTCTAAGAAATTGAGATTCTGAATTACTGAATTGATGTGTGCTTATGTTTTTCAGGATATTGCAGCACTTCAACACCACATCCGCATCTTACGATGTTGTCTTCACTAGCAATTGTACGGCTGCTCTGAAACTGGTTGCAGAGTCTTATGTGTTTCACAGTTGTTCATCTGATACAGAATGTGGCTCTGTTATTAATATTATCCAGTCTAACGTGGTAAAGGGAGATGAGTGCGGTGTACTTGCCTATATAAATGATAATCATACGTCGGTAATCGGAATGAGGAATGTGGTTAAAGAAAGGGGAGCAGAATTCTTGTGTGTTACAGCGGATCAGGTCGAGGAGAGCTTATTGAGTGGTATCTATTGCAAGTTTTACTTTAATTGTACTTTATTTGTACTCCTACTATATTATTGTAAGTACAGTAATTGCTCGAAAGTTCTACAGGGTGAGTAAAAAAAATGATTACACCTGCAAAAAGTTTGAATATCTCAGGCTATTGTTTATATCTTCCAATAAAACTTCTACCAATTACTAAAGGACCGAAATGGATGAAAATTAGCCAACCCGTCAGAAATTAGTCCTTCAGTAATTGTTAAAAATGTTATTGAAAAATATTAACAGTAGTCTGAGATATTCAAACTCTTTGCAGGTGTAATCTTTTTTTACTCACCCTGTAGAACAGGCAGGATTGGATAGCCGACTTACCAAACTAGTTGGTCGATAAGCAGAAAGCTGTCATTTGACTTAAAAACTAATCCTTTCTGACATTATCATATAGCGCTACGAGAAGCGTTAATCGAAGGTTGATTTAATTATGAGCGTTATTCTTAAGACTTTTCACTGTATATGTATATTAATCATTAGTCTGCTGAATATTCCTCGAATTTAGTATAATTGCAAACATGCCAGCGTCCTTTCTGACTCTAGGCTTGAAAGATTTATTTGATCTCTCATATCTCTGTTAAAGAAATCATTTTGCTTCACGAAATCTTTTACATAAAATTCCTTTATTTTATGTAACCTTTATTCTTTGGGCGCCAACCTGCTTTAACTTTCAAAATTTCCAAATTTATAACGGAAAGAGACTTTTCTTTCACGACTTTTTCATTTCCCGCTATGCGAAACTCTTTGCCGTCTTATTTTCACTCAAGCTATTCTTTATCCATTTTCTCAATTTTCTGTTCCTTCCTAAAGAACATACATGTATATATATAACATTTTTATTTTATATACATTCTTTTTATTTATCGTCTTTTGTAGGGTGTACTTACTAATCTGACATCTTCTTTGAATAAAGAAAAATACCCTTTCATTATTTTGACTACAGTTTTGCCAATTACCATTAGGTAGCTGTTTCTCGAACATCAAATCATTGAGGATGCAACTTCAGCTTCAAGATATTCACACTTGCTCGAACAAGCGAAGATCAGAAGAGTCGGATAAGCCTCTCGCAATGAAGTCACAACAGTTATCAGTGCTATCATTCGTTTTAAATTTAGTTGTAAATTGATCACCGACAAAGTCGTGAGTTACGCACATAGCTTAAGAGATGCAGAGAGAGAGAGAGAGAGGGAGAGAGAGAGAGATATTAACGATAATTCACTTTGAAACTACGAGAAATAAACTTCTCGAATGTTACTCGCTTGCTTTTGCACTTAGTCTATAAGGCACATTCTTTAGCTTGTATATCATGAGAACTGAAGTATTAGAGTAATGCAGATGGTAGACAAATTGAAGCGAGCTTGTTGTATCTGGTAAACCTGTTCTCCAGGCACTGTTATTTAGAAAGTCTAGATGAAAATCAAGAGGACTGGGAACGAAAGCCTCGATATTTTATGCGTGAGAGTCAGAGAAATGTATCAGCCGTGAGGCTAAATCTAACCTACCCTTTGAGTGATTGTGTAATAGTTCTGAATTATTACTATGTTCTTAACAGTCGTTAAATATTTTGTATTTGTAGATTTGCAATCAAGGTGTCATGACAACAATTATTTCGCTGATTCTCTTAACAATCTGTTTGTTTATCCTGCGCAAAGTAATTTTTCCGGACAGCGCTACCCGTTGTCATGGATATCGAGAGTTGGAAGAAGCAACGGGCTGTTTGGTAGACGTGGACGCTGGAGCGTGTTATTGGACGCCGCTAGTTATTTAACCACAACGCCACTGGACTTAAAAACCTATCAACCTGACTTCGTGGCACTCTCATTCTACAAGATGTTTGGTTTTCCTACTGGAATAGGTAAGATCGAGGTGCTTCAGTGTACTCGCTACCATCCATTGTGCTGTCGGCTTTGTCTGGCAGATCATTTAATGCTAATATTTTCAAGTATATATTAAACAACTACTAATCCTATTGGAATAGAATATCTTTTATATGTTGTTATATTATATTGATATGTCGGTTGGTGATCTCTCTCTCACTCTCTCTCTCTCTCTCTCTCTCTCTCTCTCTCTCTCTCTCTTTCTCTCATATCTTATAAATCTCTCTCCCCTCTGATCTTATAGAATCAACTCTCTCAATATCCCCATATGGTCCATGATAAGCCGGATTTCATATAAGGATATATTTATTTTATTTAATGTTAATATCTAAATATTTCTTAAAACTATGAAATTTCGATCATTAATATTTTCTGCATTTGGACCCTTTTCAACAAAGAGTTTATCATATTTAAACTCTGTAGACGAAATATATTTAGCTCTTTTGAAGAGAAAGAAATGACCCGAATTCGCTTTTACTGTATATTTAAGATCTCAGGTTGTTTACGATGTCTCATTAGCTGTGCTTTGGAACGAATTGGATCGCTTAGAATTTAGTACAGTACTTATTAAAATTAAATAAGGTTATAAGACTTAAATAAGGTTATAAGGTTATATATGTAAGACTCAAGAAAGATTCGAAAGGGATCCGCGACCCGTATCTTGGGTGGCATTTTGATTTAACACTAACAATTAATAACCAACATTTGCTAACGTTTTTAGGGCATAATAAAAAAGCTGAATACGGCGTCATTTGACGAGCCTGTAATTTATTTATTAATTTTACAACTCAATGGTAGATAATTTACTAGTACAAAGCAACAAAAAGAACTTTTTACATTGATTTAATGTAATGATTTCTGAATATGGATAGGGATATTTATGCATAGTTGTTAAAAATGTACAAAAATGTTCTGTATAGTGTGTTTACTAAATAGAAACCATATGTAGCCTAACTTTGTTTTTATTGAAGTATGACTTTTAAATATTGAAATAATTTTATTTAGGAGCACTTTTAGTCAAGAAAGAGTCGGGATATTTGTTGAAGAAGCGGTATTTTGGAGGTGGAACTGTACAAATGTCCCTGACTGACCGTCCTATTCACTCCTTCCGGAAGTCTATTAATGAACGGTATGTTAGAAATTATATAAACTGAGTGTACTGCTGTATTGACTATAGTAATTCTGTTTTACTATACGGTCCGAGTGTTTTAAACTGTGAGGTGCCCTATCTCAGTAGATGAACTATCTTAGTAGCTCATCTCATTGAGCTGCATATCTTATGCCCCGTTATCTGGTGTGTATCTCTTCAAGATAAAATATTATTTGTTGTGTGATATCTTTCTATCTGTCTCTCTCTGTCTTTTCTGTCTCTCTCTTCTCTCTCTCGCACAATCTCTTTGTTTTTCTGTCTGTCTGTCTATGTTTCCGTGACACAAAAGAGAGAATTCTGTCATATGCCCATGAGATATTTTCTTTATTTGAGATTCTGTCATTTTAGTTAGTCTTAAGATGAGTTTCTTTGTGTTTGCTATCGGTTACAACATTTATATTTAAAGCTAGGCTGTAGGAGTCACCGCATTGTAGCACTTATAAGCCTACATAACGAGGCTGACTGTTGTGTGATCTCTGCTGCAATGATTGTGTTTGATAGATTGGAGGACGGGACTTTGCCATTCTTAGAAATACTGGGACTGCAATACGGATTTGACATGATAAAATATATTGGTATTTAAAAAGTTGTTCCTTCAAAGTCCGCTATTCACTTTTCTATCGCTTAATAAGATAATTCTAGGCCCTATCCACATTTTAGTATAGCCTGTAGCTTCAGGATAATAGCTTCTGAGGTGGTCTCCCACCTCAGTTATGTTTAGTCATCTCTTAACGATACTTGCAGTTTATGGTTGATTTATGCAGTGGCACAGACACAACACGGGATAATATAAAATCTACCTAGAGCATTTACATATTATGTCGAGGAAACAAATATGAAACTTATACAACGTATTGTCTGATAGGATATTATATATATATATTTATTTACTTATATATATATGCATGTATATACTATATATAAAAATATATATATATATATATACTGTATATATGCATGTATGCATATATATATATATTTATATATATATATATATATATATATATATATATATATATATATATAATATAAATATACATATATAAATATATTTATATATATATATATATATAGATAGATAGATATATAGATAGATAGATTGATTGATTGATTGATTGATAGATTGATTGATTGATTGATTGATTGATTGATTTTAAGATGGATTTTAAGATTTTTCGTAGTTCAACCTTGAAGCTGAGATTAATATATCTTATTAGATCTATAGTATAACTTCATTAATGTTTTGCCAATACGGCTACTTGACTGGTTGACTGTTTGAATTTGTTGATATATTTATCATTGTTTATTTAACTATTCGTTCATTTGAACAAATAGTTAAATAATAGTTAATAGTTAATAATAGTGAATAGTTTCTTTCTTTGCTTTTTTTGACAGGATCTGTTTGTCCTATATCTCAGCATTGCTTCACATTGGCTCAATACGTATACCTGCAGCTGTCATCATTAACTCACTATAACGGTGTGAAGCTGGCTTGTATTTACACCGGAGGCTCTTTCAGTAGTCCAGATCAACAGGGCCCTATCATTAACTTCAATCTACGCACGTCGACTGGTTCATTCATCGGATTCTCACAGGTTAGATATTGCACTGTATTAGCAAAATGATCTAGTTTAGTGCTCGATGTTGTCTCGGAAGACATTCGCACTCTTGTTTTGTTGTCGTTGGTGTTAATGGTGTTGTTGTTGTCATTGAGGACAAGAATTCATTGTACCTTTTAATTGTACTGCAGTGGCCTTTAAATTTTATCTTACTCAACTTTTGAGAATGAAAACACATTTACATATGCATATATAGAAATAACAAAATTATGCTTTTGGAGTGTAGTAATAGCAGTACTCCTAAATAGTTCAATAGTAGTAAACAGCAGTTGACAATTTTAATCTTTGGGATTGCAAAAACGCTTGGGTGATGTGTTGTTGGCGCTATCAGAAAACCAGATACCAACTTGTCTGATTAACAAATAAGGAATCTTTTAAGCAAACATGAACTGCTAACCTGATATCAACCAATCAGATCTCAATCAGATATCAGCCAGTTAGGCACCAATTAACCAGATATAACTTTTTGCCTAAGGTCAATATATTTGATTCAGAGAAAAGTAAACATATTAATATAAAATAAATATTTCTAGAGAAGCCATTGATTGGAGAAATATGGCAATGTGAATGGCAATCGGGGAATGAATAGTTAGTGGTATTATAAACAGAGAGATTGGCTCAAATTTGTTTGTGTGAACTGCACAATCAGCAAATAAAATGCTTCTTTATGTTCTAACCGTCTACATATAAAAATTATGTAGCATTGCAACATCATTTAGCCTAAGGGTGGAGGAATTGACAATAACTTCAGTATCATAATTACGATGTCCTTTAGGTGGAGAAACTGGCAGAGCTTTATCATATTGATCTAAGAACTGGCTGCTTCTGTAATATTGGCGCATGTCAACAGCATCTGCAGCTGACTTCTGAACAAATTATAAATAACTTTAAGGTATGAGGATTGAATTCTTCTTCTTGGAAATTATTAAATAAAAATTTGTCTATACTCTTTTGCCTGTTTTCTTCTTATCCTATACATATATAAGATAAGAAGAGACATACATGTGCAATATGTAAATCAGAGATTATCTTCAATTATCATACCTCGAGATGATCGTGATAGATTGATTTTCATACTTATAATTATTGTACTGTCATATTTATTGCATAAGATCTGTTTGGTGTACAGACACGTGTGTACGTGGAAATCTTAATAATTAGCTAAATGGATCCTATTCATATCCAACAGACCTGTGTAGAAGCACTGATACTCTCGGTTGTTTAACTTCAGAATAACTGCCGTACCTTAGACATGTTCTCCCAGTACTGCTCGTAGTTAACGTCAGAAGTGAGACTTCCCTCTAAACAAGCGCTTTATTCTATCGGCTTTACAAAATCAATCACAGGATATCTGGCTAATATTCGAGAGGACATTTCAGTAGAAGGAAGCACATCTGTCTAAGCTGAAGAAATGGAAATATTTATTACGAATCTGGGGCTATCAACAGTAACAGCAGTATTTTAAACGTACGATAAGTAAGAACATGAATGAAGTTATATGGGCTCACATTCAAAGCATATGATTTCAGTGTAATGTGAATATGAGCTACTAGTTTTAAACACTAAAGAGTGCATAGTTAAAACTGAGAAGGGTATGTCTCCCTGCTTGCGAAAAATGTGATTGCATATTAAATAATAATAATAGAAATTATGTAATAAATTATTTTAGTGTAATGATTTATATTTGATTAAAAACTTAATTTTTTCATTTAAAATATATCCTGGCCTTGCGTTAATTTTATAGTGTCGAAACCTTTTCAGATGTCGAACTTTTCAGTAAGTATAGTTACTAGAGGGTGGCTAGTAACCTATTTATACGGAATCACAGCAAGACACAAAAGTTACAATAACTTATCATGTACCAATGGAAAAGGTATTAAAAGTTGAGTCTAGTGATACCGATACCAATAATTATAAGAATAGTTGAGTCCAGTGATACCAATAACTATTAGAAGCTTGAATGATGTCTTCTCACGTCACAAATCGCTAAAATGAGCAGAATATGAACAAAGCAAACTCTCAGTTCATTCGATTTTCCAGTCATTCGAAAATCACTATCAAGTTTTACTTCAAAGAATCGATCGAATAACAAACTAGAAGGTTTTTAGGTTCTTGCCTGGCCGATTAAAATGCAGACTAGTATTCAGGATCGCATTTGGGTGCGATAGGCTATCTGATTGGGACAACGAGATCATTATTTCTTTTATTTATAAACCTGAATTCCAAAATGATGGAATTTAGCAAAACACGTAGAAGACGTTTCTGAAAATGAACGTTACTTGCAAGTTGTTAAGAACCCAACCATGCATAGGCATTTTTTTGTTTTTTTAACTGCATTGGAAATATATAGTATTTTTTCTGTGAATAATGCAATAGGCTGGTCATATCTGTGGAGATAGTATGGACATCATTGATGGGCTACCGACTGGATCAGTAAGAGTGTCCTTTGGTTTATCATCAACGCTGGCTGATGCGAATAAACTGCTGAAGTTCATCACTGAATGCTTTCTAGAACAAACTCCTTCGTCTCTAAGTACCAGCCCCGAAACGATGGAGCGATTGTGTCTTGAGTCTGACTCGTTGTTGAAAATATTCATCTACCCTGTGAAGTCAGGGGGCGCTGTAGAGGTGAATGTCACTTTTATTCATTGATGGCTACTAAAATAAAATACCTTCTGTCTCCCTGCTTGTGAAAAATGTTATTAATAACAACAATTTAATATTAGAAAAATGTTAATGTTATTAAGTAATATTCGAAATTATGTAACAAACTATTTCAGTGTAATGATTTTTAATCGATTAATAACTTAGTTTTTTCATTCTAAATATATCCTGGTCTTGTGTAAATTTTATTATAGTGAAATATGTATTAAGCTTATACTACACATAGTCGCTCCAACATGAAATTATCATTGTCTACCAGCTGAAATTACCGTTGTCTACCAGATGAATATATATAATAAACTTTGTAAAGATAAATACAAATGACGGATTATACTGGAGCTTATTATTTATAGGTCTATATCATCATCATCGTCATCATCTTCCCTTAAATCCTATTACTAGTTTATTATATATATATATATATATATATATATATATATATATATAGTAAGTCTTGCAGTAGGCCTATTTAAATTTTGAGGAAACCACAAACCTCTTTAAAATGTAATCCATTATTGCTTTCAATGTAATCATTACTTGCTTATTTATCATATCCATTATTATGTGTATTGTTTAGATGGCACGAATATTGTGCTGATGTGTTATGGTTTGAAAAAATAAATAAATGAGTACAATGTTAGACTCACTTTAGCTTGTGAGTCTAACACTTAACCCTATCGAAAGCAAGATATTGACCTAATCGAATCAGTGCAAAAAAGATTTACCAAACGACTTTTGGACTAAAAGAACATCCTTACCCCCATAGATTAAAATTACTTGATGCCAAACCAATTGAACTGCGTCGAATTAAATTAGACCAAATCTCCTATTATAAAATAATGAACCATTGATTGATTTACCTATTCAGGATTTTTTCTTTTAAAAGCGGAATCACAAGAAACAATAGTGCCACTCTTTATGCTAAACCCTTTAGATGTAACGCTGAACGTTACCACTTTAAAAATAGCTGTATAAGCATATGGAACCAACTACCGTCTAGCACAGTAAATGCTCCCTCTGTACTTTCGTTTAAGAAAAGTCTTAACGAAACTGATCTTAGCAAATTTATGAGAAACTGCTACGCGCTTTGACATAATATTTTAACCTATTATTGTTCTCGTTCAATTTTTAGCTAAGTGCGTTATTCTGTTGTTTTTATATTGCTCTAAATCATCTAAGTAAATTCAAGTGATATTTGATAGTGATATTCAAGGACCTTTGATTCTATAACTTCACGTCTACTTTTGAGGCTCCTCAAAGGTTCATTTTGAAGAGCTACTGTTTTTGAAGTCATTAATTAGCGTAATACTATATTGGATTAGATTAACAAAATTAAAAAAAACATTTGATTAGATTAACAAGCTATTACAATTGCGACGAGCAGGTACCAATGAGCAGAGTTACACCGCGAGGCCTGCAGTACGACAGACAGTGGATGATCATCAATGAGAGCGGCCATTGTGTCACTCAGAAGAGGTTGCCGGCTCTCTGTAGGATTGTTCCTAGGATAGATGAGTCGATTGATTCACTCGTTCTGACGTATCGGGGAGCCCGGGATCTAACGCTTCCTCTCACGCTGCATGAAGCTGCTGCTAGGGACGTCAAACTGTGCAGCGGCAGGGTTTGCGCTGATAGGTGAGTAATTTATTTGCCGATATATATTAATTACAAATGGAACTCCTCGTGGCGCTCAATACATTGTGTATTTGCTATGCAAAATCGAAAGTTTAAATAAATAAATAAATAAACTTGGACAAATATAGCCGTCTTATGCATCAAATGTCAAACATTACTCTAAGGTATGACCACTCTACTGTATGACCACTATACTGTATGATCACTCTACTGTATGACCACTCTACTGTATGACCATTCCACTGTATGACCACTCTACTGTATGACCACTCTACTGTACGACCACTCTACTGTATGACCACTCCACTGTATGACCACTCTACTATATGACTACTCTACTGTATGACCACTCTACTGTATGATCACTCTACTGTATGATCACTCTACTGTATGATCACTCTACTGTATGACCACCACTCTACTGACCACTCTACTATGACCACCACTCTACTGACCACTCTACTGTATGACCACTCTACTACTGACCACTCTACTGTATGACCACTCTACTGTATGACCACTCTACTGTACGACCACTCTACTGTATGACCACTCCACTGTATGACCACTCTACTATATGACTACTCTACTGTATGACCACTCTACTGTATGATCACTCTACTGTATGATCACTCTACTGTATGATCACTCTACTGTATGACCACTCTACTGTATGACCACTCTACTGTATGACCACTCTACTGTATGATCACTCTACTGTATGACCACTCTACTGTATGGCCACTCTACTGTATGACCACTCTACTGTATGACCACTCTACTGTATGACCACTCTAATGTATGACCACTATATGACCTCTCTACTGTATGACAACTCTAATGTATGACCACTCTACTGTATGACCACTCTACTGTATGACCTCCCTACTGTATGACCACTCTAATGTATGACCTCTCTACTGTATGACCACTCTACTTTATGACTACTCTACTGTATGATTACTGTACTGTATGATTACTGTACTCTATGTGTAGTATAAGCTGTTACGACTGTGGAGATGAAGCGGCTGTGTGGTGTCAACAAGTTCTTGATAAACCTGGACTGCGTCTCTTGCGTCAGGCTTCTCATGACTGTCGACTTGCTGCTTCAAAACAAAAACCAACAATAGAAACAGTGGAAGGTAGGCTTGTTTATTTTGGTTATTTAATAGATGCGATAAACTCTTCCTTTAAATATCTTTACTTTTCTCAAGTCATAGTTAAAACGTCCAAGTTTTTGAGTAATATTGGTGTTGTTTAACTGTGTTCTTTACAACATTGAAGTAAAATGTGCTGCAGAATCAGTTTCTGTTCGAGAAGGGCTGTGTGGAGTCAGTGTTTTTCATCCAAGGTTGTTTCTCAGGCAGTCTTTCAGACCCAAGGACTATATAACTGTATATATGTTAATAAATTATTAACTAAATCAGATTTTCGGTATCAGACACTCACAGAATTGTACTACTGCGCTAGATATACACACATACCCACATGTATGGCAGCTTTCTTTCGTTGGATGTATGACCTGCGTTTGGTTGCATTAGGTAGCGCTACGAATATCTTCTACCATTCTTTAAAAAATTTACAATACTTAAAACTTTAAGAAAATTAATATTCTAACAAAAATACCATGATTAGATGTCTAAAAGGATTAACAGGTAATGTGGCGTATGTTGTTTGTGTGTGTTGCGCTACTCGCTCAGGAGCGGCTGAGGGGTCGAGTGGCTCTCTCAACGGTGCTCAGGGGAACTTGTCGCTGGCTAATGAGGCTCAGTATCTGCTCGTAACGTCAGCCAGTCTCAACTCTCTGCTGGAGGTCATTCAGCGAAGAGCCAAGGAGTCCAGCGTGCAGACTATTAGTATGTCCTACTATTTTCTTAACTACAAGCAACTTTTGGGTTTTGCTTGTGTATGCGTTGGGTTTTTTGGTTATGATTTATTATGAATGTTAATATTATGCACTTTTTAAGATGCACCACTTGTTTATGTTAGTGTATATATATGCTATGCACTTTTAATGCCTAGCTACCAAATAAAGAGTGAAAGAGAATTCATTTGGATAATGTCTCAATTTTTACATATTAGTCAACCGTTGTATTAAACATTGCAAAGCAGTATTTAGTTAAGCCTAAAACTCCTCTTATTTATTTGTATTTGCAGCATAACATGTCATAGATTTTTCAGGATTGAGTAAAGACCTGCGGGCTTATGAAGGTCAATTTTCGTCAGTTAGTCGGAAAGTTAAATCTTGGATTGAATTCAGTACAACAAAGTCCGCTGATCCTTGTTAGTTCTATTTAGTGAGCGCAATTAGCAAAGGATGATTACAAAGCTAACAGATGATTTACAATTACAATTTAATCCTATCCGATACTCTTGGGAGACGATTATCACTATCGTTGTGTTAATGAACATTTTTTCCGTTAATTTATACTTTATGACAAAATGCTTAATTTGCATATGTTCTGGAGTTTATACGCCTTCTTTTCAGAAGGTAAATACTTTCTCGTTTGGCTTTGCTGCATAGCCACTAAATGATTTTGTGGCCGCTACAGATGTTACCCGTGGTGACTTTGCATTGAGCTTAGTTGACAGAAGAATCAATAAATTTAGCGATGCTCTATGACACTTAATAATTTAATATCCTAGTGCACAAGGCTTGCGACATACGAACGCAGGAGCGGTTTAGTTTTCCAAGTTGTTAGATTATTATAGATTGACAGATACGATTGATTAATAGATATGAAAGAGTTTCTAAAGATTCCCCGTGTTGTGTCCGGGTTGTTTGAAGAATTGACCAACCAGCAACTGCACGTGTCGTAGAAGGCAACTAAAGCACTAAGATCCACATCAACGTCAGAAAGGGCATTCGGTTAGTGAGCGCCTAGGCTCCACAAATTACTACAAAAATTTAAATGAATGGAAAAGTCTTAAATAGGGGACTGACTGATGGATGATATGATGTAGGACAGAGAAGATTTGAGACAGTCTATCCCGACTCTAGTTAAACTGGGATTCAAGGAAGATAATGATGATGATGGAGTTTCTAAAGATATCTCTTAACAGTTTCTGAGACTTCTTTTATGAGGATTCATATAAAAGTGTATCTTTCTTGAGTTATTGTGATTGCTTTATAATGGCACATCTTTGTGCTTAGCGGTTAACATTATTTACTTATAACTTTTCAATTACATTACTGTATATTTGGTGGATAATTATATTGTAATTAATTATTGTGCCAGATCTCAAAGAGCTGATATCCCGGTTTCGACCAAATTTTGTAGTGAAATCCCTCGAACCATTTATCGAAACTTCCTGGCTAAGAATCAAAATTGGAAACTTTACTTTCAAGGTAAGTAGCTGCGATATTGTTATCTTAATTAATATCAAGGTATTCAGATAACTTTCAAGGTAAGTAGCAGTAGTATTTTTTATGTAAATTAATTAATAACAAGGTTTTCAGAAAAACAAGAAGGTTTGCAACGCAAACGTTCAGGTTTTTACGTACGATTTGCAATGTAATTCTTGCGTTTCAATAGATAAACTCGGACAATTCTTTTTATCATTAGGTAATTTCTTATACGTGGATGGTCATTGAAACCTAGTTGAATTAGAATTTTTGATGTAATTTAAATGAACTGATATTTAAATACTACTTTTATATTTATTATATTTAATATTTATTAATTATTTTAAGCAAATTTTAGCAATAACAGCAAGAAACTATGCAGTTAATAAATAGCTTTATACATCAACTTAAGCATTAATAGTTTGTACATTTGTGCACAGAGACAGTATTATCTAAATATGACTAACGATATATTGAATTGTTAATTATGCATAATTATATATCTAGAATTGGTGAAAATAAAGGTTTACCTTTCCGTTTCCTCATTCTAGGATAAATATAATAGATTGGTGATAATCTAAAATTTAACACTTTTGAAACTATGATTTTCTATTATGATTTTTAGGAGATTCTGTACTAAAAATACTGTGAGTTACAAATCTGCTAGCCTATACTGTAACAGTGTTTCGCGAGTATTTATTTTGTACTTGCACTAAATACAAGAAATTCAACTACCTGCGTTCAATGCCGCACAAACTTACTTAACCCATCTCTTTTATCATATAATTTGAACATTAATAAAACAAACCTTTATAGAAAACTAACTAATTTGATCAGCTCTAATGCACCATTCCCCTCCCCTTAAGAAATCATTCTTTTTACACATTTGTGTGCTTGATGTAGACTCTGTTTGATGTAGTACTTCAGTTCGTCTCACCATACTATACTTCTTTACTAATTTATAATATTTGTCAATTCTCTGACTAATTAATTCATTTTATCGCATTGTCGACCTTGTAACATAGTTTTGACAAGAAAAGTCTAACTAAAGTGTATTTTAGACTCTTTCTCAGAAAATAATTGGTGTTTATTTTATAAAACAAAGAAATGAGAATAATTACATTTCATCTGAATGTTTTAGTTGTAATTCTTTCTATTTATGCAATTCCAAATTTTATTTTTCACAAAAGGGGCGAAAAGATACACTACCCAAACCAATATGGGGTTTATCCCCACATTCTCATTGACTACGGTCATGGCACTGGTCGTAATCTAGTATTTCACGTTTCATTGAAATTTTAGCTACTATTATATTTTGAGAATCTTTTATTTTATAAATATTAAGAAGCAACGCAATATTGTTTAATATAGAGCGAAGGACCGTGCGTACGATGTCAAATGATAGGCATTGATCAGGGTATGGGAGAGAGATCACTCGAACCTCTCAGATCTCTCTCCACTCTTACTCATCTCAAGGTAGCATCTCTCTCTCTCTCTTTCTCTCTCTCTCTTTTTTTTCTCTCTCTCTCTATCTATGCCTTCTCTCTATGCCTTCTCTCTGTGCCTTAGATGTCTCATTCACTGTAATCAAGAATCATTTCTCCCCTCTCACTTATGTCAACTTAAGCAAGAGCTCTCTTTAAATATGATAGTTCGTACATAAAGACTTAGAGTGTACTATACCATTCCACCTGTATATCTTCCTTTCACAATGTCTCAATTGATATTTATATATTTAATTTTTTTTATTTTATACCTCTCAAATATCTCAAATTCTAATTACTTTTCAGATTCCACTCTGCATCATCTCAAAGTTTAATCGACCCGACTAATCTCTTCGATTTGTCATTTCTACTGTTTAGAGTTACATCTTAGTTTGTCCTCGCTCGACTTCATCGTAAACGTATTCCCGTCTCGCGGTTTGTTCTCTTTTTCAGACTTTGGCCTTTGGTTTGTTCTCGTTTGTCAGACTAAGGTGTTCACCATGCAGCATACAGAGAATTGTAGCATGCCAATTCTCATCCAAAGCCTTGGATAGCTCATGAACATCTGTTCTGTTCTGTGCCATCTAAACTCTGTTAGACAAGCATAATTGAGTTCTACTGAGAAAGCGAGATTCATAGTGATCATAATGACAGGGTGACAGGGCCGGAAGGGATCGATTAAGATATCTTTTCTCTCTCTCTATCTCTCTCTCTCTCTCTCTAGTGTTCTGCCAAGTGGCAGGTTCAAAGTACACATTCAAACTCGCATGTGTGCCTTCCAGCTCCTTAGAGAACTCCATCGATGTACAAGTTAATCCCTACACAAAAGCCATATCCACGTCCTAATGTAGCCCACAGCTAAGAGATCTTAGCATTATATAAAAGTTACTATTTCTGGAAGATTGTTACATGTATGTCTGTTCGTAATGGAAGATTATACGGAATAAAATTTCTCAGTGTTTGCTTATGTGTTGAAGGCTGAAAATAAATTAGTATCTGATGAGATGACTGTGGTATGCGCTTTACTGTGATATGCGTTGTCTGTATTGGTTACATGACATTCGTAACAAATTTTCAATGTCAGAAATTATGCTTTGTTATGCATAACAATACAGCGACATTTTGTTGTCCTGTTGCTCAGAACATGATACTGTTGTTGTTGTTTTGTTGCATAGAACCGGTTTGGGATTCTCCTATCACAGATGGAGGACTCGATGCGGGCGGGTGAGGCCTCGGCAGGAGATGAGAGATCTGCTCACTGCCATCTGTCGACAAATCTTCTGAGTGTCGGTGATGTTGTAGAAGCCGAGTCTTTGATTTAGATGCTCAAAATCTTAGTGTCTGGCAAATCCTAGTTATTAATTAATAACTTTGGGAACATATCAGTAACTGTGGTGCAATTATTTTACCTTTCATTATTCGACTCCTATCAAGAAGGATCTTAGTTTAGTCCATTGAGCAGAATTAATCTTGTTATCAATTTGCTTGCTCTTATGTTGCCTAAGCTCTTTATGAATCGTTTCATAATCATGATATTGTTAGTCAAAACTAATTCTCGCTGCCTGTATTTTTTACACTGATGGTTCGCCCCGGATATATTGATATGCGATTAGAAGTGTAGTTTTCTCAGTTATATGGTAGTGACCGGTGATTTCTAGTATTTATTTACAGGAAAGACTACGTAGACAATATCCATTTTCATTGCTTGTTCGAGTATGTAGTGCATTAAGGCATTAAGTTGTTATATATTTATCTAAGGTTTGTGATAAATTTCATTTGTGGAATGTTTTTATGCATAATAGCTACCTTTGATGTGATATATTTGAGATGTTCTTATACTATGTGTACTTATTTTAATGTTCTTCTTCTTCAGTGCACTGCCAAGTGGCAGGTTCAAGGTACATATTCATACTTAAAGTCTGTTTTCTTGCTAAATAAAAGCATTCCTTAGATCAACAAGTTAATCCCTTCACAAAGTCTATGGCTTATTCATACCTTATGCAGCCTATAGCTTGGGAAAAGTATGGCTTCTGAGGTGGTTTCCCGTTGCCTTCCTTAATTTAGATGGATTAATTACCATTTAATTCTGGGGGGAATATTTCATGGTAAGGTGGGTCCCCTCTAGTCATCCTCAGCTTCTGCCTTAGTCGCCTCTTACATACACGCAGCAGATTGTTTGCGGTTGCCCTATTCTGCAGTGGTCCAACCACACCCGAGAACAACACGGGGAATAATGATCTTAATTAAAATACCGTTTTATGATAACAAGATGAAAGAATTAGAACAGTTGGAACACTGTCACTTTTCTTCAGATTAAATTTTACGTCAATTTAAGGCACAAAGTTTCCAACTTGAATATACAATTTAGCCAGATATGTATTTGATCAGTAGACCGGTTTCATTTCTTCTTCATCTTACTTTAATGCCTTTTGTTATAGAACGATGGTTCTTTTCAAATCCAGTGATGCAGTGCTAGATTTTCGACATAAGCATTAGCAATATTGAAAATTAACCGACATTCTGAATGACGTTTGACTTGTTTGAAGTTGGTTCGATTCTCTGTCGCTCTGATCTGAGATTAAAATCTTGGACATTCACAGAACGGTTTATACGAATAATGGATAAATTACCTAACGTTTAACCATACGGTATTAAAAGTGGTATCAACATAGTTAATGATTTCACTGTAATGCTTGTTATTTATATTATTTTATTTAAAAAATTGAAAAGTTATAATTCTTCGAAATAAGACTTCTCTGTAGGGCCTAACTATGGCCTATTTGTGACTTTCCATGTAAGAATATACATGTGTATTAGTAATAACATGTTGAATGATATATCATATCTGTGTTATATTTAACGTCTGTTTCGCTGTTGCCCCTCCGAATACGGAATCGGAGGCCTTATACCTAAGGCCTTTCGAATCTCTATGAAGTGACTAATCGCAGATCTGTGACATATCTACGAAACTTTTCGTCTCGATCTTCATCTTGTGGACGATCGAGACGGCAATGGAATGAAAAATAAAATTTTTGCCTTCCATTCTTGTTACCTCTTGTTGTACATGTTATCCAGTTCTTCCTGACCGTACCAATCCTTTAGATTTTCAAGGACTTCCTCGTTTTGTTAAACTATCTATTGTGCTGTAAAAATGAAGTTTATATTGTTAGTACTTTTTTGGTATGATTACACACTTGACAACGCATGCTCTACAGTCCTAGTAATCGTTGCCGTCGCTTATCTTTTATTTATTGACTCTTTTTTTGAATTAATTATTATAGATATACCTAATTATTCGTGTTAATTTGTTGATTATTAATTCTAAAAAAATAGTTCGTTTTATTATATTCATGATAAATATTGCATTTTATTATGTTCATGATTAATATTGCATTTTATTATATTCATGATATTGTTAGCGTTAGTGTTGCTGAGAAATTTTAGAACCGCCATAACTGCTCTTGTTTTATTAGTCTACTAATCTAGATTTTGAAGGTGAGTTGATCAAGATCCAAACAACGTCAGAAAAGGCATTCGGTTGGCTAGCGCCTAGGCTCGAGAAATCGCTACAAAAATTTCTAATCCCAATCCTATTTCAACTGGGACTTAAGGGAAGATGATGATGTTAATATTATATAGTTAAAGCTATGACCTGTTATGGATGGTCAATGAGGTGCGTAATGCAGTTAGAATTATCAGCCGATGTCGGTATGTCACTCTGCTATGTCACACCATAAGTCATATGAGTTAAATTTCACCTCAACAATTTACCGTCAGAATTCAATTTAGCATCTGGTTCATTAATTACGAAGATTGAACCTTTATTAAAATAGTAGGCCTACATCTGCGTATAAGAATTACTTCTTCTGTGAACACCTTTCTTTTTTTCAAACTTTCGTTTCACAATCTCTGTCATAGCGTAACCACATAAGTAATAACAGGCCTTTGTTCATTGCCATTAGCAACTACCTGCATGCTCTCGCTAGCTACATTTAGTATAACCGTTGATTTGTCAACCACATATTGTTCTCTCTCTTTCGCCGTAGTATTCTGTCCAATTACAGTAACGTCATTGCATATTTTTGCTCAGCTATTACGCTCATGAAAGAGCATACTATGGATCAATAAGTTGATCCCATTATTTGATATAAAGGCGTTGTACAATACAACATTACCGAGCGTTTAATTGAGACAAATATGGCATATTGGGAGCCATTATTATCATTGTCTCCACTGACCTCTTGCTTAGTCGTTTATTTAACTGTTAACTCGTGGTATTTATTTATTGTATATCTTTATCATATCAAATCATTAAAAACATCAGGCTAACAAAATAACTGTGAAAGAGATAGATATATATGCTCATACCCATCGTTTGTGTTCGGCATAGTAATGCACTGACAAAATAAGAGCAAGCCCTATACTAGTAATCGAAAATGTTATAGTCTTAGTTAAGTTACTACATTCTACTTGATTGATATAGAATATTGAATATTTGTACAGGGTATTCAGTATTGTTTGGAAATGTATTTTTCTCTTCTTTTAAATATATGTTTTCTTATAAAAATGTCGCATTTAACTTTAAAGACTCCTTGCATCTAATTTAAGGAGCTTCAGCTAAATCTCGTTTTATGTTCAGGAGTCTATTTTGATATATTTCGTATCTGTGCCTTTTCAAGCCGCTACTCATCAAAACCGCATTGCTGTAGTATTTTTTAATCAACCTCAACTTGCCTTAATAGACGTAGTAATTAACATTTTAATGTTTATTTGTTAGGCCTGTCTAATATTTACTAATATTGACAATTAAAATTCGTTTTAGCATATAGACACCTGTGAATATACAGCTGTAAATGACTTATGCATCTGTAAAATTGTATTTTTGTTGTATTGTTATAGGCCTGCATTGAGGTTTCTAACTCACTCCGGTTGTATTTGCAAAACAATGTGAGGCGATTGCAATAGTTCTACACGTAGATGCATACGTTAGCATTGTCTTGGAATAAGTCTCTCAATTTCCTGCACCTTATCCATACTGGATTCTCACTATTTTTATTGAGATAAAAAAGTATCTAAATAGAAACAGTATCTAAATAGATACTGATTGTGAAGTAAGGTCATTTACAAATACGTTTTAAGGACATTTCAAGTAAATGAAATGCGAAAGAACCAGTACCAGTTTCTTCAGCGTCTGCAATGACCTTCTTCTTTTTTCTGCATCCCTACCCTTCCTCGGACCGAACTCCCGGATTTTGGATCGCACCGGTTTTGGACTCCACATTCTGCTCATCGGATTGATTTGGTACCACAGTGCTCAATGTTGTCACTGACGACAGTAGCACTCTAATTCTGTTGTTGTTGTTGTTGCTTGCAAAATCAAAATCAGAACCCTTGAGGTCAGTGTTTCCATCATCCTCAGCTTCAGAGTCGGCGGACGTAAATTTTAATTACAAGTAATTAAAACTTAACAGATCAACTACATCAACTACTAAGTCTTCTGCCATGTGAAAGATCTGAGATATGCATTCCTTCTTAAAGTCCGTTTTCTCGCTCTGAAAGTTCCCTCCATTGACAAGAAAGTTGATCCAATCTTCAAGTCTAAACAATTGACAAAACTTGTAGCCTTTAACATTGGAAAATATGGGCTGTGAGGTGGTTTCCCTTTGCCAAAGTTTCTATTTAGTGGCTTCTTGCGAGACTTTTTTCTCTACGGTTGGTCCATTCTGTAGTGATACGGACATAACATTAGGAAACAAGTGATTTACAATGAATATTGAGTGTTGAGCAGTTTCAGAGAGACTAATTGGTAAGGACCACAACATGAACAGCCTACGCGCGACAACAATCGTAACCAGAAATAAACATAGGGAGATTTGACTGTAAATATTCGTTTCTACTCAGATTTTTACTATTACAATCGCCTAAGAAAATCTATATATATATATAAAACAAAGTTGTGTTAGTAAGAGCACTTATAACTCGAGAACGGCTGGACAGATTTTAATGATCTTGGACATTTTGGATTCGCCTCAAGCAGCCCTAACATAATAACCAATAAAATATTTAAAAAATAATGGGGTTTGGCCAAAATACGGTATAAATAAAAATATATCAAAATTATAACATGCAGCCATCTGTCGATTGACTTATATATACAGATTACAATTCTCTATTACGATATGTTGACAACATCAATTTAACATTCTCTAACCGGAAGTGTCGATGGCTCAATGCTATAGGCACCAGACTTTAGATCATGTGGTCCTGGGTTCAATTCTGGTTCGAGTCACTTTAATTTTTTAAAGTTTGATAAATCTTATAAGTTTCTTAGGAATAATTTTTTAAACTTCTTTTAAATCTAAATATATATTATATAACAAATTTTGTTTGTTTTATATATTCGGATAGATAGATAGATAGATAGATAGATAGATAGATAGACAGGCAGGCAAGCAAACAGGTAGGCAGGCAGATAGACAGATAGATAGACAGACAGACAGATAGATAGACAGCTATATTGACAGATAGATAGACAGATAGATAGACAGATAGATAGACAGATAGACAGACAGACAGACAGAAGACAGACAGACAGCAGACAAATAGACAGACAGACAGACATACTGACAGACAGATAGACAGATAGATAGATAGATAGATAGATATATAGATAGATAGATTGATTGATTGATTGATTGATTGATTGATTGATAGATAGATAGATAGATAGATAGATAGATAGATAGACAGACAGCCAGATAGACAGATAGATAGACAGACAGATAGACAGACAGACAGATAGACAGACAGACAGACATTGTTGACAGGCGGTACGAAGTCCGCCGGGTCAGCTAGTGTCTAATATAAACCATTTTTCAGTAATGTTGACATTAAAACATTAGCGCTAGGCCTATAGTCAAAATACTTCCGATACACTCATTCGTAAAGCTTCTTTCAACAACTAATTCCTCCTGAAAGGTCTTGTAGAAGTGAGATGAAATGTATGATATCCCGACTCTCTAGGATGTAGGTCTTCCATTGATAGATCTAGACTGTGAATTAGACTGTGAATCCTACTAGGCTATATACAGGGTGCTCAAGAATAAATGAAACTACTTTGAAGGCTAATGACTTTGACAATTTTTATCCAAACGTCTTACTTGATACATTAAATTAAGGACAATTCTCCTTTCTATTAACTTGGCAAATATCTAGGAGATATTCTCACAAATGTTTGAGAATGTGCCATTAATCGCCGATATGTAATTTTCACGTCATGTGATCGCCTGTATGAAAGTAAACCTGCCAGATTTTATTGAACCGTAGAACTGGCCACCTAACAGCCCCCCCCCCTGATTTGAACTCGATTTACTATTCGATTATTTACTATTGTCTTCAGCAATTAGTCTATCGTGAACCGATACACGACGTTGAACATTTGAAACAAGTCAATGTTCTCCGCTGGACCCAGAGATCAGTCGGGCACTCGTGGACTCGGCAAATTGGTCAGTGGTCCCAGCGGGTGAATGCAGTTATTCGGGCACATGGTGGACACATTGAACATTAGTTCAATTAATTCTCAATTCATTTAGGACATGGATAGAAACTGCAATGCGCTTTCTGAAATAGTTGAGGCAAAATGCACATAATGTTATTTTTTTTTCATATTTTCAGTTTCCAAGCAAATTTAATTGTAAATAACATATCGGCGACTAGTGGTAATTTCTCAAATATGTGTAGTAATATCTCTTAGATATTTAGAATGTGATATAAAGTCTTTAATTTAATGTATCAAGTGAAACGTTTGGATAAAAATTGTAAGTTATTAGCCTTCAAGTAGCTTCATTTATTCTGGACCACCCTGTACTATATAAAGCACACCTCCATTCCTTTTATAACATTTCTTAGACTGGTTTTATGGATTTTAATTAGCACCATTTAGGCTATTGGATCCCAACAATCTACTCATCGGCTTAGCTTTAGCTTCGTCTGGTTCCATGTTATCGTTGATGACAAAAATTGATTGATAAGTTACCATTGCAAGTGAAAGTATTGTATATTATGACTTTATCAAGTTCTTTGTTTTACTACATTGTGTTGTTCCTATCGCACCTGCTATAAACTCATAGTTAAGTTGCTAACTTAACTATATCATTAATGTCAAGTGCATGCTAAAATCATCTAAGTTCCTTTGAAAACTTTTAGACAACTTAAAGCAGTTTTTGTATACCTGCGTTGTCTAACAGAAAATTGATGATATGCTACATAAGCAAATAACACTTGCCGTTATTTGTTAGCTCTGAAGTCCTTTCATTCACAGGAAGGTAGTGTCATTAATAATATTTGAATATTGAATATAAATAGAAATAACATTATAAATAACTATTTTGAATATAGTTGTCAATTTTAAGATGTAATATTAACAACATTTAAAAACAATTTCATAGTATAGACCTAAATCATACATCTTGATAAACTCTTATATCGTGAATCGTAAGTTGATTGTCAGTGGTGTAATTGGTTTATACGCTAATTTTCACATTTTTATTTCGAAAGTTTGTCTTAAAATTAACAAGGTAGGGCAGCATTTTGTTAAACCTTTTTTAAGTTTGTTGACAACATCTTCGCACAATTCAATTTAGCACATATACATATGTTGCGAATTGTGATAAAGTATGACAAGAAAAAGAAAATGTCAATGAAATATGTTATCATAAAATGAAAAGTCTGAATATTTGTCAATTTTGCAGGCTTCCAAAGATTAAAAGTACATGTAGGGGTTACATGTACGTCAGTAATAGACAGAGCTGCAGACAATAGCGAACGAGCAGATGTTGCCTCTTGGCAATATTATTAATTTTTGTTAATATTTATGCCATTTGTTAATTTTATAAATCGATAACATTTATTAATTATATTGGATTATATAAAGAAATATAGACTACAATAAACAACAGTAAACAATTACAGTGATATTCAACGAGTTAGAAGTCGGTGAGTGCATAAAAACAGTAGCATAGCAACGATGATTGTGCGCATAGAGCTCGTCATGACATTACCAGCCCCTGAAACAACAATACATATCATAAATACATGGGTCTAATTCTATTGAGGTAGAATTACCCGTTAGATAGTGGATCCCTGTGCTAAGAGACTGATCATATCTCATGCCATCCTCTATTTATAATCTGCTATAGGTTGCTAGTGGTCACGACAAATAGCGTTGCTTCCTTTAAGCGCAATTTAGATAAACTTGATTTTAATCAATATTTTATTTTGATAGCTTAGCATATACATGTTTTTTACAATGAATAATGTGACCATTGTAATGTTGTAAATGCTATAGTATTGTAGTGATGCTTAAATCTTTTATCATTTTATTCTCTTATTAGGACACATGTCAGAGTCTTCCGACCTTTGTGTCCTTTTCATTTCATGTGAATTGCTGTATTTTGTGAGACTTTTCTAACTCTATAGTGTGAAATGAATGAATCATGTAAAAAATAAAAATAAATTGTAGGAGAACAGCATCAGAAATTGTATGTGGATCAAAGTTTCTGCGTCTCTATAAACCAAATAGCAGGAATCGCACAGTACTTTTTACTAAGTACCCATATATATGTAGAGCCTAAGCTCTACATATACATGTAGAAGTTCAGGATTTCTTCTGAAAATTCAAATCGAATACAAGTAAAGGCTTTACTAAGTTTAATATTCTTTTCAATGTAAAGGCTTCTGCTATACATGTACATCAATATACATGTAACACCAAGTTTAACATCTGTTTCCATTCCTACACCAACAACCTTCTAAATGATTTACGCCGGCACAATATTTATAGCATTTTCACTTTTTCTTCTGAGAAAGGGTCAACCTTTTTAGGCGAATAACCGCTTTTTAATTTAAATGAGTTTTGTAGCTGCTGGGACAAATTACCGATGAAGATCATGTTTACTGAGAGACAATTCCTCTGAGCGGGAGGGCATTTACCCTCCCCCAGCGAAGTTAACATGTTAAAAGAGGCTATGCAAGCAAGATAATAAACACATTTTTAACTTTGGAAGATTTGAATTTCAA
Organism: Enchytraeus crypticus; assembly: GCA_905160935.1. NCBI lineage: Eukaryota > Metazoa > Annelida > Clitellata > Enchytraeida > Enchytraeidae > Enchytraeus > Enchytraeus crypticus. The sequence goes on along the minus strand of CAJHZI010000518.1, from coordinate 1,318,327 downwards.
AGAGTTTATTTCAAATAATAGTTTATAAATTTGAATGTAGAATCAGTCAGTTTCTCGCAGAGTCGTCCATCCCCCAAGAGCACCGACTTTTTCCACTTCGTCTACTATTCCAGCAATGAAACTTGCGTTAACGTTATGTGGACGACCCTGGTTTTTCGTAGTATTAAACACACGTGTAAACACACGTGTACAAACAAATATTATAAAGTATGTACTGCTTAAGTAATAAGTACACTGTATTAATAGTTACTGCAATGATTGAATTATAGCAAATACGACACTACTTTGAACGGAAGATACGTTAGCATACCCAGTAGGAACTTTACTGCCGGAGAGCTCATGGCTCCTACCCCTCCCCTGCTGTATCCAAACACCCTCAGCTTGTAAACTATATCAGGCCTAAGGTCATCTATCTCAAGGTCATTTTCTTTATCTGCATTGTAGTCCCTAGCAACTTTCATGTTCTCTCCCTCGTACCAGATTCTCACCTGAACACGCATATTGTTATCCGAGTATAGACTCTACATGTACATAGGACAGTTATATCCGTAAAAGACAATAGGCCTACAAGTTCCAAGAGTTGTGTGACAATTCGTAATGACATAGAAGTTTATTTCAGTTTCTGTACCAGAAAGACAGTATAAGAGATGGCTCTCTAAAAGCAGTGTTAAGAACTTAGCATTTTAATCACTTAAAATGCTAAGCTCTTAACAGTGATTTATGCCAAGCTTAAGAAAAGACAAAAGCATTATTAAGGTTATCTTAAGTCATAATCTTTGATAGAGATGGGCTTGTTAGTTTATGCAATTCTCTTTAATAGTAAAAATATACCATGAGTAGAAATATAACTTTAGAGCCTTATAGTTGAACTTATTTGTTTTGGCATAGCCCTAGAAAGATAGAGAATTTCCAGTTATGATCAGCTGAAAGCACTCACCATATAGCCCTCTAGCGGCTCTTCCACTTGAGTTGTGCTGACTCCCCTCCACTTGACGTGAATCGTGTGATAGTTGATTCTAGACACTTGCACTTCTACAGGCATGTTGATGGGAGCTAAACAAGGTGCACACCAATGTACAGTAACTAATAGGTATATCTTACACACGTATACAGAGAATCTTCCAAGAAGGCAAGTTTGCTAAAAGAGGTCATAAAAGAGTTAGATTGGAATGATATAGGTATGCTAGATGATTTAAAGATTCACTCATATGTGGACATGAAGAGGAAAACGGAAGACAGAGAAGAGTGGGAGCAATATATGTCATGGACCTGCCAGTAGGCAGTGTACTATGAGAGAGCCAGTATGTCGACATCTCCTTAATTTCTTTTCCATACCATGCCCGTTGCTGACTGATATAAGAGAGTTAAATAGAAATAACAGAGTACATTATAACTCTGTATTACAGTATTTGTATAAATTAAAGTTTTCCACTGAATATTTACTTTTTAGTACCCAACCCTTTTGTTTTCTGAAACGTGTCTGCCATATTTACAAACTTAGTAAATTTAGAAATAGACTAGATTTAAGGATATTTTTCCTTAGTCAGAGAGTTATAAATGCTTGGAATAGTTTGCCAAGCGAAGTTGTGGAAGCAGAATCAGTGAATGCTTTTAAAAACAAATATGATAAACATAAGAACATGTAAATTAGATGCTAATTACATGTTCAGTGTTATACATAGGCTATGTATAAATTTGACATGTTGACATGAAGTCTGTATGATTTGATTTTTTTTAGAAGTAGGACTAATTAAATATTTTATGATGTACAGATAGGTGAAATTAGACCTAAATAGAAATATAAATTTGAAATTTCATATAAATAGTTATAGGCCTAGTTGGTCACTGGCTCTTTTTGGTAAATGTACTTGTATGATGTACTTTTCAGTTGTATATTGAACTATGTGGTGTTATTAATATTAATTGGTTTTAGTTAAAAAGCTAAGGTTAACGTCAGTTTCCTCACTCGAAAGCGATGTCAGTGACGGGCGAGCCCAGGATTTGAACCCGCATCAACTGATCCGCGGTCGAGTATCTTACCGACTTCGCCACTGGCTCCAGCCTGATGAGCCTGATGAATCTTAAACTAGCATATATTTGCTTCCTGACTCTGTAATGTTATGTTATGTTATTAAATAATTAAAACTCAGTGAACTCTAGATTACAAGCCTTCCAAACGAAGAAAAATATAGGGGGAGGAATATATATGGCTACATGTACAAAAAATTGCAGGAATAATCACATTATGAACATGTAAAAATAAAAAAATTGTAATTTCTCGAAAAACGTACGTGACTGAAGCTAATCATTATATATATATATATATATATATATATATATATATATATATATATATATATATATATATATATATACATACATATATAAATGATCTATTTCTGATGAATTATTAGAATCACAAAAAATTCAAACAAAAACCCATTTCCTTCAATGTTATTTTAAGGAATTACATATCACATCAGTCGAAATAAAACTAAAAGAATTAGTTTAGATCAGTATCTGTCCTGCCCTTTATACATCATCACAGAGCACTCCATTATTCTTACCGTTTCTAAGTGTTCTCTGAATGAAGTACTGACTCTTCGGTCCATTGCCGGCTTCGTTCCAGACCATCACGTCGAAGTAGTACGGAGTGTTAGGGTAGAGACCAATAACCAAACCCTCTGACGCCTGACCGTTGATTGTCACTCGAGGAGCACCGAGCTCCGCTCCACCGAACTCTGGCCAGTAACTCAACTGTGTGCATTCACCACAAGTCATGAAATAGGAGACTGTACCATATAATAGTCTAAATGTAAATATAGAATACATATAGAACACTTCGTTTGAACAAATAACTATCTGATCTCATTCATTTGTCGAGTTGCATAATTAATTAATATCAGCAATAGTTTAGCAAATATTTATTTAAGTTTCAATTACTTACTTGCTTGCTTCTAGAAAATATAATTATTTGTTGTAAATTTAGATATTGAATAATCTTTCAATATCAAATATTTACAACAAAAAATTAAAGATAAATAAGCAAGCAACTCAAGCAACATCAAAAAGCAAAAAAATACAAAAGCATTACATTTTGTAGAATGTTAAAATAAACAAATGAACAATAAAATAAACGAAAACTCTTCCGGTAAACAACTTGTAGCAGTAAAATAAAAGTCAAATAATCTGGTAGCCGTGCTGGTAGCATATATTCGAATTCCGCTCATTGCTTGACAAGCAGTAGAGCGGGATTTCGAATTTCAGTCGTAAACTTTCTGCCTCTCTCTCTCTCTCTCTCTCTCTCTCTCTCTCTCTCTAGTGTTTTGCCACGTGGCAGGTCCAAGGTACATATTAATACTCAAAGTCTGCTTTCACGCTCAATAAAGAGCATTTAATAAATGAACAAATTAATCTCTTCATAAAAGGCTATAATTCATCCGTACCTTATGTAGCCTATAGCTTGGGAAAAATACGACTTCTGATATGGTTTCCCATTCTCTGAGAGTACCCTTAAGAAAAATGCGTCAATCTTAACTTTTATATGGTGAATCTCAAGTTCTCGATATCAACACAAATAGCAAGGACATTTTGACCAGCAATATCAATGCCACTATACTTATATAGACCTTTATAGAAAAAACGTACAAGTATCAGTGTTTCTGCGTATGAAAATGCAGCATTTAAATGCATACAAAATATAAATAATAGTAAGATGGTTTCTTTACGTTAAAAACTAAAAATAAAGTTTTTATTAAATTAAGTAAAATTATGACAAACCCTGTAGCCTCCAAGTTTTCCTTTCAGCTGGTCCCTATTGTTCTCCACGGGTTCCCAGTGAACCAGACAGGCTGTTGAGTTGTAGGGCTGAGCACGTACATTCTGCGCTATAATCACCGGCACTGAAATATGTACAACGTATGTATATTAAGCCTCAATGTGCTTCAGAGTCGCATAAACCTAGGCAAGTATTGTCGCAAAAACCATAAGCCGTACATCATCAGCCGTACATCATAAGCCGTACATCATAAGCCGTACATCATAAGCAGTTCATCATAGACTGTATTTCATAAGCCGTACATCATCAGCCGTACATCATCAGCCGTACATCATAAGCCGTACATCATAAGCCGTACATCAAAAGACATACAACATAAGCCGTACATCATAAGCCGTACATTATAAGCCGTACATCATAAGCCGTACATCAAGAGCCGCACATTATAAGCCGTTCATCATGAGCCGTACATCATAAGCCGTACATCATAAGCCGTACATCGTGAGTCGTACATTATAAGCCGTACATCATAAGCCGTAATCATAGGCCGTACATCATAAGCCGTACATCATGAGCCGTACATCATACGCCGTACATCATAAGCCGTACATCATAAGAAGCCGTACATCATAAGCCGTACATCGTAGGCCGTACCCGTACACCGCATACTCTAGTGGTATATTGTAGCTGTATAACCGCAACCGTATACCGTATAAAACTGTATTGACTGTACGCTGCTGGGTCGTGTATAAACTAAGGCAAATTAGGCAATTAGATATTGATGAATATAGAGACCAATAAAGTAGAAATAATTACAACATAATTAATAATAAAGAATTTTGAATTATTTTGCTGGATACTTAAACTTAAATTACCCTTAAGGGCTAAGATATATCGTAGGGGAATAACTTTATACAACCGCTACACTAGAGTAGAGAGCTATGCTAAATGGACATGCCGTTGGGCCGTATTCTGACACAGAGAGAGTTAAACTGTAAATAACAGAGCAGAGCTGAGTGTTTACATAGGTACAGGTGTTATGTAATTACTACTAATTATAAATATTGATCAAACCGTAAGGAACTGAACTAATAGAAAATGATTGAAAGTCCAATGAACGATAAAACATTACATTAAAATTCTATTTACAAAAGCATGGCCTAAAACCAACGAATCTACTTGTATATCTATGTACACCGGAGCATGCACTTATCAATCCATCTAATCTACAGTCCAAGTTATTGAGTTGGAGCTTAGATACCCACATCCCATAGCAGAGTGTATGAGGACGCTGGGAGAGAGAGGTCCAAGGCCTATGTCATTGAACGCTTGCACAGCGACCACGTACTCGAGGTAGAAGTTCTGCTCCCCCACCAGCTTGACGTATGATCCCGCGTCACCAGTAACCGTCTCTATCTACATATAACATCTACATTGTAGTAGAAACACTTCAAAATAGGCTTCTATTTTATACAAAAGCTCAGTAAGGAAGTCTTAAATTAATATTTAATTTGAGCAATATGCTATAAAAGCCGATATTAACGTCCGTTTCATCTCTAGAAAGCGATATCAGTGACAGGCGCGCCCAGAATTAGAACCCACACATAGTGATCAGCGGGCGGATATCATACCGACATCGGTATGATACGATACAATATGTTAGATGTGACTCATAAGCTGGTCAATATTATTCTCCTATTTTTTATTAACTTCAAACCATTCAGTGTGTGCAAAGCAACAGGTCCCTGGTTAAACTGGGATTTAAGGGACGATGATGATAGATCACGAGTGTAAAGAATGCTGCCCTAAATTCTATTATTCGTTAGGCCTAATTTGTAAAATATACATATAAAAGCTAAAAATCTGGTAAAGGTAATGTTAACGTCAGTTTCCTCACTCGAAAGCGATGTCAGTGACCGGCGAGCCCTTGATTTGAAACCCTCACATACTCATCCGCGGTCAAGTACCTTGCCGACATCGCCATTGGCTCCAGCCAGTGGCGATATCTTTGGTATGGCGATTTATATGATATGTATGGAATGACTGCCAGAGCTTAAAAAGTAAACACGCATTATAGTGAAATGATCAACTGTGTTGATATCTATCACTTTTTATCACCACATGTTTATACCGTTAGGCAATTTGTTCCATTTTCCGTGTAACCAGTCCAGTGAATGTCCGAGATTTTACTCTCAGATCAGCGCGGCTGGGATTCGAACCCACGAGGGTTCAATTCACCTCAGGATCTGTCATTTAAAACTTCATGACGTTACCCCTACGCTATTAAGACATTCTTAAGTGGAAAGATACGCATATATAATGCAATTTTGGATGACGTAATTAAAATTATACGAAAACTATAAAAAGCTCAAGTAAGGCGTGAGATGGTTAAAATAATTTAAACTTAGGGCATATAACCTATAAATTTCAAGACTATAAACACTATTTCTCAGTTAAATGTCAGGTTCAAAGTAGTACATAGTCTTATTCTTTTCATGCGCTCAATGAAAGCGAAAGACAGAGAAGAGTGGAGGCGTTATATTCATGGACCTGCCAGTAGGCAGTACACTAAGAGAGTAAGGTGAAGAACTTGGAGTGACCTCAGTGGACAGGTGAAGGATTTGGAGTGATCTCAGCGGATAGGTGGAGGACTGAATTGTTGGAGGACAGGGAGTGATTTTAGCAAAAAGATGGAGCATTGGGCGTGGTCTCACAGGATAGGCGTGGTCTCACAGGATAGGCGTGGTCTCACAGGATAGGCGTGGTCTCACAGGATAGGCGTGTTCTCACAGGATAGGCGGATAAAAGTTTTATACATCACACAACTTTCAAGCCTTAATTTAATCACACTACAAGCAATAGTGTTAAATTCATTTTAGGATCGTTTAGATTTATTTGTAATTGTATAATATATCTGTATTTATTTCGAGATAACTATTAATTACCTTTAGTTTATTCGACTGCTTACTACATGTTAGAAACTGTACTAAGAAGTAGCAATATTGAGCAACATATCAGGACATCATCATACCCAGTTCCAAGCTTCGTCATCAATTTTCTTTATATGAACCCGATATCCAATACCATCGGCGTTGTGCTGCCACGGCTGTAATGGCTGTAAATGATAAATGTTCGCGTACTATTTGATACCGTATTTGAGAATTTAACTAATATAGTTCAGAGTGGAGGCGTTATATACCATGCACGGTGTACCTGCTTGCAGGCAGTGCGCTAAGAGAAAGAGAAAGAGAGAGAGAGAGACAGAGAGAGAGAGAGAGAGAGAGAGAGAGAGAGACGGTTCAGTTTTGAAATCCAGTCATATTTCTGTTAAGATATTTATGGATCATGGGTTGGAAATACAGTAAGCTTGCTAAAGAAGTTACGCGAGGTGATCCATCTTCCAATTAAGCTCCTTCATAGCCTTTTATTTGTTACAATTGTTAACAAAAGTAAGTAAAGTAAATGTTGTATTTATTGCGAAGTGATGTTAAAATTAAAAGCACAATTTAATACTGTAGTATCGTACCAGTAAAATGAAAGTTCTGCATATGCCCCATAGATATAGTATATTATAGTCAATACCATATAAAAAATACTGTCCTATGTTCAAAGTGTTAGGCTAGCAGGTGAAGACTATAGAAGAAGTAATTGCCGTCATACTTTACACGTATACTCTACTGAATATACCCTTTAGTAATCTATAATAATTTTTAGCTACCTACCAGTGCCAATTTTGCAGTGGATTAAAGGATCAACTAGTGTTTCAGCGTAGTTAGGCGTATAGTGGCTCATAAGCTAGCTACCGTAGAGAGATTAACTAGAGATAGTAAATAATTATTTAGTTAGAATCCACCATTAGCTAGTTATTTGCCCGTTAGTTTACACTTGAATTTAGATGCATACTTTCCAGTTGATAGTCAATTCTCCGACTTTTCCGCCTCCTCCTCCAACCATGTCAGGATACAAGTCCGGTGCTACTGGAAGCGTTGTAAATTGATCTGCAGCAGTAGAGACTTCACATTTAAGTATACTATACAATTACAGGAGCTTTCATCTCTGCATGTTATGAGACATTATGGACGCACTTTCTGTAACGACGTCTTTATTTAATAACATAATTTTATTGTATGAATTTATATTATACTAAACATCTTAAATATATTTTCACAAAATGCACTTCGATGTGCTGTCAGAAACTAAATAAATTTTAAAAATGATCAAATATTTAATGCGGCAGAACGAAGGAATCTAACTACATGCGACTGCGTGACATCAGAAAGCATAATAGAAAGCATAATGTTAATACGTCCCTGATATCATCATAGGATGAGGAAACGGGCGTTAAACCTTTATTATTTTTAGTGGTTAAATTAGCATATAAAGAGGATTTAGTATCTGTTTCCTAGACGGGCAGGCAAATTAAGAGCTAACTGTAGATCTACAATGCATCATGGAATAATGTACAGCACAACCTAATGAAGACCCTTCAAGTTCATACAAAAAGCGCTGGAAAAAATCGTCCTTTAGTGAGGAAATTGAACATTGTTATTGAAAAAATTTAAACTTAAATTTAAAAATTATTCATGACTCCTTTAATTTACACCAGACGTGAACACCCTGATTACTGATTCAAAATACAGGCAATAAAACTTGTATAATAATAACGGTAGATCATCTATTTTTAAATAGACACATCATCATCATCATCCCTTAAATCTCAGTTTAACTAGGGTTATGATACGAATAGACCTTCTCCAATCCGCTCTTTTCCACACCATATCATCAGTCAATCCACTATTTTTCATGCACTTCTTAATTACCGCATCCCACGTCAGTTGAGGTCTACCTCGCTCTAGCCTAGCATACAGCTCTTCCCTCCAAACTCTTTACTACATCCTCATCTGTCTTTCTCACAATACGCCCATACCATCTCGACTGAGCCCCTCAACACTCAAATTCATCCTCACATATTCACTTTCAATTTTGTCCTTCTTAGTTTTACCACGCATTGGACGCAACATTCTCATTTCAGCCACATGCAAAAACTCTGCTATGTTCCCTTTTTAGCGGCCAAAATTCCGAATCATACAACATTACTGGCCTTACACAGAACTACAAAGCTTTTAAAATTAGTGGATGGAGGCAATGATGGAGGAAGCCGTGGAAGACATGGATGAAGGAATAAAAGTAGGAGGAAATTTGGTACAAGATGTACGATTTTCAGATGACCAAGGAATGGTAGCGGGCAGCGAGACTGGACTGCAGAAGATAATGGATAGGCTGAATGATACGGCATTGAGATACGACATGAAGATTAAAATCAAAAAGAAAAAAGTTATGAGAGTGTCCCATACTAAAGGTGAAGTTAATATCACAATAAATGGTATGAAATTGGAACAGGGAAGGAGTTTCAAATATTTGGGTCATACTATAACCGATGACGGGAAATGTGAGTCCGAAATATGCAGTAAGATTGCACAAGCAAAGGCGGCCGTTGGTGATAGGAAAGAACTTTTAACAAAAAGTCTAAAGAAAGACACAAAGATAAAGAGAGTGAAAACTTTGGTTTGGACCACGCTATTGCATGGATGTGAAACATGGACCTTAAGGAAGGAAGTTATTAGGAATCTGAAGGCATTGGAAATGTGGATTTGGAGAAGAATGGAGAGGATTAGTTGGACTCAAAAGGCTACAAATGAGGAAGTCCTCGAGAGAGTTGGTACAGATAGACAGCTAATAAATGTATTAAGAAATAGGAAGAAGAGTTGGATAGGACACATCCTAAGGGGGAAGGTCTATTAATAGAGCTCATAGAAGGTATAATGGAAGGGAAAAGACGCAGGGGCAAGACGATATTATGTATGTTAGATAATTTAAAGGACCCACGTATATGTGGAGATGATGAGAAAAGCGAAAGACAGAGAAGAGTGGAGGCGTTATATACCATAGATCTGCCAGTAAGCAGTGCACTAAGTGAGAGAGAGAGAGATTAGTGGTATTTTTCTATCACACTGCACTCCACTAGCTGCCAACCACTTCGTCCACCCGGCCTGAATTCTACAAGTAACCTCTTATCCAACTCCCAATCATCCTCTATTATAAACCCCACATACTTAAAGTCTGTTACCTTCCGTAGCTCCACCCCCACCCCCTGACGTAATACTTTATCTCTGTTTATCATCTCACCGTGCCATCTACTCTCCAAATGCCCCGTTTTGTCCTCATTCGCACTCAGTCATTTACTTTATATTGCCTCTCTCACGTTTTCCAACATCTCGCTTACTTTCTCTACAGTATCTCCTAATATTATCAGATCATCTGCAAATAGCATGCACATGAAGCCTCCCTAAAACCTCCCTTAAGCAAATCATCCATACACAAAATAAATAAATAAGGACTTAGTGCTGATCCTTGGTTTAGCCCAAACTTCACCTCAAAACTCTCTGAGTGTCCATTTTCCACTCTCACACTAGTCCTCACCCTGCTGTACAAATTTTTGATTATCACAACATACCTCCTGTGCACTTTCATTTTCCTCTGAACTTTTAAAGAGACACAAGACTTGAAAGTTTTGTCAGGAGGATTATATTTTACAATGCAATCCGCCAGACAACGACTTGCACCATAATTACATGCGATACTAAACCTAAGATAAGCTCTTGCGATAATGCTAATCTTTCGTGGAATGTTTAGCAATTAACAAAACTGCATCAGACTGAGAGCATCATAACAATGTCAAGACAGAAAATTAGACTAAGTCAATATGATTTAGTAGTAATATGGACTTAGGGATCAACCCTAAGTCCATATTTCTATCTATCTATGACTAAGAGGTAGCGACTACCTGACGGCAGACTGGGTTCACTCGTCCCCTCAGCATTCTCCGCCCTCAGTCGTATCTGATAGCTGCTGTAAGGGCGCAGGTCCGTCACGTTGATGCGATACAAGCCGTAGTCATCTTGTTCCACTACTACGTCTACAGCGTGCAAACAACTCCTTGAGACACTGATTTAAAAATAATCATAGGCACTCCGATTCTAGAACCTTCTGTCAATCATCAAATTTGATCTACGATTTGCTTTAATCAAATGGTAAATTTGAGAGCAACTTAAAATTACATGTAATAAATTACTTATTTCAAAATGCATAGAGGCCTTAGGTTTAACTAGACACTAGGGAATACAAATTACATCCCACCTCGAATCACATATAAAGAAACATATGCGAAGATCAAGCTCGTATTTGCTGAATTCAAATTATCTCTGTATAGAATTTAATCGCTTACTATATATAAATATCTTTAATATTTATAAGTTACTTCTTTACAGCCTCTTTCAAATAAGCAGCAATAAACAATTGTTGGCCTCGTTGTAAAATTATTATTTAGATTTTTAAACCAGCTGGAGAAGCTAACTCCTCTTCTTCTCTATCTTACAACTATAGATTCAATCATTCAATCATTCTAGTTACAACTTTTTAACACAGTGCGGAAGGCGTTATGTATCAATGAGCCTGCATTCAGTAGGCTTTGAATATTAGAACATTTATCATATCACATCATCATCTACTCTTGGATCACAGTTTAGCCTGGATCGGGATAAAAATAGACCTTCGCCACTCTTCTCCTCTGGGAAGTGGAATATTAGAATATTTATCATAATTTTTTGAAATAGCAGGAAATAGAGAACCAACTTGTAAGTGTAATTCTCCAGAACCCCTCCCACAGGTTGAAAGTTTCGACGACATAAGATGTAATAGGACTGCCGTTGTTCCCTGAAGTCTTCCACTGGACCACCGCTGATGAAGCTGTTATGGTGGAGCTAACTACATACACCCCGGCTGGCTCGTTTGGTGGACCTGCACAATATTGATTTACTTGCGATCACAGGTCCATCATGCATTAACCAATCACTGCCAATTAAAATAAATAAATAATTCTTACAAAGAAATTGTGACCATAAAATGTTCTATTTCTTCTATTCGATACTTTTATTTCTTCGCTAACGCTTCGGCTTCCTTAACAGTATTTAAATGTAATGAATTCAACAATATTTTTACGTTCGTTCTGCCATATAATGAGCCTGCAGTTGTACACACATATATATAGGCCTATATATGTTGATTACAGCTATATGTAGGCCTATATCTGTTGATTACAGCTATATGTAGGCCTATATCTGTTGATTACAGCTATATGTAGGCCTATATCTGTTGATTACAGCTATATGTAGGCCCATATCTGTTGATTACAGCTATATATAGGCCTATATCTGTTGATTACAGCTATATGTAGGCCTATATCTGTTGATTACAGCTATATGTAGGCCCATATCTGTTGATTACAGCTATATGTAGGCCCATATCTATTGATTACAGCTACATGTAAGCCTATATCTGTTGATTACAGCTATATATAGGCCTATATATGTTGATTACAGCTATATGTAGGCCTATATCTGCTGATTACAGCTATATGTAGGCCTATATCTGTTGATTACAAGCATAATAACCCTAGGTGTACGTGTCGCAAAAAGAAGGGTATTGTGTGTCTGGAATTTTTGAATGTCTCTTTGAAGAACAATAGCTATGCGTTTCAAGTAATTTAATAAAATTGGCAAACAAATACTTCCATGCACATCAGTGAGTCTATTAAGAAATGCTTACGTCAGTTACTATAACAAAGTACGCTACAAAAAATGGAGCTCGTAGATGTATCATTTATCAGCAGCTGGTTTATGATAATAATATTATTCACTAACGTATTTCTCACTGTTAACAGAACTTTCAATATAACACTATATGGTAAATGAGACTAAATTAGAACTTAAAATAGCATATAGTGCAAATTAACCGATGACATAGACGTTGGCAGAGCGCGAGGCTCTTCCAGCAGAACTCTCCACGTAGCAAGTGTACTTCCCAGCATGCTCGTACTGAGCGTTCATTATGTACAACCCTCCTACGTACAGCCCTGTACCCTATCACACAAATAAACATCAGTTCATTACGCACAACCCTGTACACTACCACACAAATAACCTTCAGTTAGTTACGTACGGCCCTGTACCCTACCACACAAATAAGCATCAGTTAATTACGTACAGCCCTGTACCCACCACACAAATAAACATCAGTTCATAACGTACAGCCCTACACCCTACCACACAAATAACCTTTAGTTAATTACGTACAGCTCTGTGTCCCACCACACAAAAGATATCAATTAGTTACGTACAGCCCTGTACCCACCCCACAAATAAACATCAGTTCATAACGTACAGCCCTACACCCTACCACACAAATAACCTTCAGTTAATTACGTACAGCTCTGTGTCCCACCACACAAAAGATATCAATTAGTTACTTACAGCCCTGTACCCCACCACACAAATTAACATCCGTTCATTAGGTACAGCCTAGTACTACACATATTACTACATATTAAGCACTTGTTTGAGTATTTAGGGCTGGGATATGGCCTAATGGTTATCACGTTCCCATCGGATGCAAGTGGCCTGGTTCAAAACCCAGATCTATCAACAAATGATGAATATCCCTTGGGTCCAAGGTAGATTTATCATGTATCAGAAATTGGTGCTAATTGGCGCAATTAATATTAAAGATATTGTAGCAATTAATAGTAAAGATATGATCAACCGTGGATATGCTTGGTAATGACCAGCCATGAAACTGTAAAGCAAACTCGAAAACCAGTCAAGCCATGCCATTGTTATAGATAGGCTATTGTCAGAGGTTATTGTTACTACATGTATATATAAACATGAGTTCATTAAGTTGGCCGTACTACCACACAAATAAACATAAGTTTATTACGTACAACACTCATCAATATCATCATCATCATCATCATCATCATTACCACGACCACCATCATCATCATCATCATCATCATCTTCATCACGACCACCACCATCGTCGCCGCCGCCACCATCACCACCACCACCACCACCACCATCATCATCGTCATCATCATCATCATCATCATCATCCCTTGAATTCCAGTCTAGTTAGGGTCGGAATTAGACAATTTTTGAGCAATTTCTGGAGCCTAGGCACTCACCGACCTTTTCTGACTATTGTTTGAATCTTAGTGCTTTGTCGCCATTTACGACGACAAATGCACTCCATGGTTGGAATATTGTTCAGTGACCCGGAAACAGCACGAATATGTATAGAGGACTATAGACAGTATATATATACGTATATATATATATATATACATGTATATATATATTTATATATATATATATATATATATATATATATATATATATATATATACACATTTATAGTTATATCAATACCCGCATATAGTGAGGATTCTTCCAAACTTCATATCGATTTTCGCCGAGCCTGAATATCTTCTCAAACTCAATGAGGAGATTTTCCACATACCAGACATACGTGACGTCTATGACGGGATTGTAGGAGGCGAGACAATGGAGGAATGTCGTTCTGTTGAGTCGAACCGTCGTGTCTAGAGGAGGCTGAGATATTGTTGTTGTTGCTATTGTAATGAAGACAATAAACACATGTAACTAATAGTCTAATGCTACCTGCTCAGTACAAGTAATAAATATCAAAGTACTAATATTACCAGCTCCAGTGCTGATATTAAATATACTGATGAAGTAAATATTACCTGCTCAGTAATAGTAGTAACACGAAAAAATAAAATATGCCTTGCTCCAGTATACTATCTTGTATTGAACACATTCAATACTTACCTTACATATTCCAGTATGGGTATTGCATGTAAATAGCAATATTCGTACATGCTGGATGCTCGAGAAGCCGATACACTTGTATGGCCAGCAGGAAGGCACCTGGGGTTCAAATCAAAGATGTATTATACAGGTTGAACCATTCGTTACACAGCTTTTCAATGATTAGCTTCTATAGGAAACTTTCACTGGATGGTCTAAAATATAAGAAGCCACGACTGAAGAAGCAAAACAAGCGTAATTGCTTAAAATAGAAAACCCTCAAAATGGACACAGTAATTCCCTCATTTTATATTTTAAGTAATTCTTTAAGATTTTCACTTTTAAAATAAATTAGTGATTTTTTTACTCATACAAATATTTGAAGGAAGATGTCAGAAAACTATGGAGTAGTTGGAAATGTGGATATGGAGAAGAAAGGCAAACATTAGCTGGACCCAAAAGGTTTAAAACAAATTCTGGAGAGAGTGGCACAGATAGTCGATTTTTTAATGCATTAAGAATTAACAAGAAGAGCTGAATAGGATACATTCAAAGTGTTGAAAGTGTAATAAAGGAGGTCATAGAGGTATAATGGAAGGAAAGAGAAGCAGAGACATACCGAGCTTCAGAATGATAGATGATTTAATGGCTGGAGCCAGTGGCGATGTCGGTAAGATATTCGACAGCGGATCAGTATGTGCGGGGTTAAAATCCTAGGCTCTCCCGTCACTAACATCGCTTTCGAGTGAGGAAACTGCAGTTAACATTAGCATTGCCAGCTTTAATGATCCACTCTTAAGTGGACTTGAGAGGGAACGGAAACTGAATTTACTTTTCACGAGTTGAGGCAAATCACTAGGGCATATCTCATTGACTGGGGAGGGTAAACCCGCGCACTGGAGGTTCACCCCCTCCCCCCTACACAGGCTAATTAAAATAAGCCATTCAAATTATTACATGTAGAAGTAATACACTTACGCAGCACAGTCAGATTTCCCTCTGTAGCGGCTTCACCAAGACTCGTTGTGACCTGACATTTGTACAGCCCGCCATCTGCTTTCTGAAGATTCTGAATCAAGAGGTTGCCATTCGACAACTTGCTCACTCGAGCTGATGGATCAGGCGAAGTGCTCAGTGGGGCCCCGTTCTTATACCAGACAAACTGATCGGTGGTGGGGAACGGGGCGGCCTCGGGTCGACAGAATAGGGTCGTGTTGCCTAGCTCAGTGGCGTACTGGTTGGGCGGCATCGGATATTTACTGAATGTCGGAGGAAAGCCTGGCAAACATCAGCCATTATAAAAATATCATAACATTTTGCCACGTTTTACTAATTGTGAGAGACAGTAGCTATGATAAAATATAACACTTAATGAAGATTTCTGATTCAAAAACATTAGCAGAAATAAAACTAATAGAAGTATAGTGTCTACTTTTAGAACCAGAAATTCTTAGGAACGTATATTGTTAGGAATATAAAGTTAGAACTGTACAATTTCATTCATAGTTTTTGAGCTGCTGATGCGGGTTCTATAAAGAAAATCATTAGTAAATCTAAGTCAGAATTAATGAACTGAGCCCATCATCTGACGGACCGCTATGATCGTAAGGAAACCTGACCGCGCTACTCACTTAGTACTTTCAGCTCAGCGGTGCTGAAGCGCCTGCCCAGTGTGTTTGAGGCTTCACACTGGTACATGGCGTTGTCTGCGGCAGCGCTCACGCCCTTAATCGTCAGCCAGTTGTTCGAGACAATCACGCGACCATTGTCCTCTGGTTTGAGCGTAGAATTGTCTAGTTCTACGCCGTTTTTGTACCAGGCGTACTGAGGAGCCGGTGGTCCCTGGGCTTCACATCTCCACTTTAGATCTGTTCCCACATCTAGGTACTGGTTGGATAGCTTTAATGTGAAGTAAGGAATGGCTGCATGAATAGATAATTGAATTTAAATTAAGTAAATGGATTGAATAAAACAATGTTTGGATTAAGTTGTGTCCTTAGTCTCTATGGACATATGGACTAAATGAAAATAAATGCAGTGTACATAGTATGCATGATTTTAAGTTTAGTATTATTTTTACGCAATACTGAAAATTCTGAAATCGTCAAAAAGTTTGGAATTTTTCAAGAAGAAAACGTCTTAAATTAAAACAAATCAGTGCAACAGAAATTTTGTCAGTATAGCTAGAAACAAATATTAACCTTCACGGTTTAGTGTAATAATTTCTGTATAGTCTTATACAAATCAAATAATAAAAAATGAAAGAGACTGATTCTTAAGGGTAACAATAAATTAAATTGATTTAGGAAAATGTATTGTTTGATTGTAGATTACATTAGATGCGAACAAACAAGAAACTAAACTGAGCACCTAATGAGAGTTAAATATTTGATTAATTCCTGGGCATTTTCGTGATACTTCTCAGAATTTCATAGAAGACAGTTATGCATAATTCTATTAAATTCTAAGCTAGTTCACCTACTTTATTAATTATATAATTGAACACCTTGTAGATAGCAAATGTTGTACCATGTCGCTTCCCTAACGGAGTCTCGATTTTACTGATTTCATTTCTCACTGTGTCTATAAGTTCTAGGATCACTCAATTATAGGTTTCAATACTTATATGTCCTAGGCTCAATACTTGTAATCAGTTTAAATTTCAATTCCTTAGTTAATATTTACATTGTAAAATGACGTTAACTGTCTTAGAAGTAGATTGCCCGTTGATTCTCTTGACCGTGCATCTGTAGGACCCCTCGTCGTACATGTTGATGTTGTTGATCTGGAGCACTCTGTTGTGATCTGAGAGCGTCGCCTGGTTGGGTAGAGGCAGAACCTGCACGACGACGCCGTTCTGCAGCACGACCTTGTCCCACGAGTAGTAGAGCTGATACGTGCGGGACCTGCAGCCGTCAACATATAGGGCAAGGGTAATAGAGGAAGGGCTAATAAAGGAAGGGCTAATAGAGGAAGGGCTAATAGAGGAAGGGCTAATAGAGGAAGGACTAATAGAGGAAGGCCTAATAGAGGAAGGGCTAATAGAGGAAGGCCTAATAGAGGAAGGGCTAATAGAGGAAGGCCTAATAGAGGAAGGGCTAATAGAGGAAGACATTAAGAGGAAGGGTTAATAGAAGAAGGAGTAAGAGCAAGAGCTACTTGACGAAGGGCTAATAAAGGAATGGCTTAATGAGGAAGGGCCAATTATACGGAATGGACCAATTATTATTATGTGGCATTGATTTGAACAAGATTTCTTAATAACCGGCATACTTCCATGAATTATGTATAGCTTATTTCACCACTCAGGTAGCAAGACAAGACAAATACAATACAATCATATAAGTAAACACAAAAATAGCGTTGAAAAAAAATCGCTGCAAGCATACACTCAATCAATAAACTCAAAATTAATAACTAAAAATAAATTAAATGATTTCCAGCGATCGTTCAAAGTACATTCGCAATAATGACTTCCAGTTAAGTCTCTCAACCTGGAAGCTCTCTGGCAAGATACAGTTATTACTAACGTTCACGCAGTATTTATTAATTAATGGCAACAACTATCCATTGAAACAATTAAAGTATTTACACGTATTATCAGAAAGACGCAATTAGCGCTAAACAGATATAATGCCAACATGAAATATGTTTTGTAGTACAAAATTCAGAAAAAATAGTCTTGCGCTGCTTGAGTTTAACGAAATAATTACAATCATTACTACACAGATAATATACAAGTATACTATAAATCACTGAGACAATTATGCAAGAATGTATAATTATTAACAATGTATGAATACAGAGATTAAAAAGAAGATAAAGATAAAAAGATGTATGAGTGATTTCAGTTAAGGAATATTTAAGCCATGTATGCTCTACGTACGATCCTGAAGCCCAACATTCAATTCGAACTGAATCTCCAACTTTTGGCGCAGTAGGGTAAACTTTAGGGAAACCATCGCCAATCTGAGGGTCATAGACACCAGGACCTAAAATATATCAAATCAGCGAACACTTGAATCAATCCTGAGATTAATTCCATTAAGGAGTGGGATTAAAGTCATTTTATTTATTAGACAAGACTGACACAGATAGGACAACGTGTAAAATTAGCGATTGTTGTGACTTGTCATGACCTTGTGAAATGCGATACAAATAGACACTCTGAGGGTATTAGAGGAGCAGATGGTAATTGGTCTAATTCCACATTGTCTGAGACGTGGATAGTAAAGACAGAAGCTTTTCTTGTAACACCAAAGAAATTAAATATGCACAATTTAACATTTATTTTATAGATCTAATTAACATGCAAAACTAGAACTAGTTTGTACTATAAAGTAATATAAATCTTAAACATGCAGCGTAAGCCATCTCTCTCTCACTCTTTATTTCTCTCCCTGTTTCTTTAAGGTGAGAGATAAAGTTCAAATTCTTGAATGAACTTAGAAGCTAAAACCTACTTTAACGTCAGTATCGTGTCTCAAAAGCAAGTTTAACAGGAAGAACACTGGAATTGAACTCAGCACCTACATCTTCACAGTACCACAACATGTCAACATGCTACCGTCTCAGCCAGCAGTACGTTACAATGCCCTTAACCCTTATTTCATTAAATGGTAAGGATTTACTCACTGCCGGACTTGACCGTGAGGAGAGTCGGCATGCTGACCTTTCCCTGCGCAAGAGATTGCCCAGGCTTGTAAACGAGACAGTAATACTCCCCCACATCATCGCTTGTGACCTCAGAGAAATACAGCCTTCCGTCATTCGATATCATGATGTACGGCTTCACT
The DNA here is from genome assembly GCA_905160935.1 of Enchytraeus crypticus. Lineage (NCBI taxonomy): Eukaryota > Metazoa > Annelida > Clitellata > Enchytraeida > Enchytraeidae > Enchytraeus > Enchytraeus crypticus. The sequence continues at coordinate 1,299,026 of CAJHZI010000518.1, read as the reverse complement.
TCAGGTCTTACAAAGTTGAATATATCGTTCTTGTACCACGCGTAAAGTATATCTAAAACAGTGCGTAGCATTCAAAATATACTAACATAAAAAAGCAATAACTCAGTGTTAACCTAAGCACTCAAGCGCGACAGGACGCCAGGCTAGAGTTGAAGGAACTTATAAGGATTAGCGATCAAAATCAATTTAAAGAAAACTGCGCCGCCGGAGCTTCACATTGACTCACTCAACAATACTTACTTAACATCAAATAAACCCGAGCAAAGTAAGTGCACAAGCCGCTATTACGGTAGATATCTATGCGTTGACTAGTCTTAAAGCTAGTTTGCTGGCATTTTGAACATCCTTGGTTGGTTTATTTTTCGTCGACTGACATGAGATTTGAACCTGGACTCATTATTCAGAGGAATATGCATATCCCCTGATATAGTTTTATTATCTCACCTCCTTTAGATATTCTTATGTATATATTTTGTATATCTGTTTAAATGAACCAGTCAGTAACGTAAGTGTCCACAGAGAATTCCTGATATAGTCGTCAGATTTTATAACTGAAGTAAAATCAAACTATTTTTGTAAGCAGGCAAGATATAAACATCTCTCTCATTCAATCCTAATTCAAGGCCCAGTTAGGTAAAAAATACTTGCGAATGTCTCTAATAAATTAAATTAAATGCGAGAGTTATCTCTCGCATTTAACGTAACTCATCAATCAATACTCATCAATCAATAAATCAATCAATAAGAATTTAACTTTCTTTTCCTCGCCATAAGGCAATATCAAGGACGTCTCTTGCAGGCTCTCTACAAACTGACGCCAATGCACCGCACGATGACGACTTAGTATGCAAAGACTTCAAGAGAAAGCTAGATCAAAACAATGCAAGTCCAAGATCGAAGGCAAGAGGGACAAAATTTAGACCTACAGAGAGGGGTTTTCAGCTTGCCCGGGAAAGTACCAATACAATTGCAAGATCTATGATCTGGTCGTAGATCTTGTAGTTCCACATTGTTGGAGCAGAAAACATGAAGGAGTGCCTGCCGATGGCAGATCTAATGTCTGGTATAGTGAGAAAGCTTTTACTGCGTTTAAGTTTTACTCGTGTGTAAGTTACAAATGGATTAAAACAGGAAGATAATATTGGTAATGACAGTACTTACCTGGATAATGCGCAGGCGGGCTACATTCAATGGTGGCCCACTGGTATGATGTTGCTTGCACCGGTGATATCGGCGACTTCGGAAAGTCCAGAAGATCTTAACGTAAATACAGTGAACATTTTAATGTTTTATGATATATAATGAATGACACTAGCCAAAATATATTTGCAAAACCTTTAATACAATAGAAGTATATTTTACATGAAATTAACATGTAATCATTCAAAGTACAACACAAATAATCAATTTGATGTATCAAATTTAATTCAATTTTCTATTTGCACAAAAACAACAGAATGAATTCGCGGATCTCTTACAATAGGCAACCCTAAATAAGCTGAGAGAGCTTTCATTATTAAATTCTAAGTTTTTCAGTACAACTGCAATTTTGGCTAGGTAGAGATTAGCACAGTACTTCGTGTTAAAGATATTAACTCAACAGTACACCACATAAACGTATAACTAGAATGAATATTTTTAACTATATTGTGTGGTGCAGTTATTTTAATTAAATTTTAATTGTATTACTCGAGATATTCTGAATAAAAATTCCGAGTAACCGATCGAGGTAAATGGTGTAAAACAAATAAATATTTAACAAATAAACGAAAATATTTTCATGCTTTTTAAGAGAAATTTATTCAACATCAGGTACAAATAGGACTGGATGAAATTTGTGCTAGTCAATCACGTTTCGGACTATGAGGTTACGTGAGGCCGCAAATCCAGATTAAATTCACTTAGGTCTAATACTTTATACAGATAAATGCACAGACATAAACAGTGCTCCCACCTCCACAATGCATCCATTTTAACATTTTCGATTTAACATTGTTTACCAGTTTTAATTATATAACTGCTACAATATGCATAATCCACATAAAAACTGAAAATCAGATATATTCAAAAGATTAGATATTTTAAAAAATGTAATTAATTAAAAGACACCTTCCAGAAATTATGAATATCTTTACAGGATTTATCTCAACATAGCCCAAGCCACTTTCTGCACAAAATTGGCCAGAATTTTGTTTAAAATAATCAAGTAAGCGTATTAGAAATCATTTTTCATAGTGAATTTATTTCATTACAAAATAGATCATCAGAAAATGACTTTGCATTAATGTGTGTGCGTGTGCGTGTGCGTGCAATAAGGGTAAAAAAGCTATAAATATTTGAATGTGATAAGACATGTAAAAAGTTTTTAAAAGGTAAGGTAAAGTGCTTAAATGTATGCAGTGACAATCATTCAAATCTGATATCATATTAAGTTTGGTATTTGTTATTTTCTGGCTTTCATAACATGCACTGTAAGTTTCTAAAAATGATGGTGTGCAAATTAAGTTATTACTATTAAGTTACAAGACCAGTTTAAAGAGTGCTTTTGAACACCCTGTAAAAGCCAAAAAATATAAATTATTTATTGTACCCCACATTACAACAGTACAAGACTGCTCAACTTGAGTGGAAAATGGGTAACTTATAACAGAAAGGAAAGTTCTGTGTAGGAGCTATACATACATCCACCAGACAGCGTGGCGATGCTGCTGAGTATCAGTCCAAACTTGTTGCTCGCCTTGCACTGGTACTTCCCGTCATCACTTCCTTCTGCCGACGGATTATTAATGATCAGTCTTCCATTAACAACGGTATACTTTGACTGGACTAGCGGGTCAATGGCGACAATCTTCCCGTCCACCTCCCTGACCCACTGGTAGGAGGGAGGCGGGTAGGCGTCAGCTCTGCAGTCGAGCTCAGTGAAGAAGTTCTCCTTGTCGTTGCGCTCGTACACTGTGTTCACAGGCTGCACCGCAAAACTTGGACCTCGGTCGAGAGTTGCCGGGTTAGGATTGTCTATTCCATAGTCTGTGATGTCAAACATTACACACTCCGTTAAAATCTCTGCTATGCGCTGTATTGACTAAAGCTAGATAATATGCATGGTAGGATATGAATGGATATGAAAGAAAGGTGATTGTTTTCTCAAATAATAGAGCCACAAAGATTCAAGCAACTCTATTTTGTTCGATAAAAATAGTGTGATAACTTAATTATCAGAACGTTGACATTTTTGCTAAAATATCAAGAGCTTATAAAATGTGTTTTAAGTAGCCTAACTTCTTAAATATTGTTTTTTTTAAAGACTCCTTGATTTAGCTATTGTTTGTTTAACACGGTTATGTACTTGAATTGTCTGGCTTAACTATTTTGAGGTATTATTAGTAATTACATGTAAGTTATTCATTGTCCCTTAGTCGCTTAGCTTAGTTTACTACTATCAATCTTTGAGTAACCACCCACCGAACAACCACAAAGCCTGAATGTAGAGATCAGGCTGAAGTACTGATTTGGACTGATTTGTAAAACTATGATAGTTTTAAATTTAGCCTAAGTTACAGCAAAAAGGAATCTTTGATTTGGATTTTTATAAGTCTTTTATTTACAACGAATGGACAGTCAAGTTTATTGGATCCTTGAACGATAAGAAGACGTCCAGATATTAGAATTCCAGCCTGACAATCTCTGATTCAATTGGGTCAAGAACAAAAATAATAATTTTATTAAAGTCGCCAACAGGATTCCAATATTTTCATTGGTGACAAAGCGAGCGAATCTCTTCTAAAGCCGTTGGTTGCAATGAGGATTGGTAAAGATGTTGATTGTCAATTCTAGTACTACATGTATACGCCTTAAACTCTGTTTAAATCGTTAGACAGCTTGTATAGTCATGCTCATTTAACTTGTCCAGTGAATGCCAGTGATTATACTCTGATCAGTTCCTTGAATGAGAATTTATCTCACGACCTGAGAAAAGCCGCTTTAACCTACAGGATGTTGATTCTCTACACTTCACTCACTGAGTTACGACATTCTGAGAGATGTGAACTAATACGTAAAGCATTAAATCCCGCAAAAATATCAGATTTACAGTGGTGCACTTTTTTAATCCGATCTCTAATGTTTGATGTTTAATGGAAGCAAAGGCATCTCATTACTTGACTATGAATGGTACTTTCGTGTGCAAAAATTCGACGTGGATTGATTTATATATAGGACTGAGATTACATTTCCATGCCTGTTCCATTATCGTTATACTTACAAAATATCATTAGCTTACTGCTAGAGATCAATACCTGGACCACGCTCATCCTGTCCAACTTTATACAAGTCTTCCTTAGATATCTCACATATGTATGGATACTGCTGATTGGGCAACGATAATATCCATCCCCATTTGTAACCTTAACATACGTGCATAATAACAGGAATAATAATACTCAAAGAATTTCAAAGATATTGGAATGATTATAAATCCTATCAGCCAATTAATACTTTAATTAAAAGGTTGAACAGTAATGATAGGCCTAATCGTTTTCCATAATTTTTCTTAAATTATTTTACCAACAGGCACAAGGGTCAATAAGAGTAAACATTGAAAACGGCAGACTATAAAACATTCAAAAGGAATCTAAGACCATTCTGTAAACATGTGCGGATATATTATATACTCGTATATAATATATATATATATATATATATATATATATATATACAGTATATATATACATATACAGTATATGTATATATATAGTATATGTATATATATATATGTGTGTATATATATATATATATATATTCATGTATGTATATATATATATATATATACATGTATATATATAGACATATCGTATATACATGTATATATATATATATACGTTAAGGAGACATATGCTTAATATATATATATATATATATATATATATATATATTAAGCATATGGATATATATATACAGTATATACACAGTATATATATAATATTATATATATACATATATATATATATATATATATATATATATATATACATTATACAGTAAATATACATGTATGTGTTTATACAGTATATACATAGGCCTATATATATATATACATGTATAGGCATATATATATATATATATATATATATATATATATATATATCGCCACTGGCTAGCTCGCCACTGGCTGGAGCCAGTGGCGAGTCGGTAAGACACTCGAAAGCGGATCAGTATGTGCGGGGTTCCAATCCTGGGCTCGCCCGTCACTGATATCGCTTTCAAGTGAGGAAACTGACTTTAACCTAAGCTATTGCTATCCCTATATATATATATATATATATATATATATATGTATATATATATATATATATATATATATATATATATATGTATATATGTAGGTATATATATATGTATATATATATATATATATATATATATATATATATATATATATATATATAAACAAGTCTATAGGACTAGTTTGCAAGTCCTTTTAGACTTCAATTTCGCTCTCTTTCTCTATTTAGCGGTCTTCACTCACTTCCTGTTAATTAATCATAAAATAAAAAAATCTAGGCCCTATTAACTTTCAAATTCTGAGAATTGGCAGGCCTTCTTATTTATCTGAAATTCTTCTTCCATATCGTTCCTCACGTGCACTTCGTTCCCCTGATATCAATCTTCTCGCTGTTCCAAATATTCTCATATCATTCGGCAGACGTTTATTTTTATATGCAGCACCCACAATCTGCAACTCTTAACTACTTATCCTCGCTCTTGTTCTTCTCTTTAAACTTTCTCTACCAAGCTTAACACTTACATTTTCCCACCGTTGATAATTGATCAACCCTGACCATATTTGATCATCGGACCGGCTTTTCTTTAGGACCTTATTTCTCCTCAGCACAATTATTGTGCAGATTGGTCTGGGTGAATTGATCTGTAGTGAAGCGTGATATGTAGACATCCCTGACATCAATCTTGGATGAGGAAACGGACGCTGAAACCTATTATTATTCCTATTATTATTATTATTGTTAATATATATACACACATTTCTAATCATTTCTTTGTTAAACTGGGAGTAAAAGGAAGATGATGATGATGATAACACACACACACACACACACACACATATATATATATATATTAATTATTATATATATATATATATATATATATATATATATATATATATATATATATAATAGATATGTGCACATGCAGGGGCGGATCCAGGAATTTTTTAAGGGGGGTCCGAATATTTTTTGAGAATGTACACATTTTTTGCTTACGCCCCGCCTTCTTCGGGACATGTGACGCAATCAGAAAAATGTTTGTGGGGGGGGCTCAAAATGTTTTCACTACTGAGCTCGGCTAGTAGAGTGAGTATATCTTACCCCCCCCCCCACCACTCATACCTGTACTAAAGTGAGAGTAAAACCTAAAATGCCTAAAATCCCACTTATGTTTTGGAATAAAGTAGGTTAACTTTATCACCTCTGAAGAAATTCAGCGGATATGGACGAATTGCAAAGTGACATAATTTTGGCGGGGGGGAGGGCTTAAGCCCCTCCCATCCAAGGCTATTTGCACCACTGCTCCGGGGGTGCAGAGTTCATATTTTTTACTCACACCATTTTTTCCTCTTATACAGTGGTTAAAGCGAAAATTGAGAGATAGTGAAACGATCAATATTTTTCGGACCCCCTTCCATTTACAGGGCTCCTAGTATACAAAATATTGGTCCCTAGTCCCATATTTCAAAAAATTTGATCTAGTGGAACTGAGTTCCCTCTTGTACCCCCCCCCCCCTTCTCCCACCCTAACCGCTACCCTTACAAACATACTGACACATTCTGTAGAAATTTGAAAACTTTAAACTATAAACTTTGAACCCCGCACATACTGTTTACTTATATTACTTATAATATGCTTATATATAATTAAATATAATATATATATATATATAAATATATATATATATATATATAATATATATATATATATATGTATATATATATATAATATACTGTATATTTATAATAATATATTTAAGTATAATATATTTATTAATATATATATCTAATAATATATTTATTATATATATTAATATATATATATAATATAATAAATATTAAATATATTATATCTATTATATATATATATATATATATATATACGTGAATGTGTGTGTTTATGTGTGTGTGTGTGCGTGTTTGTGTAATATATAGTGTTCTACTAAACGACAAACCCAAGTTCTCTTTGACGCTCCATAAAGCGTACTTAATTCATAGATCAATAAGTTAATCCCCTCTCAACAAGCTTTACCCTGTACATACCATATGTATAAGTTATACATATACATACATATATATATATATATAATATATATATATATATATATATATATATATATATATATATATATAAGGGTATATCTTGAGATAAATATCTGAGGCCTATAAATAAATATTGAAGCCTAAGAAAATAAATATGGCTTATGATTAAAAATATGCTTTTAAATGAGTTCGGAATAGCAATTGCGATATAATTCGAATAAGTATATCTCTACTTCTTAAATTATCAACAGTTATAATATATGCACATGTTTATTGAGCAACTAAAAAGACTATATAAAATTATACCATCATAATGATATACGATTGAGTCGAGATATAGTTGTTGTGGAATGGAGTCGTTAATCCAGTAGAAATAAGCCTCGATGAGAGTTCCATCTCCTTCCCAGTAGAACTGAGGCTGACCGGCTGCTTTCCTCTGACCACTGCTCCACCAGTTCTGTCTGAAACGAGCATCATCATCTATCTATTGATATCATCGAGTATCTCGTGAAATGATCTCATCATCAACTCCTTCGTTACGTTATCTTATCATCATCTTGTCATGTAATCTCATCACCATCAACTATTATCAACAACAGTATCGTTACGTGATCCCACAAATATCAATATTCTCGTCAGCTTTATCTTATACAACACTCGTTATCAACACTAGTCACGCGATCTCATTATCATCTACTCTCGTGACGTGATCTTATCATTATTTGTTTCAGGTAAGTTCACAACTTTAACATCAGCATCATATCATCTTATCTTATAGCATTCTTCGCATTTCTCTACTTCAACTTATATAAATAGATTTTTATTATTGCTTACTTGACTGGAGCCAGTGGCGATGTCGGTAAGATACCCGACTGCGGATCAGTAAGTGCGGGATTCAAATCCTCGGCTCGACCATCACTAACATCGCTTTCTAGAGACGAAACTGACGTTAACATTAGCTTTTTATTTAAATAACTAGAGAATAGAAACTTACGAATGTATGGAGAATGTACGTTAGACAGCTTCGTGTGAAAGTGATTCAAAACGCAGAAAGAAGACAACAGCGACCTCGATGGAATATAGCATTGCGCCCACAGGAGACACATTAAATCATCCTTCTGAGAAAGATTTCGTGTTTTGTTAAAAGTAAAGGACTTCATGTTTAAAACTACACTTGTAACTACCTGATTAAGCCTTGATCCAGCTGAGTCAGCTGATTGCTGATGAAATCCTGTTCACCTGCATCATTGACACTTAGAACATAAGCCCCATCCGCCTGAAATAAAATAGCATTGTAGGAAAATGAGCACCTCTGCTAATTTTTATCACGTTTAGTACCACATTTTTACATCGTTAAGCAGACTAGTCCAGTATTATATACCGGTCCTACGTATGTCCCAGGTGATTGACTCGTCGTATCAAGTATGTATAATAAGCAGCATCTCTAACCACCGATCAGTCTTCATCATAGATAAACATCTAAACACCGAACAAACAGTCTTCATCATAGATAACATCTAAAAACCGATCAGTCTTCATCATAGATAACATCTAAACACCGATCAGTCTTCATCATAGATAACATCTAAAAGCCGATCAGTCTTCATCATAGGTTATACCTAAACAATGAGCAAACAGTTATCGTCTGTCTGTCATCAAACAGCTGAATTGAGCAGATAACGTCTTCCTAAAAGCAAAAATTAGAATGAAAATATTATAATAATTTGTGTCTTTGGTAACAGAAAATTCAAAAGTCTAAAATATAACACACTCATACATTCTTCAGCCGTATATTCTATACTGAACTTTGAAAGTACTGAAGCTATACTTTAGGTACTAATTGTTGTCATGAGTCAATGTTGTCAATTGTTGTCATATAATAAGGTACGCTTGTTGGAGAGTTGAGAAATTGATATGACCATGATATGAACTGCACATGTTCGCAAGATACCCAACCAGATGCATAAAGCAAATGCTACAGAGATATTATATACATACTGACAAAGTTTCTTCGCAACAAATCATTTGGTCGCCTAGGTTTCTTCATACATGGCTTGGTCTTTTATTTGCGTCTCTGAATTTCATATATAAACTGGTAACCCGTAATTAAACAGAGAAGTACAACAAAAAACCTCTAAGGATAAGAGACTAATAGTAAATCGGTAGACATAAATTACAAATAGGCTGTTTATAAATTCTAGAAATCATACCGTGCAAGAAGTCTTAGATCCCAGTCTATCAGCAGCCGGATCTCTAACAAATCTATAGCAATGATCCTGATAGCCCACCCATCCGTATGGACATTCTGCAAGAATCACAATTTAAAGCAAGAAAATTCATGCATTTTAATTATGCTAACATTAATTATAATCATTTTCTAATTTACATATATTTCCTCTTCCTTACTATGCATTCTCGAGTAATTATATAATTATCGGACAGCGGCTCATGCAACCTTTCTTTTTTATTATCTAGGCCTATTGTAATCTCACACAGCGCCCTTTGCTAATTGAAATAAATTAGTAAAGAATAAAATACTAAACAATGAGAGGTGTATCCAGGAATTTTTAAGTGGGGCGTAAAATATTTTTGGGCAGTTTTACTTACCCCTACGCCTACTCTGGGACAGAGTTCAATTTTTTACTTACACCTTTCTACTCATATATACACACCAACACACGCAAATAGTCATGAACACAAGGAAAATAAGCTTTCCTAAAGATCCGCGCCCAGTTCTCCAGGACAGGATCAAAATACTTCTACATTTTTACTAACACCGGGACAACTAGAGTACAATTTTTATCCGCGGGCCTAAGGGAGGGAAGGCCCTGACCCCCTCCCTCCCCTCTGAATCTGCCACTGGTTACAATCGATAACAGCCATTTAGCGTCAGTTTCTCATCAGAGAATGCTATCAAGGTCGTTCCTACGGCACACAACCGCTCAGAATCTTTTTACAGCATGAGTTGGAGAGAACTAATATCATTAATTATATATCTGATCATATGCTGGGGGTTGGATGGGGCTGGTTCCATATGTAAGGTACTAGGGAGTAGACCCTACGTACGTATTGAAAGTATAACACATATATTGAAACGACATCACTCGCATATTTGTTTTTAGTATAATATAATTATTAAAATATATAATTGCTTCTAACATAATTAACATTATGAAATAATGTTACTTATGTTAATGATTTCATAATTAACATTATGAAATCATTACCGGATATTTGATGCCTCTATTATTCAATAAATTTCATTATAGAAAGCATATACAATTATACATGTATGATACGATTATTATGCATTTACAGTTCTGGATTAAAATAATAATCAAAATAAATAAATATAGATCTATCGATATAATATATTGATTTAAATGTTATTTAAATTTTCTTACAGGTTTACATCGCTCAGAGATCTAGTCAATAATCAGTAAGGCTAATTATCAGTGAAATATTTGCCAGAGAGTAGGCCTATAGTATCCGATGAGCTCGCCTTAGTATCTAATGATTGGTAGTTTCACTTCTTATTTTATAATTTCGTTAAATCAGTGACGCTCTACACACAAAACTTAAACAAACATACATGTAGCTAATCTTAGTGACATAGTGTCTGATCGCTTACAAGAAGGTAACATCAGGCTCGCAAATAATAGCATTGAAGCCAATATTTACGGGGGACATGTACGGTTGTGTGACTAAAAAGACATTCAGCTTCAAGTCTATCAATAGTACTTACCATAAGCAAGAAGATCTGTGTACACTGGAATTGATTTATAACAGATTATACTTACAAAAGTTAAAATAAAATAAAATATTTGTAGCATTTTCACATCTCAAACTGTAATATGTAACATATCACTTGGTAGATACTGTATTATAATGATATCTAACTCAGTTTTACAGGTGTGAGTCGCATTATCATTACTTAGAGCCCTTATCTACTGCACTCAATTGTCCGCTGCTTGCTACCTGTTATCGTTTTACAAACAATTCGCACATCAGGGATCTTAGTCAGTCTGTAGATTTCTAGGTCGCTCAGGCCTATATGGGCTTGCCGAATATCCTAACGTTTAGGCACGCTGCGGATAGTAGACCTGATATATATATATATATATATATATATATATATATATATATATATATATATATATATTACCGTATAATGTATTAAGAAATAGGAAGAAGAGATGGATAGGACACATTCTAAGAGGGGGAAAGTCTATTAAAAGGGGTCATAGTATGTAGAATGGAAGGAAAAAGAGGCAGGAGCAGGCCGAGATTAGGTATGCTATATGATTTAAAGACCCACTCATATGTGGGAATGAAGAGGAAAGCGGAAGACAGAGAAGAGTGGAGGCGTTATGTATCATGGACCTATCAGTAGGCAGTGTACTATGAGAGAGATATACATATATATATTTAGATCAAAATGGAGACAAATAAGGAAAGCTGCACCTGCAACTTTATGTTGTAAAGAAGCAATACATCTTTTAGAATTAGATAAGAATTATATAAAAGAAATATCAGTGCTATTAGACTTATATGCGATTCGCGTTTATGATCCTTAATAAGCTAAACCAGCAACTACGCACTTTAGAACATACAAGCCTACTGAATAATTTACATAACTCTGTATCGCTTATTAACGGACTTTAATATTCTAACGGAACAAGTGACTGATTTAGATAAGCGACATTTCAACGACGATTCGAACGGTTGACAACACACAAGCCTAATAAGAATTGAGCAGAAGGCCTAAATTATAATGAGCAGAAAAGATGCTAAAGGTTAATATTTAATAAATAAATGAAGCTAAGTACTTGCGATGACAAGGTAAGGAAATGCAGACAGTATCTGGATTATGCAAAAATTAATTTAAAAAGCGCCAAGCATTTTATGAAAATGAGAATGAAGCATTGTTAAAAAATGCCACACTAAATTATAGCCTAATCATTGACGCATCATGATTCCTGAATATTTCGAGAAATTGCACTCTATGCAGGGGCGCACATGGCTCCATGCTGCAAAGAATTTGAAATTGTAAGGTATTTATGGATATCAGTTGTATGGTAACAGAGTTATTATATATTATCCCCAGTAATTGCTTATAAGTTATTACCAGTGAAAAATCAACAAAACGCTGTAACTGCAAAATTAATATTCTATAGGCCTATGTATCTCTAGTAAATGAGTGGACATAATATATTTTAAAATAAACATTCAAGCGACAGATATTGTCCCTGTAGTGAATTAAGCCTACGTTATTTGTAATTTTTGTACCAAAAACCAAAGATATATCCATCTATTCTGTGAAAACTTTTCTAACAACGAATATTATAACATTTATGAAAACAAGCAACAAGTGACATCTCATGTAAAAGTTACAATAAAGAAGTAAGTAAAGTGCATCGTCAATCCCCTCCCCATTTATTATAAAAAAATATTTGTAGTCAACTAAGGTCATCTTGAATCCATCAAAATTTTTAGCGGCTTCTGGTATGTAAAGCCAACTTTTTCATATCATTAGGCGTATATAGGCGTATTATATGAGAGAAAAACTTTACAGAGGACAACTGCTCACCCCAACTTACATATAGGCCTACATGTATTTATAGGGCTAAGGCAAAGTTTAACGTCAGTTTCCAGCTTGAATAGCATGTTAGTGACGGGGAGAGCACCGGATTTATGACATAAAAATTTTAGAGTTGAGCTTAGAAATAGGACTTCTGAGATTTCCTATTGCTTTCCTTAGTCCGATAGGTACAGGCCTCAAATAGATTATTGGCTCGATGATGTGTTCAGGATGTATCCCGTGTTGTGTCCGGGACGCAAACCAGTGGACGCTGAATAGTAGACCAACCGTGAACTGAACGCGTCGCGCGTGTAAGAGGCTACTAAGCACGAAATGAGGAAGGCAACGAAAAACCTCAGAAACCATGCTATTCCCAAGCTATAGGCTACATGCATTAAGGTGAGGATAAAGCATAGCTTTTTGTTAAGGGATTAATCAGTTGATCTATGGAGTGCTCATTATAGAGTGTGAAAGCAGACTCTGCGTATGAATATGCACCTTATAGCTGCCAATTAGCAGAACACTACACAGAAAACTCACTCATAAATAAAAAATAATATACATATATATATATACCAATGTTGTGTCCGGGTAGCCCTGTTGTGTCCATATTAACCGTGTTGTGTCCGGGTTACCCGTGTTGTGTCCGGATTGCTGAAGATGGACCAATCGTGGACTTTACATGTCGTAAAATGCGACAAAGCACTAAGGTCCAAAGCAATGTCAGAAGGAGCATTCGGTTGATGAACAAATAGGCTTCAGGAATTACTACAAAATTTTCTAAAACGAATGGAAAATCTATTCGTATCCCTGCCCTATTTAAATTGGAATTCTAGGTAAGATGTTGCTGATACTATAATTATTTTAGGCCGATATACTACTACAAATAAATAATTTTTATAATGACAATAATTTTTATAGTGACACTCATCCGGTATTCATTAATATTATCAATAGTCTATCATTAATTTTGCTCCTATAGAAACAAGAGCAGTTTACCAGGGTTCGGGACACGGCAGCAGAACTCAATTACAATTAATTTTGTACGTAAAATTCTTAAACTGACCACGCAGAAACGCCTGAAAAAACAAACAGCAGGCTCCACAGCACCGGTATTTTGCAGACAGCATTTTAAAGTGTAACGGTTACCAATAAATAACAACGAGGCTTGCCGAAGACACATGTATAAACGTAAGCATATCTAATTGAACACGTCTGCCGAATAATGATTGCATATTTAAGACGCACTAGAGCATAGATTTACTTGTACTGGATAGCGACGAGTTAGTTACACGCTTGCCTGTTAGACACACGTTTGACATCCCAGGACAATTTCTGCCCCTAAGCACTTGTAGTATGGAAAGGGATGCTATGTAATTTTTTGTTGAATCAGTATAAGTACACATTTAAGTTCATTACAATATTATGACAGGAACTTATAAGTTCTTGGTTTCAATTTCAATTTAATAAAAACACCCAAAAGAAACACGAACAATTTATTAGTTTCATAACTAATCTATTTTATCGCATCTCTAAGATTAAGAGAGCTGCTCTCCAGAGATTCAAACTGATGATTCACGACAAAGGAAATGTCGGCATAAATCTTTCTTAACTAGCAATCATAAACTTAATAGTTCCCCATAACAAGCATCAGTCGATGATAAAACAAGCCCACATAGCCCTGCAGTATGGATTGAACCAGATCTGCAAATTGTGTGGCTGCTTACCAGTTGAAGCAAGGCTTAAATTCATTGCTCGCTTTTCACTGACATGCTTCAGAGACAGAATCAGGGTTAAGACTTTTAGACTTCTCTTAAGAACCGGAGACCGAGCGCCTCCTTCCTTCCATGAACAATTGGTTTCCTATTCATCAGATATTTGATCCAGGTTCAACAATTTTTTGTTCGACCAGGAATTGATCCCACAATCTCAGAAACAGCTATTTAGAACTTATTGAAGTTACTTGTCGCCCTACACACTCATTCAGTTGAGACGATCAAGAGGTCAGTTTGGTTTTGTTCATACGGTATACTTTGTATCTGTTGACTGAAAATTTCATAAAGGAAAAGTTTGCAAGATGGAACCCAACAAAAATTAATTCATAATTCTTTTTAAGTTGAAATAAGGACACTGAATTCTTGTTCAGGATGTCCTAAAACCCTCTCCATAAAAGCATATTTTTGTGACTTTAGAACGAAAATTTCGGACATACACATATAAATAAAACAGTTGCGAATTTAAACATTACATGTTTTATCGTAAACAGTACGATAAACGATACAGAATTGCCTTTACTTTTAACACTTCCAGCATAATTCAGTATTTAAATGAAGACGCATCAAGGCATTTGAATATGAGACGCAGGGTTGAATGGATGCGTTGGTAAGCACATGTCCATTAAGCCAAGGAGGCAGAGTTGGTAAGTACAATATCATGTCTATTAAGCAAAAATGAGACAGGGTAGAATGGCAGAGTCAGCACTTGTTGAATAGTTAGCCGGATACTATGAATAGCAGCCGGAGTGTCTCATTGTGGTAGGGAAACAGAAGTTAAACAGCTTAAATGCTTCTTCGTTTAGGCGCGAACAAAAGGCCAGTACGGTTGAAAATGGTCAAATGTACCCTGGCCAACCTCAGGAATGTGAAAGAACTGAGCGTAGGAGTTTTAAAAGTCTTTAGGATGAGAAGTCAAACGTTGTATTGTTCGTTGGACTAATAATTCTGCTTTTACAAATTTTCATCTCGAATTGCCATGGTGTAGGCCTACTTGCTATTCGACTTGGAAATATCAAGCGTTGATCTAGAGTGAAACGGCATGTGTTTGAAACTTACTTGTGCTTGGCGTACTGGCGTGGAATGAGAGGCAGGACCAAATTGATCAAAATTTATCAGCCTATACACATCAGCATACCAAGTAATACATGATGATGGTCACTCTTCGCATAAATGTCGAGCGGATGTCGCCATGCAGAATGCACGACTCTCAATAGAAAGTCACCAGAAATACAGGATAAACAATTAGATTTGGTGCAATTTTGGTGAAATGTATACCAAGTGCATTTGATACTTTACACATTTCGTCGAAGCTTGGGCAGACCACTGTGTATTAAGAATCTCTGGATCGCCGTGTTCTTGCTGATGTACATTTTGATCAGAAAGATCATTACACAGACCACAGCAAATCATAGCTGTATAGTGAGAGCTAAAAAAGAAGAGGAGAGATCATAGAGAATCATAGCTGTAGAGGAGAGTCTAAATACAAACGCTTGAAGTGCAATGTAGGCCTATACAGTAAGTGTACTGCAAACTAATACACCTTATACACTGTAAAATGTGATACTAATAACAAGTTACAACAAGTCTGAGATATTTTGGACTGATAGGACTAGCTAAAGTTAGTGCCAAAAATAGTGCATGTGATTTTTGTCGTGATGAGCAGAGCTAGGCACCTTACTGGATTGTTGGAGCACATATTACCTATAAAAATTATTTCAATACGTGGCAGACTCTTAATTCTTAGCTGCCTATATTGATTTGATGTCTCAAATATAATGACATGGCGTTTAATGAAAAATTAACTCATCACAAGCGATGCTTGAAAATACGCGTGCATTCGCGCCTACGATCCCATATATGGGACACATATATTTTTAAAGATATTTTTCACAAAAGTGAAAAAATCAGAAAATACCACCTGATCCCATTATTGTGACCCTAAAGACATGTCACCAACAAAAATTATGAAGAAAAGAAAAGTTGGGCATTAATGGGTTAAGATCACAATGCAATTTACTCGAGTGTAGATCTAGTGTACCGGTAAACCTGTTTACAGTGGATATTCTAGTATTATAAAATCTAATAAATGACATAATATTAATATTAATAAATGACATATTATTAATATTGACATAATATTAGCATCTTAAATATTTCACTATGATTTGTTCTTCACAAAAGTCCACAAGACCCCCACGCAGGCCAATCCCGACATAACAGCGCCAATCCTACAAATACAAGATCTTTATTAATTACACCAAAATATTGTTAAACTTAGAGTACAATTTTTTTTATTCTACAGAAAATACAACTGCAAATAGCTAGAATGTTAAGTAGTTATAAAAAATCCTGAAACAATCAGTTAAAATATATAACATTAGCCTACTTTGAAACACGTTCAGTAGAAATGACAATCGATCCTAAAATGACTAATAAGACAGTAATTCATTACCAAATAATTTTTCAGAAATAATTCATTTAAAAAATAATGAAGGTATAACGAAAGATAAAGGTTTATATTATTAAGATTCTTTATTTAAATTTTCATACCTTCCAAAAATCTGTAAAAAGTTCATCATCACACAGACAGAAGTGGAGAAGTTTATTCGTACGTGTATCTTGACCCTAGCTAAACTGGGATTCAAAGGGAATGGATGATGATGATACCTATACAGCTTTATTAGATTGTATTAATTACTATCTGAGACTCATCAACAGCCTGAAGTTTCATTCACTCCATTAACTATTTCATTTAAATAGTTATTTACTTTACTGGACCTGTTTGCTCAATAAGCATGATTTCTCTATCTCGTCTTATTTTTCTAATTCATTTTCTGCTATACACTTGCTTATTTGATTTCATGCATATGCCAATTTTTATAACTCATTTTACGTTTTATTTTTATTTTTTCCATGTAAAGTTCACCATGCTTCACTATTAGTTTGTGTTTGAGTGCATGTGCTAGATTGTATATATTGTTTGTGAACTGCACAGGGCTGTATGACCCTTTTCTGTGTTTTTATTTAATGAAATATTATTAAATAAATTCAACTTTGATACGTGAAATAATTCGGCAATTTTTTTTCAGCACAGCTTTTCTAAGCCAAATAGCAATTTAAACAATATCTAGAAATCGCTAGATGAGGTTATCTTAAGCACCTGACATTTATTTAGCGGCATCAAATGTTCACATATCCAGTCCCAGCTGAATGCTAGTATCTCCCCTCCCTGTTTTCTGCCAGTAATGGTAAGGTATTAAGCTAATATATTTTCTTTATCACAAGTTTCAAAATATCATGAAGCAATTCGCAGCCACGCCGCTAAACAAAACAGACCCAAGGGACGGAGAGCAGAAGCAAAGACCCGTCTGATATTAGAGTATTCAGATCAGAACGCTAATTGTTTAACAAAAGATTGACAGAACTAACCAGAGCGCTTTTCTAACGCTCGGGTGATGACGCAGTACACTGTATCTTGTAACAGTCACCGCTCTGTTGCTCTTAAAAGCTTTCACCAGATCCTGAGCACTGTGTGAAGCAAACAACACACCAGTAGTGCTCATAATTCTATTAAATACGACAATAGACAAAATTAAATGATAAATATACGATCTTACGATTAAATAAACCAGGTTGAAATGGTGGTTTGTTGGTGTGTTGTTCGACAGCGGACCATTAGGTGCAAGGTTCAAATCCGTTGCTCTCCGTCAATGACATGCCATTCTTTTGGAAACTGACGTTAAACTTTAATAGGTCGCCAATTAGAATTTTTTAGCTCTCTCTCTCTCTCTCTCTCTCTCTCTCTCTCTCTCTAGTGTTCTGTGAGGTTCAAGGTGTACAAGTGGCAGGTCCAATGTACATATTCGTACTCAGAGTTTGCTTTCGTGCTCCATAAAGAGTACTCCATAGATCAACACGTTATTCCCTTACAAAGGTTACGCCTTATCCATATCTTATGTAGCCTTCAGCTTGGCAAAATATGGCTTCTGCGATGGTTTCTCGTTTTTTTCAGTTCTTGCTTAGTTGCCTCTGAAGACACGTCCAATTAAGGTTAGTCTATTCTTCAGTGTCTGGGACATGACAGGGTTATAGTATATGATGAATAAAATGAACTTAGATTCTTCCAGTCCACACCTAAATAAGCGCTATGACGCGACATTATTTAAACATGTCAATACGTCTAATTTTGCTTTCTCAATACTGACTATACTTCCATCGAACGGATGGTTTTTATATTTTACATGTAGTTACCTACATCTGTATGATATAATGTGAAAATGATACACCAACGAGATATTAATGTACATAAGAGCATATTGCAGACATAGTGTCATAGTAATACTGAATGTCTCAATAGCGCAATGGTTAAGGGTGTAGATAACGTCTTTAAGTGTTAAATGACAGACCCAGAGATGAATCGAGCTCTCGTGGGTTCGATTCACAGCCGCGCTGATCTGAGAGTAATATTTCGGACATTCACTGGACTGGCTACACGGAAAATGGACTAAATTGCCTAATGGATATAACATGTGGTATTAAAAGTGATAGATATCAACGTAGTTGATCATTTCACTATAATGTGTGTTATTATTATTATTATTATTATTATTATTATTATTATAGTAAAACATTCTCAATGCAAGAATTCTAAGAATTCACTGATTCAAAGTCCAATATATCCATAGTCACTGGTCAGATTCCACAGAATTAACTAACAGCAGCTGATACCAAATATTAAATGTGAAATTCTTAAATATAAATATATTGCCCTAAACTTAAGGAATGATATTTTGAACGCTAAGAATCTTTTAGCTAGCCCACCTAAGACTCAATGAAAAATTAAAGTTAAAAGCTCACACGGTGGCACATACCAGTTGCGACCCTTGACTGCAACGACAGCAGCTCTCTTAGTCCTGCAGTAGATGTCCACAGAGCCAAACTCGTTCAGTACTTCAGCCAGCTGTATTTACACACATTACACTCAAACAAATGTTCCCATAAAATCACCAGTACCCCTGATACCTCTAACTGCATACACCTACATCTAACAGATCCATCCTTAACAAAACAGGTCCGTCGAAACTTGTTCAGTGCACCAGTTTCATCGAAAATAATACTTCAACATCTGCAACTACTATAGCTATAATTAAGACTGTAAGATAAGAAACTGCCACGAGCACCAGTTGTCAGAATTTACAATTTCTTTCAGAATCAGCTTAAATACTTAAATCAGATTCTCAAAAGAATTGGATATCCTAACAAATGTTCCTATCGTTGAATTTAATAGTTATCCGGATAGATCGTCTTCTATAAAACTTGTAGTTTTTGATTAAATTTTCTGTTCTCACACGTCTTTATTCCAGTACTTGAAGAGAATTGGATGTAGAATGAATGGGATACTTGGGTAAATCAGACATAAAGAAAGTAATCAATTCAACTTTGCAACTAGCAGAGAAATTGTTTGCTACTAAAGAGCATAAGTTTACTAGTAATTGCATTTCCTGTATCATATTAGAACAACCCATTAGTGATGAAATGTAATAAATCATACGTCTCTCCAATAGAGAGTTCCATTTCGTGCGTAGATGTACAACCACTCGATATGCTCAAATTCTTTATCTTTCCCAGACAAATTCTGAAAATTGAAAGAAAATATAAATCTATCAATAAATTAGTATATTTGAAAAGTGCATACCACAGTACAGTTAAATGGACAATGAAGATTAAAATAGCATAAGACAAAACAATGCAGCAGTCTGACCTATTAAAGTAGTCTGCGACTGTCTGCCTAGTCTCCTCTTACTACACATGAGCAGTTATCAGTAGGTTCAATTAGAATGGGTTTTATATAACCTCTTCCTCTCTAACATATTTCAATTAAATTTAAGAAATTGTTCATACTGAGTAGACTAGAAATTATTCACTATACGAACCTAACTGAGTACTAGTAAGAATGCTAAGCTGTCTTACACAACGCGTTACTTTATGTTTCACAAGTGGCCAGAGCTCTTTTAGAATACTATCGTCGTTTTCAATGGAAAAAATAAATAATAATAATAATAATAATAAAAGTTTAACGTCCGTTTCCTCATGCAAGGATGATGTCAGGGACTAACGTTAAAGAGATGGAGGACTACGACTTGCTTGACATAACATACTAATAACTCGACGATAACATGCTTTGCACGACACTACATCAGATAATACCACACAAATGCACCGTACTGATTGCTCCTAGATACACAGTATCACACCACGGACTCGATGTTTAACAAACAAGAGCATAATACGGAATGAATGATGTAATAACATCATAACATCATTCCATGAAATGGACGCCTGAATCCAAAACACTACGTCATGGGAAGGCTGACGTTATATCCACAACATCATCAAATGATAGAGTTGTAAAGCCTCTTACTCCAATTCATGCTTATTAAGATAGAAAGTCGGTCAGGTCGGGTTCAAACCGGCGAAATCTCGATTATCAGATACACCAGCCAGAACAGATTGATTGAATAATCCACAACATTCAACTTTTGAAGAAATGCCATTTGCCACCGTACAAAGGAAAGGAGTCTTATTAACAAACATCACGTGAGTGTTTGGAAGCCATTAGACACACAGCATGAACATTAGGAGTGGCTATAAGTTTAGTTAATAGAAATGCTACGTGACACATAAGAGCTTACCATGGAAGGAATACCGGCTCTGATGAGGTTAATGATGTTAACGTGTGGTTTAGCTGCAGTCATGTACTCGGTGAATGAGAGAGGTCGCACATCTTGGTAAGATCTGAGTTATAACATACGCAACAACATTTCAGCAATCGAAGCTCTGAAATCTAGAAACTACTTAAAATATTCACATATGGTAAAATATCCAGATATTGTAAGATTTCTACTAGATTAAGCTAGTAAAGCGCCTAGGCTCCAGAAATTGCTACACAATTTCCCATAACGAATATCTAAAACGAATGGAAAAGTTTTTATTCATATTCTGACTTCAGTTAAACTGGGATTCAATGGAAGAAGATGACGATGATGATGATTGATGATGTATAACTTATACTATACACATTTCTTTAATTTCTGATGAATATTTTGAAAGCAACGCTTAAACACGATGGCTATATTGACAAAAATCTAGTGTTTAGAAATAGCGCCCTTTCAAAGGCAACACAGAGGAGAAAACTTTGCCAAGCTAGTTTGTAAAGTAGCGCATACGAACTGTAGTTAAGCAGCACAATAGTAACTCTCCACGATGAATTACCACAAGGTCATCTATTCCCATCATCTAGTCAGTGATGGGACAAGCACTAGATTTTGAATCCTGCACTTACTGATCCTCAGTCAGAGAGCTTACTGATATGTAATACAGGCTCTTTCCTCGGCAAGCACTTAGACTGATCGCTAAATTCTTAAGATTTACTGCAATCTGATACGGGAGTTAACTTGCTATCTTTATTTACTTCAGAGCGGATTAGGCTATGTGTTACCACACTTACATCAAAGAGAGTTAGACAATAAGGTAGTCAACATTCAACCTGGCTATCAAGAGGTGTAATACTATATAAAGATAATAGAAAGAATGTTAGACGATATAGGCTAAATAAATTGTGACTATCAACGATATGGAGGTAGGCAGCACAATAGTAACTCCCCACGATGAATTAATGTATATATATATATGAATTACCACAAGGTCATCTATCAAGAGGTGTAATGCTTTATAACGATAAATAAAAAGAAAGACACAGACTACTTACTTTATCTCAGCAGCGGCCATAATATGAACCATGCGGAGGAAAACTGAAACACATAATTATTTATTATTACAAATATATTTAAGAACCAAACAATGTTAATTGATACTAAAATTGTACAGAAGATACATTGATTTTCACGAACACACAGACCTACAGTTGCAACATCAAACTGAATAAGAGCACGTCTGAAATTCCTAATAACTCTAAATACATCATCATCATCCCTTAGATCCCAGTTTAATAGAAGTCGGAGTTAGAAAATTTTGTAACAATTTCCGGAGCATAGGCGTTCACCAACCGAATGATCACTCTGACGTTGGTTGGGATCTTAGTACTATTTTGTCGTCATTTACGACACATGCAGTTGTTGGTCTGTTGGTTTATATAGGGTGTCCAGATAGGTCGTGAACGATTTTGAATGCAAAAAATTATATGTTATGCACAATACAATGTGGAAAGTTTGATACTGGCAGATAGGCTGTTCAATTGTAAATAACAGGGAAAATACTGTAGGTTTGTAACTTACGTTTCAAAGTGTTGACGTCATTTGCCGTGACGTCATCAAAATGTGCGTAAACAGAAAACTGCCGCAACAGTGCAGTAAATAAACGGCGTATCACTGATTAGGCAATGGCAACATTAAACGAAGCGCAAATTAGAGCACAAGCTATTACACTATTGGAAGAAAAGTATAGTTATGGCGTTATAGCAAAAAAACTAGGTCGTAGTAAAGCGTGGATTAGCAAGTGGGCCAACCGCTACAAGCAGAATCCAAACGAAACGCTGCAGAGTCGTTATCAAGGCGGTCGAAAGTCTGTGCTGACTGCTGCCGCTCAAAAA
Source organism: Enchytraeus crypticus (assembly GCA_905160935.1). Classification (NCBI taxonomy): domain Eukaryota; kingdom Metazoa; phylum Annelida; class Clitellata; order Enchytraeida; family Enchytraeidae; genus Enchytraeus; species Enchytraeus crypticus. Next base: position 1,275,737 of record CAJHZI010000518.1, on the reverse strand, counting down.
CTGATTAGGCAGTCTAAATATGTGCGTGGACAGAGTCTGCGAAAGTTAGCACGTCGATTGAAAGACAAACGCTTTGCTGGATGCAAAGAGACAATAAGACAGTATATGCGAACGACGCTGAAATGGAAATGCTTTAAACGACAAAAGGTCCCAAAGTTAAGTAGTGCTTATAAAGTCCGCCGAGTCAACTTTGCGAAGAAGTTTAAAGATATTGACTGGTCGCGTGTCATGTTCACTGATGAATCACCTTTCAAACTTTACTACGTACCTAACAATAAGAACGATGTAGTATGGGGATCACAAGAAACTTCTGTTCCGTGCGCGCCACAGGTGAAGTTCAGCCCGTCAGTTCTGGTGTGGGGTGGTATTACAGCTCGCGGATTAACAAAACTTCATATCATCCCAAATAAAACTTCAGTTAATTCGACTTATTACATCAATGAGATACTGGAGAAAGAGGTCAAACCAGCATTCCAGCGAACAGTTGTATGTACGAATTTAACAGCTACAAAGCTGTTTCGTAATAACGGCGAAGGATTGTTTCAACAAGACGGTGCACGTGCACACACATCAAGAGCGTCAGTCGAGTGGTTGAACACAAACATTAATGGATATATCTCACCAGAGGACTGGCCACCTAATTCTCCGGATTTGTCACCGATAGAAAATGTTTGGAGTATTATGGCGGCAACGGTTTATGCCGATCCTGAACCGCAGACATTGAACAGCTTGAAACGCCGGATTCGAAAGGCGTGGAAATCGATACCTCTGAAAACTCTGACAAATCTAATTGGCTCGATGCATGATCGACTTGACGCTGTACTGAAGAATAAAGGAGACATTATTAAATACTAAATGACAATTTTTATAAATTTGTTACTAGTGGATTAAAAATGGCAGTCATTCAAAATCGTTCACGATCTATCTGGACACCCTATATATATATATACATATATATATATATATGTATATATATATATATATATATATATATTATATATATATATTGTCCAAAAACTGTGCAAATTCCAAAATCCAGAAATTCAGTCCAAAGTACTGATATATATTGTATATGATATATACCAATTAGGCCAGACGACTTACCAAGTTGATCCCAATTCTCATATAGAGTGTTCGGATTACAGAACAATCAGTTTATACCTCATGCATCGAAGATCTGGATAATCATATTTCCTCCTAGCATACATATGCGCATATATGGATATATATATATATATATATTAATTTCTTAATATTTATCGTAATATGTCAGTCAGGTCAATCAATCAGTGTGGAGGCCAATCCAATCAGACTAGAAGGTCACAACAATGGTGTTCTGGATTTCTTGAAATTACTTCGCTTTTCCAACATGGGTCTCCAACAAAGAATCAGGTGAATTAAAATCTGGAGAATTAGGAGGCCAATCATCCATTTTATTAAATCTAATTGTACAAGAAAGTATTTGCGCAAGACGTGAAGTGTGAGCCGGCGCGCCGTCCTGTGGAAAAATTAAATCATTTGACTTTAACTTGTTGAGTCTTCAATCAGTTTCGGCAGAATAAGTGTAATACTTGTAGCACAATATCAGTCGTCATCATCTAACGGCCTTTTTCAGAGTCAGTCTTTTTCAAAAAGGAATTGATTCTAATTGGCGTTTTACGTTGCGTGTTAAATGAAAAAAATCAATTTTTTCGCAAAACTTGGATAACTCCGGTTCCCTTAAAAATATTTTTACAAAATTTGGTCAGCTTGTGGCTAAATTCTTTCCACAAGAGAACCTTAAAATTTCAAGGTGGAATATTAAGAATTGACTAAGCTATCGCAATTGTGCTAGAAGGATATTTTTTAATGCGCACCCTGTATATATCTTCTACAGTGCACTGCCAAGTGGAAGGTTAAAGGTACATATTCATACTCAAAGTCTGCTTTCTCGCTCAATAAGAGCACTCCTTAGATCCATAAGTTAATCCCTTCACAAAGACTATGCCTTATCCATACCTTATGTAGCCTATAGCTTGGGAAAAAATATGGCTTCTGAGGTGGTTTCCCGTTGCCTTCCTCAGTAGGTGGATTAATTACCATTTAATCCTGGTGGAAAATATTTCATGGCGAGATGGTCCCCTCTTGCCATCCTCAGCTCTTGCCTTTAGTCGCCTCTTACGTATACGCGGCAGATTGTTTGCGGTTGCCCTATTCTGCAGTGGTCCAACCACACCCGAGCACAACACGAGGAATATATATATATATATATATATATATATATATATATATATATATATATATATATATATATATATATATATGTATATATGTATAACATTGTATATATTAGGCTACAAAGTACTAAGGTTCAAACCAACGTCACAAAGGGCATTCGGTTGGTGAGAGCTTCTCTCACCAACCGAATTTCTGGGCTCCAGAAATTATTATTATTAACAATGAAAAATTACATAGCAATTACATGGCTGAAATCAATCTCTAAAACTACTTTACACAAAGAGTTTGAATAAATTTAAATATATAATATACTAAATCAACATGAAATTAAAATTTGTCATACTAGGTTGTAAACTAGGTCAATAAACCATTTAGCATAATATTATATAAAATTAGACAAGCCCAACGTCAGAAAGGGCATTCGGTTGGTCAGCGCCTAGGCTCCAGAAATGCTACAAACATTTAAACGAATGGAAAAGTCTCAAATAGGGGATTGGCTGGTGGTGTGGTGTAGGACAGAGAGGATTTGAGACAGTCTATTTGTATCCCGACCTGACTGATGATGATGAAAATTAAACCAGCACATGACAGACTACTTTTCAGAAGGAAACGAAAACAGATGTACAGCATTAGTCCTAAAGTAGTCGACGGGTATTACATCTCATCACTGCTGTAACTCTGCCAGGGGCCAAGTACACTCAAATCATTATTGCAAAAATAAGGTAAAGAAATAATATACTAACTCTTGAATACACATTTATTTTCTAATTAAGTCACCATATCGTTGAAGTTTACTTATTTATAGGTAACTCTTGTTAACATATATGGTAACAATTTATAAACAGTAACTAATTGAATATTAATTAACCAATAGAAAAAACTAAACTTAAAATTTCAAATAAAAGTCAAGCGTAGCCACGCCAGCAATAATTAAACCTACAATAAAATATATAGCTGGGACAAGTTTTAACATCTTTGGTATCCAGATTTAAATCACTATCACTGCTGATATTATACTACATGTTCAATTTCAATATTCAAGCTTATGATTTTATAAAATATACATTTGAGAAACTAATTACAGCTTACCATAGCCACACATGAAAGCGTCATAGCCAGCCTCGTGTGGGCAATGCTTGTTACCGTAGCCTTTAGAGATGTCATCATGTTTTATGGAAGGAGTGTATAAAGTGTAGGATCTAGCCTTCTCCCTACACATAACACACACGAAAGAACAGTTTATCTAAAGCTAAGTTATACAGTATATATGCCAAGATCTCACTTAATAAAAGTGACGAAGCCTAATGACCTAGTTCCATGATCTTAACTCTTTCTCGAAACTTAGTAAACATTCACCATATAAAATGTGTAATCGTTCTCTCAAGCACCTGGCCAAGCTTATAATTTTACTTTTACTGTATTATCAGCCTTTCATTTTCTATGAGCGGTTTTATATAAGGTCAAACTTACAATGTGGTTTCTCTTTTATATCTGGCTTCCAGGTGTTGTGATCAGTGCTTAAACTTCATTTCCATTCTTACCTCTTGATCACACTAATTATCAAGAAGTTTGAATTACCGCCATCTAATAAAAGCTTTTCTCATCGAAATGGCTTCAGCACTATAATACTTGATGTTTATATATGATGTTGTCATCTGAGGCAGTGAGAGTAGCCCTTTAATTAAAGTATCATGAGGATACTGCCAAAGAAGCGTCAGCAGAGACTTAAACGCACGACTCCCTGAGTATCGTTTATTTGTATCATTCATGAGTTACTATTGTACTGTTAGGCCTACTATAGCTATTGTACTTATGCCATTCCCGTGTTGTGTCCGAGACGCTGAAGAATAGAACAAACGTAAACTGTAAGAGACGGCTAGAAGGAAATGAGGAAGGCAACGGGAAAACACCGCAGAGCCATATTATTATAGGCTAAGCCTACAGCTTGAGGTATAAGGTATAAAGCATAACCTTTAGTGAAGGGATTAACTAATGGATCGAAAACAGCACTTGAGTAGCAATGTATACCTTGGACCTACCACTTAGTGCAATATAGTGAGATAGAGAGAGAGAGAGAGAGAGAGAGAGAGATAGAGAGAGAGATTCTTGAGTTCTGAATAGAACTTAAGGCGGGAACATTTTGTACTTCCATTCACTTAGATCCATATGAAAGCGTCAGAGCTTCTTCCCATGGGACGTTTGTATCTTTCAAATCACTATTGATTGCGCTGAGCCAGGCTATCATACAGTATCAGATGGAAACTAATCTAACTAATGTAAGTCTGGCAAGCTCATTGCCCAAGGTCACAGTAAAGGTCACAGACATAACACATTCAGCATATACACATTCAGCGAGGAACACAGCCCTTGCTATTTGTTACATTCGGGCATACGCTTATAATATTAACTCACCATGATAACCTAGATCTTAAACTAATACAGTATTTAAGACAAGACTCATGCAAGGCCTGAAAGCAGAAATTAATATATGGATTGGCTGACACAATTAATAGTGTCAGCCAATCAATAATAATTAATTATTAGTTATCGATTGCATCATACCCACTAAGCGATTCGTACAGCTGAGAAAGTCCAGTAGAACTAAACAGACCGCTTTCTTTGTGCGACTGAAAAACACATTTGTTTAATATAAAAATTATAAAATTCTACATTAACAATGAACTTGTTATTAATTACCACATTGCTTTTCTGAGGTAAAATGGTTCAAATATGTCTTGCTCATTAATGTTATCACGAGGAGGCGTATATGTTACGCCATATCCCTTCAGAGGAGGGTATTTGGCGTAACGGTTTGAGTATTCGCATAGGACTGAGTTCAAAGCCCATGTCAGTCAACGCGCAACCCACTTCACGTGAGCACAGGTTCAACGTAAACAGCTCAGGACGTGCTCAGCCGAAATATTTCACTTCACTTCACATATTGTAGGCAGACTGGAACCCTACCAGTCGGCCGAATTTCAAAGATTTACAGAATCTCGGCCATACATGTTTCAACGTCAACTAGTAACACAGTTAACAGTCAAGTGATGTCTAAATGATGATTGAACCAGTGAAGAAGAAAAAGAAGATGAAGAAGGAGATTAATGTTATAGATGAACTTTGCTTGCTAACAAGTTCTACAAACAGGAAAATTAAATTAAATGAGATGACTGAAATATTGCTTGCACAGGTAATGCATAATAAAACCATCTTCAAAAAACTAAATTAAAAAGATAATGTGCAATATAAATTTAATTTCTAAGAGAAAAAGAATGCGTCTCTAAATCCTAACTACAACATTTACTATTTGATTCCCACTAACGAGCTACATTTGTACTTCAATACTATAGTAATACCACTGATAACATTTAAGTTTAGCAAAGCTTTTTTAATGTTTAACATTCATGTGCACAAAATATAACTTTACACAATTGTTAGAGCTTGCAATACGATTCAATGACACAATTAACAATGTACCTACGTGACAGTCTAGAAATATTTAAGTAGTGACTTGGTATGTTTCAATGAATATGCTGAATAAAGTTTACATAGACTAACCAGACGCATGATTGTTGACAAGTGCTTCGTATCTATAACAACAGGAAACATCTCGTGAATGTCCTCCTTGAACTTCTCATAACTCTCTAAAGAAATATCAAATCTTGTCATAACTCTCTAAAGAAATATCAAATCTTGGCTGAAATAAACTGACGAAGTACTCTAAATGATTTAATTTAACACTACGTTACTTTATTTACACTAGCAGTCTACTATCTTTAACTCAGCTAGCTGATAGTGAAACACATCATGTCTCCTGTTGATATTCTAAAATAGATGAAACTTATTTCTCTTGACTTAGTGCTTGAATCACAGGATAAGAACTCTCTAAAATTGTCGATTAAAGCACATATTGCCCTACTGTTACGACATTCCTACTGTTACACATTAATATTATCCTTCAGTGAACATGACAAAAAACTTTTAATCACAATTTCTTTACAACATGAAAAACATTCATAACATAACATAAGATATAATGGCAATAAAAAGGCCTTTACAAATATTTGCTCTTTCATTATAAAGTCCAGTTAAACGTCAGTTTCATTTCTCGAATGCATATCAGTTACGATTGTGAACATAAAATTGAACTCTGCATCTACTGATCCGCAGTGTTGAAATCTAATTTATCGTGCCACTGGCTTAGCAACCTATTTAAAGCTGTAAAGCCGATGTTACCGTCAGTTTCATCTCTCGAAAGCGATATAACTGAAGGGAGATCCATCTACGATCCTACCGACATCGCAAGTGGCTCCAGCCAATATAATAATGCGACAAATATAATATTGTTTCCAAATTCCAGAGTTCGCAGAATTCAGAAATACATAAGATGCCTTCGACTTCAATTGATTAAATAGACATATCAATCCAGGCTTAGATTCTACAATCATCCTTATCATCTTCTCTTGATTTTAAATTTTGTTAAGAGAGGATAGTATATAACACCAATACAATAGTATAGTAAAATATATAATTTCCCGTGTTGTGTCAGGGACACGAAGAATAGAATTTAGTGTTAGGGATACTGACGAATTAACTGCACGTGTCGTACGAGTCGACAGGGCAAGAACTGAGGAAGGCAACGGGAAACCACCTCAGAAGCCATATTATTCCCACGCTATAGGCTACATCAAGTAGCCTATACGGCCTTTGTGAAGGGATTAATTTGCTGATCAATGGAGTGCTCTTTATGGAGCCTGAAAGCTGACTCTGAGTATGAACATGTACCTTGGCCATGGTACAAAACAATAAGTAGAAGCTATACTGTAAAAAACGGCATAAATATATAGCCACACTTAAATACCCTTCATACAACTCAGAAATAGTTAGAACTAGATAATGTTTAATAAATGGAATTTATTAAATGCTTAATCAACTAAATTGTTTTGCCTTAATCAAGCAAATTCTTCATTGTTACAATAATGTAGAAGAATGTTATCAACAATCTGTTGTATTCGACAACTATTTTGATTCATTGCTTCCAAAAATAATTTTAAACCTAATTAAACCTGGTAGTGGTCTGTAGAATTTCTCATAGAGGTAGAGTAGATCTGTGAAGTTATTATGACCAATCAGTGGCTGAAAAAATTCATATTGGAGAATTAATGTCACACCATCATTAAATAGAAGTTACACAACTCAATTATAAATTAATATTACTTTGCAGCAACAATAATAAGAGGGTTTTGTCATTTTAATCTTGTTCCACAGAGATTAGGTAAGATTAATTGACAAATTTGCGAACGAAAAAGTTTATCATACTTTTGTTGAGACGTCTTTTGTTTTGATACTTAACTATTATCATTATTATTATAACTATTATTATTATTATTGTTATTATCGTAATTGTCCTTGGTTATTATTACAATAGTCGCTTTTGCTAAAATATTTTCACATTTGAATGATTAGAAAACAGTACTATAAGCAAGAAAATCAAAACCGTTGAAAAGTGAGATACAAGGGCACCATTGTATTAATATTATCATCTAATAATCTGAATATAGCTTAATAAATTAAATGGTATATTAGGCCGATATTTGCAGCCAGCTTCAGTGTTAAAGTGTATCATGCCTATTGTACTTGTAAATGCTACTATACAAATCAAACAAATAAATTTAAACCTTTTTAAGCTTCCGTAATAACCGAAATACTTTTGTAAAACCCAGCATCCTAAAATACAACCAAAATCACTAGACAGGTATAAAGAATTTGGTTAGTATTTGAGAACAGTAAACAGAAAATGTTCTCATTAATAATAAAACAAAACTGACATTGTATCAATGAGGTCAATATTACAACGTAGTGTTTCAATCAGGGTAACAGTACAGTGTAGTGTTGTCAAGCCCTTTTGTATTGTATATAAATAAACAATAGACACCATAATCACAACATAATAACTATCACATTTTCAAACTGTAAAATACTGTATAAAACAGTCGATGACTGTCTGAAAGAAATTACTTGTCCAAGTATAAAAATAGCATCTATAGTGTATTCCTGATCATTAAGTCTAGACCAGAATACAAAATTATTAAGTTAAGTCGGTATGTAAAAAATTTCATGTTGTATCGAAATTTCGAAAAATTCATACTAGTTGTTATCAGTAACGATCTTACATTGGAATTTATCTCAAATATTTTGCTTCGACATGTAGGTAAGATATTCGCTGAAATAAACAGAACACTCTATACCTAGAAAAAGAATAAACACTAAAACAAAACACAGACACAGTTTAAGATATTAGAGCAGCTTATCACAAATAACACTTTTCAGCAAAACAAATAAAATTAGTAGTAAATTAGCAATTAAATTAAGACTATTTAAGCAGATATGTAAATATTATTCGTATTTTTTAAGGTAAAGAAATAAGAATAATACTAACATAACGATGAACAACGGGTCTACGGCCTTTGGGTTCGATTAAAACGATTCAACGAAAGTAACTAGTTAAATTGCAGCCGAGCTAATCGAGATTATTTAGTTTAAGGTACCGTGAAAGTTCACGGCTCTAAAAGTCGAAGGGACAAGGATCAGACAAAGAAGAAAGTTGCCCAGCAATCAATCTATTGTTCAGTTAATACTTTCATGTCATTTACGATTTTTATTATTATTGTTATTACTATTATTTATAACGATATAATCAATTATTGTATTCAATACAGGCTTTAGAGATTAACTGATCCGAACACAAGAAATTATAAGTGACATATATTATCAAAGGCTGACCTTTCTTCTAGTCTATGAATTCCACAATTTTTCTTTACAATTTTACATTTCCTTTCTTAATTTTCCTTTCAATCATCATCATCGTCATCATCCCTTAAATTCCAGTTTAACTAGGGTCGGGATACGAATAGGCTTTCTAAATCCATTCGTTTAAGTTTTTGTAGCAATTTCTGAAGCCCAGGCGCTCACCAACCGAATGCCCTTTCTGACGTTGGTTTGGATCAACTTTAATTTAATTTTTCTTTCAGTACTATTTATTAATGTTTTATTATGGTTACGTGTTTAACGTAACCAGTTTTCGTGTTTATATTAGACTTTTGTTTCTCCGACGATAGCAAGTAATGTTAAGTAAATAAGTAAATAATAAGTACTAAGTAATTAAGTAATTAGACTTTTGTTTCTCCGACGATAGCAAGTAATGTTAAGTAATTAAATTAATTAAATAAGTAATTAAGTAAATATTATAATCAGCTTACCTTTCTTCGCCAAGAACTCTGAACTCATCTTCTAGTTGCGCTCTTGTCTCTGCAGATACTTTAGTGACAACCACCTAACAGATCAATCACGTAGCATAAGATTAAATGCATTCTCTCCCTCTCTCTCTCTCTCCTCTCACTACTGTGCTGACAAATTGGAAGTCCATTTGAAATCATGTCTATTTCACGGCTCGTTAAAGTTTATTCCATCAATCAATAACTTAGGCTATCGCTTAGGCTAGGCTACTACTAAATCTCAATATGCTCTTTATCTAAAAAATTATATCTTCTGAGGCAGCTTATGTTCCTGCTTAGTCGCCACTTAAGAAAAGCGCAGTAATAGTTGATCAGTTTACCTATTCAGCAATGACCAGAATACAACGTGATGACAACATTATCAGATAAAATATCTAAGCGGAAGCAGAAATGTTCTTAATCTCTGTTTAAAAGACATATGTCCTCTACCTACTACTATTTAAAATGTTCACATTTAACAAATATAATTCAAATTACATTAAAGAGCATGTATGCTCTAAGTTTAAGCATTACAACTATTTGCTAAGTGAACTTTTTAAATTCTTTGAAGTCTAACATATAGTTAGTATGTACTTCGCATAACATAACAATTATAGTGCAACGATCGTCCATGACAACACTGAGCACTATTGAGATAAATCCAAGTTGATGAGCAAAAAGACGATCCAAAACAGTGCAAATTCCATAATCCACAAAACCAGTCCAAAGATATTCACTCTTTGGATTAATATAAAATAGCCTACACAAATACAGTTTGTAAATAAGCCTACACGAAAACCTAAATCTCAAAGCTTTTATAGTATTTCATGATATCAAACAGAAATATTTACATAAAATTTACAACTTTAAAAAGGTTATTGTTTACTACATCGTACAATTAGTTAGCCACGCTTTCAATTCTCATGTAACCTTGTTGTCGACAACGTTAGTCCAGGTCTGAGGATATCGCAGACGCAGGTCCAGCAGAGCAGCGAAGTTCAGTCTGTCTGCATTCACACAGCAATACACCCGGCTACATAGCTTTCTAAATATACGAGACTCTCACAAAAAAAATAGTTTTTAAAACTTTCCATTAAATATAAATATATTTCAATCTTTAAAATTAAATCAGATATTTTATTTCTAGATTAATTTCAAGAAGCATTTAACTAGGCAGTAAAATATTTCCAAAGGCGCTAACATACTGTAACTATCCCGGATACATTCCTGACGAAAGAGGAATATCGATGCATAAATATATCATATGAAACAAATTAAATTGATGTATTAATTAGCTAAACAACTGCAATAAGACATAAAATAAATTTGAACACTTGACAAAGATGACGTCTTACCAAATATATATAAATTCTTTTCTAGACATAAAATTAGAACTGTTTGAAGTTCTGATGTACTAATGAGAATGATCGGTTAGGTTTCTGGCAGCAAATTCACTGATTAAGTGATCTCTCGCCACAAACATCATATAAGCCATGAGACTGACGCTAAACCAGTCGTCACGCTTATAGTAACTAACAAAGTAGATTTATGCATACATACGACCCGTATATACAGCAACAGATTTCATCAATTAATTAAATAATCAATTAATTATCGATGAACTTTTATTACCCAACTGAAAAATGGACATATGAAAGTAAATATTGCAAAAGCATACAAACCTCTCATAAAATTCTACATTTGCATTCCATTGAATGATTCACAACTAGTGCAAAGAATTATCTTCAGTAAGAACAATCAAGGCCATTGATGCACCAGATTTGCGTAATACTGACCTGTGGTAGTATTGAGTGTAACAGTCGCCCCCTCCTCAGCGTTCGACACCCAGTCACCCACTGACTTGTAGCATTCTTGCATTTCATCTTTCGCTGCTCCTCTACAGCAGTTCATATAGACATAATATATAGAAACATCTATTTCCGCACATGATTATAGAAGTTATATAATTAACAAATAACTGCACAGTGTGCACACTGATGCTGAGATAATCCTCTTTCTTTTTTACACGACCTTGATAACACAGAGATCAGTCACAACTATTACTAATATGTAGGACATGTGCTACTGATGGACAAAATAGAAACCCCGGAAAGATTTCTAGCTATAAAGCAGATGGCAAAAGAACAGTGAAAACCAGACCCAGAAGAAGTGAAAAGACTGCCTCGAAAAAGACCTGAAGGCCTTTGGAATTAGAATTTATGGGAGACCAAGTGGAAGACAAGAACGAATATCGGGGAAATGGTGAAGAATAGAGTCTTGTGGAGGAACATTACAGAGATATTTTTGGCTGACACCAGCCCTGGTATGATCACATGAAATGACATACATGTATTCAGATAAAGAACTCTTTGAGAGTAAAACTCCATGAAAAGCATTATCAGAAGGCAATTAATATCACAAGATTTAAAATAAACAAATATTAAAATTGAAAGCAAAGCTTACAAGTCATTAGTTGGAGAGATTGAATGATCAGAGAATGAGTGCCTCTGCATTTGTTCCTGCTCTTCATTCATGTACGGTACACCTTCGTAAATAAACTGCACACAACAACATATGCTATTTTTGATACTTTTTTGATATTTTTGCACTCAAGAATTGACACGAATTGACATGTATGATGTGATAAACGAAATAAATAAATAACATTGTCACACAAGCTCGGGCATAATTATATGCAAAAATGAAATTCTTTTAATTAAGAATATTCTATACATATTAAATATGGTAAGACCATATATCTCTCTTTCCCTCTCTCTTTAGTGTTTTGCCAAGTAGCAGGTCCAAGGCACATATTCTTACTCATATGCAGTTTGTTACGCTCCATAAAAGAGCACTCCATCCATAACGAGTTGATCCCTTCACAAAAGGCTATGCCTTATCAAAACCTTATGTAGCCTATAGCTTGGAAATAATATGACATTTTCGACGGTGTATCGGTGTTGGCGTGTATCTCATTTCTACCACAGAGTTCAATTTAGAGAGCTCTGATTGGCTAGAACATAATACGTTTACATGTATAGGGAGATTTCATGCGCCATCCATTAAATCGTTCTATTAAACTACAGTTGATCGAAAGCTACAGTAGTCTAGTGGCTAAGGTGTCAGGCTTTAGATCTCGAGTCCTATGTTCGATTGCCGCTCGTGTCACTTTTTAGGTTTATGGCTAGATTTAGGGTATGGGTTAAGGTTACCTATTAGCTAAAAAGTTAACTAGAAACTGTGGTAGAAAAAATGCAAGCCTCCCGTTGCTATACGACCATATCTGTATCAAGTTTAATCTGTGAATATGTACCAATGTCTAAAAATTTACTCTAAATGTTTAAACATTTTACAAACATCATGCAACATAATTTAATTTTGAAATTTAACATCTCCAAGTAAATGGATGTCGCATAATAAGGAAACAATTAAGCAAATATACCGAATCACCGATGCAGTGATGAATACAAATACATACATAATATGTCAATGGAAATCACAATGCTCAGTAGCAAAAGAAAACTAAATTTTGTGTTATTAACACAAGAATTTCAAACAGGAAAGAAGGGAACTAAACTCAACAACATTTTTCAACAAGCTTATAACTTACTACCTACGTTGCATTAAGATCTAAACTAGTAATTTATTACTTCATTGCTGAAGTAACGACTCGACAGAAGGCCCAATCAGCTTGAAACAATAAGCCTAGATTGAATGATGTTCATTTTACTTCATGTATGTCAGACGCAAGAAATGCATGAAGATAAGTGAAATAGGACACAAAGGCCACTAAAGCACTGACATGTGCCCTGAACACATACAGCCTAAATAAATCATATTAAGCAGTTAAAAACTTATTGCAAATCAGAATATTAATATAAGCATGTTATTGCATGCTTCAATATAGGCCTACCCCTACAAGGCCTACACATTAGCATACATGTATCTGAAGTCAAAAAATCACAAAAGAAGTATTCATCTCCCTCTCCCCCCCCCTCTCTCTCTCTCTCTCTCTATTTCAGTGTACAGCCTAGTGTCAGGTGCATGGTATATAACTCGTACACATCTTTTCATCCTCTGTTTTCTTGCCATCTGGAGATGAATCATTGAGAAGAAACCAACTGTCACACGTGCCGTAATGTCACATTTTTAGGGGACCCAGAGGAGTCTATAAGGAAAATGAAACCTGGGATGTAAGATGGGCTATACGTCGACCTGAAATCACCAAGTGTACACAACTGAATTTTATGTGCCCCTGAGGGAGAGAAAAACTGATCATGTCGATACGCAGTCTTCAACTCTTAACCTCTCGTCCGAGAGGCGAGCGTTCTGCCAGGGCTCCACAAGGTGCTTTAATTTATTACTTACAACCATTACGTTACAACATGCTCGAGTTTTAATTAGATTAAATATAAAAATCAACCTTATTGAAATCAAAATTGTACTGACTCAAGAACTGCAAACTGGAAGCCTGTAATAATAGATCAATGCACATTTCTGTATATATTAAACAATACAAAGTACAAAGGTATTCGAAATGTTACACAGCAATACAGGATAGATTTAAGAACATCTAGCTTAACGCTTTGTTGCATCTAGCTCTGTTGCGAACCTGATACTTTGCCTGACGAGGGATTTCGCATAATGTCGATCTAGGTGGCCCTTGTTTAAATATTTGTAGCAATTTCTGGAGCATAGGCGCTCACCAACCGAATGCTGTCTGTCTTTGGTTTGGATCATGTTTTTATGTCGCCTTCTACGACACGTGCATAGTTTCACGGTTGGTCAATTCTTCAAGCAACCCATACACAACACGGAGATTTTAAGTAGAAATATATAATTTGATCCTGCCAAGTAGGATAGCAGAAGAGAAAACTCACTCGGGTTACAATAATTCACCAATTTGCTTTACAAAACCGACATTAAAGTTTTCTAGATAAAAAATTTGAAATTTAGACAGTTTACTTTCAGTAAGCAGAAGCAGTATTGCGGAAGGTAGATATGACTGAATCCACTGTAGGTGTGAAAATTGGTGGGAGAAACATCAACAACCTGAGGTATGCGGATGATACCACTCTGCTCGAGGAGAGCAGGGAAGGTCTGGAACAGTTCATATTAAAGGTTAAAGAAAGCGAAAAAGCTGGCTTGTTCCTCAACATCAAGAAAACCAAGATCATGACAACTGATATTGCTGAAATCAAAATCAGAATTGACAATGAAGATATCGAGACAGTCAACGATTTCGTTTTTCTTGGTTCTAAAATCGTCCGTGACGGAGAATCAGGACCAGAGATAAAACAGATAAAGGATAGTCAATGCGATAGTCTTCCCAATTGCCACATATGAATGCGAAGGTTGGACGCTAAAAAAGGCGGATAGAAGGAAAATCGACGCTTTCGAGCTTTGGTGTTGGAGACGCGTGTTTCGAGTCCCGTGGACGGCTAAAGTTAACAATAGAGATGTGCTAGATCGCATAAAACCAAGGTATTTCTCTTGAAGGGAAGATCACAAAGCGAAGGTTGTCATACTTTGGACATATCATGTGAGCAAGTTCAATTGAGAAATCAATTATGCTAGGACAGGTCAGTGGAAAAAAGAGGAAAGGTCGTCAAAGAACGCGTTGGCTTGATTCTGTAGAATTTGACCTCAACACCAGCATAGCGGATTTGAGGGAGGCAGTAAGAAATCGTGATACATGGAGACAGATAGTTCATAAAGTGTCCAAGAGTCGGCTTCGACTGAATGGATAACTCATCATCATCACTTTCAGTAATATAGCCCAAATGAAATAACAAACTTAGATATCTTCAGTGACGGGCGCTTTGAACCCTGCACATACTGATCCGCGGTCGAATAACTTGAGTAATGACAAGCCTATACTATAATGAAAACACTTGGTGTCAGATACCTGGGACAGATACCTAACGTCTATTGAGCCACATATAGCCGGTTGCAAGTAGATATTGTAAGATGTAGCTTTATACCTATCGTACACAAAAAATGAACATTTATAATATAAAATTGGTGTAATTTTAAAATCATTACAAAAATATCTATTAAGCTTCATAAAGTTAAAAAAATAATTTTAAAAAACAAGATACAAGTTAACTTGAATTGAACTGCAAGCAGTTCTACATTATAGGAATATACCTAGAAATGAGAAAAATGACTGAAGAGAAAGATAGATCCATAACAGTGTAGTTATAATTATAACAGTGAAATCATAACAGAGTAAGTAGTAGTATTTTTACTCCCCGAGCACATTTTTGATTTCAAGCATAACCTATCCTTAAAAACACATAGCTAAATTCTATTTTAGCATTATTCTGCCTTGATGCATAATCAAATGAACAGTAATCATTTGATGCATAGCACAGCCTTAAAAACGTAGCTAAATTCTATATTTGCCTTTATGCTTAAATGTTACATGAATATTAAGCACAGCACATCCTTGAGCGTAGCTCATTTCTATTTTCTGTCTTGATTTACCTTGAAACCTAGCTTATATCTAAATCAGATGATGTTGCGTTTCATGGATCGAGTACCACTCTGCTACTGCTAGCTTAAATCAGTTTTCTCAACTGCTGTGTTTTACTTTCGTTTTACAAGCGGCTTAATTATAACACAGCCAGGTGTTCATTGCTGAAGCGAACTTGGTTCAGCTGTGTCTGCTCTCGACTGCTGCCTAATAAAAAGTGAATAGCCTCTTGTCAGCTGCTGTGCTGACGTGCAAGCCGACCAAACTTGTTAGTTGCAACATGCGCTATCATTTAGGCAGACACAGTGAAAAAATTGCTGCATTTAGAAAATATATCGAACAAAAGGATTTTATTAAGGATATCTCAAGCTACACTCGTTTATTTTAGAATTAATACCAGTAGAAAAGCGTAGTCTAGTTGTAAAGGAAAGAGTTACATGAATAAGTGGAGACATATATCTGATATAAAACAGATGGGCCTATTGATATGGAACATATGCTTCATAATGTCAAGAAAGAATACGTTTGTGTTACGAAGAGCTTAAGAAAAGTTTGGTCCCTAGAGGAGTAGATGTAAGCAATAAAAACATATGATAAGCCAAGGGACGTCGATGATTGCATAAGTATGATAGAATCGTTACAGAGAGAAGAAAGAGGTAAGCGTGTCTAATTTTATAACGTCCTCTAACACTGAAAAGAGGCAGTTAATATATTTTCTGGTTACCTGTTCATTTTTATATTGGGTAACAGTTAATATATTGGCTGTTTCATAAAGGAACTACAATTATGAATTTCTTGATTTGAAAATAGAGATCCTATTTACTGGATACTGCGTATTCTTATTGATGAATTGACACGTAGACATTTACAGAAAGTTTTTCACAGCAGAAGAGAAATAGCTGCAAAGCAGAGAATGGCTGTTCAACTGTAACCCTCAGGTAATTCTCCAAGTGGAGAAATAGCTGCAAAGCAGAGAATGGGTGTTCAACTGTAAACCTCAGCTAATTCTCCAAGTGGAGAAATAGCTGCAAAGCAGAGAATGGCTGTTCAACTGTAAACCTCAGCTAATTCTCCAAGTGGAGAAATAGCTGCAAAGCAGAGAATGGCTGTTCAACTGTCAACCTCAGCTACATGTATACAGCTATTAATAATAATCTGCTGTACATTGGCTTTGCAGTTCAGCTTCAATAATGGAGTGGTAGTCATTCCACGAGCGCCATCTATTGGTAGACAAGATGAGAAATGTTCTGAAAAAAGTTGATTTCTATTTAAATATATTTTTCTTGACAATATAAAATGGAAACTAAAACTGTTGTTCAACTGAAGACTATTACGAGAGAAATAGGGTTGCGTGGATATTCAAGACTGCGTAAGGCTGAATTAATAGCTCTGTTGAAACAACCAATTCAAGATACTCACGTTCCAAATATTACAACTCCACTTCTTCAGACCAGTGTACATTTACCTGTGGTGAAGATGGAGGATCATTCAGCTGTTAAGGTAAACTGTACTGAGGGGGAAACCAAATCTAAATTACGTGAGTTTGCTGATTTTTTGATTAATTTAATACCTGAACCTGCAAGAAGGAAAATAAATGAAAAAGTGGATGCACTTAAATCAGTGTTTAATATGTATTTTTAAGAAAAAATACGAAATTCGCGAAACTAAATCATCACTAAAGGGATTTACAAAGCAGTACACCATAGATGGTAAAGAGGGGGTCGATGCGGTGTCATTTCTTAATTATGTTAAGCCGAATGTGGTAAATTTATTTAACAACAACCCTCAGACAAAAGTTAATCTAATACTCACATGTACAATGGAAAGGGTATATTTGAAGACTGGGGAAATTACATTATCTGACGCCCCTTTTCTTTCGACAGTGTAAAAGTTGACAAAACTAGAGGAGATATCACTGGAGACATTAATATGAGCAACAATAGAATTTTAAATGTTAAACATCCTCCAGAAACCGATGCGGACGTCATCACAAAGGGGTACTGCGACCGCTATGTTAACGAATTTGGCGAAAATTTGAGAGTAGCCATCTTAAAAGAAGTAGAACAAAACGTAGTGGCTAATGACATTGCACTACAGAACAATATTGATACGAAACTTAGTGTGAATGGTGGATCAATGAACGGAGATTTAGATATGAAGCATATTTTAATTTTTAAAGTTGGTTTCCCAACTGAAAAATTTGATGCGCTAAACAAGAAGTATCTACAGATGGCTGGCATGAAAGACAATATTGATTTGAAGAAATTAATGGCAATTTGTTTTCATGTATTAACCATTATGACTAAATATTCTGAAGACCAAGGCCTACAAAATAAGTACAACAAAATATTTCTTAGGAAATATAATAATTTGCAAAATATTACCTTAGAATATCTTAAATTATTTCAGGATGAAGAAATTAATTCTGACGTGGAAAGAATTCTTTCAGTTTTTACGACCGATTTGAAATGTTTACTTCTAACAATAATTGAAGAACTACCGAGAAATATGTTTATGGATTTGGAAATAAATCTAGTTCATGCTAAATTAATAGCAACACCTGAAGAGGGTACACCTTTAATGAAAATTAGGCGACTCATTTCAAAACTTGTTAGAGATCTAGACCCAGATCGAAAGAATTTAGACTTGAAATTAATATTACGAAAAAATTTAACGTTTCTTGATTTAGGATTTCATTACGTTTCAGATTCTCTGCTAGAAAAATTTGTGATGTAAGCGTCGCCGTAAATTGCGATATTTAAATTCGTTAATAAATGTATTAACAAATTTTATGTGAATTCAGAAATAATCTGATTATAGGCTGCCTCGGTAAGATTTCCGTTACAACTGACAACAAAGTCAAATCTTTCATTAAGTTTATTTAGTTTTTCAATTTCTGCATTTAATTTATTACTTTCATCTTGTAAATTGAATTTCAAGCTAATTGATGGCAGTAATGCACTCGTAATTGAAAGTATGGTAATAACCATACCGGAAAATCCTACAATTGTCGACAAACCTGCTAGCACAGTTGAAACTGTAACAGAAGACAAAGTGCAAACGTAGTACACAATTTTGGTAATTTTTCGCTTTCGTTTCAGCTTGTAAACAATGCTTCGCCTTACTTCAAGTTTTCTGGTTAAAAACGCTTTCACTTTACTCGAAAGCGATGTACCATCTACTGTGTCTGCAATTTTTCTTTCTTCTATCTTCACTTCCTTCTTCTATCTTCACTGCCAACACCAAGTGTTGCAATGCAGCTATTTCTACCTGAATTGACAAGGAAACGCTTCATCTAGATTCAACTCTAGTAATCGGCGTTTCTTGTACAATCAAGGATTTATACGTCCAACAAATCCAACAAATTGAGATATTGAAATGGTGTCGTGATTAACCGACCTATAGAGGGTTAGACGACAATTCCACACAATACCAGCAATCCCGTGAGGCACAGTCGTTCTAATATAGATTTCGTATTTTTCGTGATAACTATCACCGATCTATAGAAGGTGTATAGTAGCAGTACTTCCTACGAATGCAGTCAGAAATTCAGAAGCTTGTATGAAATCTACTAGTTTATGTGTTCGTCGCAATAATTCATTAAGAATTATATTTAGACTAGTTCAGCTAGTAATTCCGTAGAAGCCAGAGTTCAGGAGTGAACTAAAATTCTATAGACTGTCCTCTGGTAATATAGTATTGATCGAGGCCATGCTCAAGAGCCAATCAGAATCAAGCCCTTCATAAGCATTTCTCCACCCAACACCACGAGTGGTTGCGTTGCATGCATGTATCTTATGCGTGTAATTTTTATTATTGCTTTACATAATCTACTCTTTTGATTGAATGTCATATTATATATAACTTGAAGTCAGTTTTACATGAATACACCAATAGCCAACAATTATATCTCAATATATTAAGGTTAAACTTCTAATTACATGTTGATTTGCATTTCCTCATTACTTAATTTAATATTTTAGCTTCATAACCTTGCCATTTTATTCTAAAATCAGTTCTGCCGCAAATATACTAAAGTGTACACAATATCTCACTGCACAAAGGTCATTTTAAACATATAAATAGTAATATGAATGCAAATATATCAATTTCAGTTTCCAAGGTGACAAAATAAACCTTTGTCACCTGTTACTGGGCTAAGTTGCCAAGCAACGTCAAATTACCTTTTATTCCAACCTTACTTTAAGATTAAATTGCAAATCATATATCAGTTTACATTATACAATTTATTAAAATATCTCTAAATGCACAACTAGCGATTTGGAATAATACACATCTTGTCCATGGTACAGTCCAAATAGTAAATATAACTTAAGATTACTTGTCAAATGCAATAAGTTGCAGTATTTACTTGTAATAGTGCAGCAAAAAATAAATATTTGCGCACTCACACAGACAGCCATCATTATTAAATAAGATTTCAATTTCTCAAATCACTTTAGATACATCCCCAATTGAATAAAAAAATAGCACTACAATGGCTTCAAAGTACATAAACCAGATTTCTTATACTTGAAGTCAAAAAATGTGCTCGGGGAGTAAAAATACTACTACTAGAGTAGTTATATTAATGTAGTATTAGCCATGGCCGAAGTAAGCGAAAGTAACAGCTTTATGCGTATAAAAATAATAACACTCATTTGACTAGTTAAGTAAATTATTAACAAATATTCTTTGTGATTGAGTTTCAATGCAGTTGTAGAATATTTGATATGTACTACATACGATTGCTTTTTCTCAGCAAATAGAGACTGAATTAATAACGTGCATGGTAAGGTTAGCATCTTTGTTCAAGAATATATTGGAAATACAAAACAAGTCATAATTTACTTTTTGGTTTTTGTACCTGCATATTTCATTCCATTTTTTCAAAACAAACAAGTACTAAATTAACTTACATATTGTCATATGTATCTCTTTCAAATGCAGATATACCTACAAAATATAAAGTACACATCATTGGAAATGCAAAAATATATGGATAAAAATTGATAAATAGACACAACATCACCGTCAGTGTACTGTAGTAAAGCCGATAAAGCTAATATTAACATCAGTTTCCTCACTAGAAAGTGATGTCAGTGACGGAAAGCCCAGGCTACCTAATATTGGGCTACCTTAGCCTACCTAATGTCAAAACCTAATGTTAAACAAAATTCTTATCAGTCTTCCCTTACATCCTAGTTTAACCAGGGTCGGGATACGAATAGACTTTCTCCAATCCTCCCTGTCCCACACCATATCATCAGTAAAATACTCATATCAGCTAAAGAACTGATATGAGTAAAATATATGTATGTCTATATCGAAACGCTAATAGTAATTTCTCAAGATTTCTATGGTTCATCATCACAGCGCTGACGTAGGAATTGATCAACAACGGCATTTTGCTCTCCCGGCAAAGCAAATAATATGCAACCCTCGCGTACTAAAAACTCTTCAACTCACATTATATCATAATTAAACAAAATTATTATCAGTCTCTCCATCAGAACACCAACTGAGGCTACAAATAGCTAAAGAATAGATATGGGTAACTAATATTTATTTATAGTATTGTTGCTATCGTATGCGACACGATGCAATTTACACAAATAATTATTTAATTTTTAAATATTTACCACTAGTGTACCAGAGAGACATTTGTTTTGAGCTCTTCCTTTTATGTACGTTAACTAACGATATGGGTTCTTCTGTAAATATTAAATACAAAGTCTGCTTCCTGCGCTTTTCTTCCTCGTTTTTACATTTAATTTTTTAACACAATTATATATTGAAAATTACGTATACTATTGCTGAAGTTACCTATGGACATATTTAGATAATTGACTATATGCATATACATGCACTCAGTCACCCAGTTGGATGACAAAGTTGATAGCATGCTTGCCTGATATGCTTTATCAAAAGCTGCATTTAGCGATAGAGAAACGTCTGTATAAAGTATTCCAAACAAATTTTTCATTAACTGAACATAAGTATTAGCAACTTCATTTACAGTATTTGACACTAAAACCTAAAGGATAGGATAGAGAATTTAGTTTAAAGGCTACTATTATGTATAGATTTAGTTAAGCCCCTCATGTAATATAAAGCTGCAGAGTACTATTCTCCTGAAAGAGAGGCATGAGGTCCTAATAAGTCTATAAGATGATATTTCTAAGAATTAGCAAAATCAGTTTTATTATGGATATAGCAGGCGAAAAGTGATTATTTTGGTATGTTTTATTCTATTTCTATTTTTGTATTATAAATTCGTGTATAACACACATAACATACAGCATGTGCTACAGAGTTTCCTTGCTTAGTTACTGTTTTTGTAGTGTTGTTAATTCTCCTTTCACTCCATTGCTATCGCAAACGTTTCCTTTAGATCACACATCGATTGCAGTTGGCGCGGATTTATGAATACCATTCCATAACGTTGGAGATTTTATTCATTCAAAACTGTCAGCACACGGTATTCCACGGTAGTTGACAAGCCAAGTATTAACTGAGCTCGCCGTTGCTTAACTTCGTTTACAGGCGCACAAACTTAACCCACCCCCAAGCACGATAAATCCCGACCGTATTTATCAAACGTTACCATTAATATCAAAAATCACAATAGCGTAATATTTGTAATAGCATAATATGTGTAACATTTAAATGATCAAAGCTTATACGAGCTTAGGACTAGAGCCCATTGTTTAATGTTTTAATTTAAAAGTGAGCAGTTTTTGAGTTAAAAAATTCTATAGTGAACAAAGACTTGCTATTCGAGACGACTCACCCAATTATTAGAGTTATATGTTCTGCACGTTACACACTTAGGACACCTATTGATTTTATATATAAAAAGTATAAATACATTTTTACATAATTCTTTTTAAAACAGGGAGTACACATACCAATTTGAACCAATGTGAAAGCATGAACACTGCTTCTTAACTTTTTATACCTCTGTTCACCTGTATCGAATAAACTAAAGATAACAAATACCCAATCAAATGCTTAGATACACTGAAATAATATTACTTTAAAACACAAAATTGACACAATATTATTATAGCAACATTTGTAAAACTATATTTTATTCAATATTGGTTCTAGAAATTTGAGAAAAAGAAGGAGAAACACTACACACTTTTCCTGAAAATATAGATGGAGACAAAAACTTGTGATAAAAAATGCTTTCTTCACCAACGTAGTTTTGTTCAATGAAAAACATAGATTACTGAAGCAACATCATAGGTGGTGTGCTTTTGAAATTTATAACACGAATGTCTTCCCTACCATATCTAGGCAAAGCAGCATAGACAATATAACATCGAACCATAAAGTAAGAACAAAATCAAAACATTTTCGCTTCAGGAATGAAATTAAAACAATTCTACCCTCGCTATTTTTCTCTCTCACACCATCTCACTCTCTCTCAGTACACTACCTACACCTGTAGATAGTGTACTGAGTACTTATATCGACGGCATATAACTCGAATTGATATTTTTCAAGATTAATCATCCATCGTATTTCTGCTGTTGATTGAGCCAACTAGTTACAAGATCCCATATTGACCATCCATAGACACTAAGGGGTGATCTATTTGCTGTTTACTGGGTTTGCTCAGGGTTTGAAGCCCTGCCACTTGCTTCTCACGCGAACGGTATAACCATTACGCCATATTTACACCCCTGCGAAGATATGACAGAACGGTTTACACTATATTTCCATATACAAAGAAAGTGTTAATAAATCATCCAATATATATATATATATAATATATATATATATATATATATATATATATATATATACATATATATATATATTATATATATACACATAATAATATATATATATATATAATATATATATATATATATATATACATATATACATATATGGACGATTTATTAACACTTTCTTTGTATATGGAAATCTATATAAATAATATAAAAAATATATATAGAAATATTAAATATTTAAATCTATAGAAATTTATATTATATATATTAAAATTAATATATATATATATATCTATAATATATATATATAATATATATATAATATATAGATATATATATATCTATATATATATATATATATATAATATATATATATATATATATATATATATCTATATATATAGATATATATATATTATATATCTATATATATATATACCCCACCTTTTTATACAATAAAAAGGTGGGGAAAGGAGTTAAGTCGTAAGGAGTCGACAGAAATCGTTCTTGAAATTTACAGTACTTGATTGGCAGCCAATTGTACCAAACATAGAGAAATTTCGTTTGAATATCTTTAATAACGTGAAAGTTATAGTTTTGCAAATATGAGTGGGGTCAGATAAGAAATTTCCAGTACAGGATTTCGGGCGTGTTAAATGTAGCGTAAAATTATCTCTATAAAAATAATAGCGAAGAGGCCACATAAAATTTCTGCCAATGCCATTTTGAAGAGCCATCATTTCTTTTCAAAACGACGTAAAATACATGCTGAAATGTTTTTTTACTTGTTCTTGTTTTTATGCGCCTTCTACGACATGTGCATATTTACACGGTTAGTCTATTTTTCAAGCAAGCCGGATACCACACGGGGACGGACACAACATGGGGATAGTACGGGGAATTTGATTTATAACAATAAAAGACAAATTTATTTTATTCCAACTAAATATATATTTATTAAAAAAATTTACCTTCCTCTACTCTTGTCCGATATGTTCAAGCCGGAGAACTCTGCATCAAGAGCTGTTACACAACAGCAACATTAAGAAAAAATTGTTTATCAGCATTAAAAAAGTTGGTAAAGCTAAGTTTAACATTAGTTTCCTCACTCGAAAGCGATGTCAGTGACAGGCAAGCCCAGGATTTGAACCCCGCACATACTGATCCGCGGTCGAGTATCTTACCGACTTCGCCACTGGCTCCAAGCCATTAATGTTGACTACTAACAATGTAACTACAAGAGCTTTATTATAGAGTCAAGACTAACCAAAAATTCATACCTATAGTCTGTCTTCCCTTAATATAATGGACACAATATTAACTAACTCAACAAGTTCATTTGATCTATAAGGCCCTGTAGTTGTGCCACCTAAAGTTTAACAGTCAAAATAAGTAGTTTAAATTATAAATCGTAGTTTAAGTTATAAACGAATATTTAACGAATAAAATATCATTTATATAAATCAAAAATTTAATTTTAATTTTTTCAGAATCATGTTTAAAATTGACATTCTATTATATTAACCCACAAAATGCCTCAAGCTCATATTTTCTTTACTGCTACGTAAATACAGCAAGTATTGCAATATACTACTTATTAAATTAATAATACACTTACGATTAAAACTAAATATTTAATATCTGAACCTAATGGAGATAAAGATAATCTCTATAGGAGGAGGACTAGATGGTTTGGTTGACTTAAACCTCATTAATATAAAACTAGACATTAAATCTTTAATGTTAAGTTAAGAGTAGATCTTTAAATCATCTAGCATACCTAATCTCGGCCTGCCTCTGCCTCTATTTCTTTCTATTCTGCCTTTTATGACTACTATTAGTAGTCACACTTTCCCCCTTAGAATGTGACCTATCCAGCTCTTCTTCCTATTTCTTAATGAATATATCAACTGTCTATTCGTAATAACTCTCTCCAGAACTTTCTCATTTGTAATCTTTTGAGTCCAGCTACACCTTTCTATTCTTCTCCGTATCCACATTTGCAATGGCTCTAGTTTCCTGATATCTTCCTTTCTTAAGGTCCATGTTTCACATCCATATAAAAGCATGGTCCATATCAAGGCTTTCACTATGTTTATTTTTGTGACTAACTTTAAATCTTGTGTTAAAAATTCTTTCCTATTATCGAAAGCGCCTCATTTCCTTGAACAATCCTACTGCATAGTTTAGTCTCACATTTCCCATCACCTGCTACAGTATGACCTAAATATTAGAAACACTTTACCGGTTCCAATTTCGTATCATTTATTGTAATATTGCCTTCATCTTTATTCTAGGACACTCTCATCACAAAGGGGTGGGCAATCCTCGCAATATAGAAATAGGTTTCTACTTTACTTAGGTAGACGTTCATTTTCATTCTGAGCTCCTACTGTTCAGAACTCTCTGCCTCTTGATCTTCACTCATGTTCTACTTCTTCCACTTTCCATTGTAGATTAAAGATACATCTCTTGCCACCATAGACTTTTTTCATCTTGCCTGACTGTTTTTTGATTACCGGACTGGCACCATTTAGGATCTTTTTCCGTCACTTCAGAAAGTGTTTTTCAGATCGTTTGGGGTGAATCGATTTGCAGTGACATGTGATGGGTGGACGTCCCTGACATCATCCTTGTATGAGGAAACAGACGTTAAACCTTTATTATATCTCTTAGTGCACTGCCTACTGGCAGGTCCATGGTACATAACGCCTCCGCTCTTCTCTGTCTTCTGCCTTCCTCTTCATTTCCACATATGAGTGGGTCTTTAAATCATCTAACATACCTAATCTCGGCCTGCACCTGCCTCTTTTTCCTTCCATTCTACCTTCTATAACCTCTTTTAATAGGCCTTTCCCCCTTAGAATGTGTCCTATCCATCTCTTCTTCCTATTTCTTAATACATTTATCAACTGTCTATCTGTGCCAACTCTCTCCAGGACTTCCTCATTTGTAACCTTTTGAGTCCAACTAATCCTCTCCATTCTTCTCCAGATCCACATTTCCAATGTCTCCAGTTTCCTAGTATATACCTTTATTATATATATATATATATATATATATATATATATATATATATATATATATATATATATATATTTAAAATAGAAGAAGAAATTATATAGAGACGATAAAAGGGGCCCCTATTTAATGAAGGAGGAAATTTATTCTGCAATTAACAGTATGAAGAAGGGGAAGGCAGCCGGAATAGATGAAATCCCAGCAGAATTCTTGAAAATGTTGGAAGGAGAAACTCTCAAAAAGTTAATGGAGGTATGTATGGAAGTGCACAATACAGGTATTTGGCCAGACGACTTTACCAAGTCAGTGATGATTCCAATTCCCAAAAAAGCCAATGCTGTGGAGTGTTCGGATTACAGAACAATCAGCTTAATACCTCATGCATCGAAGATCTTATTAAAGATATTAAATAATCGCATTCAGTTGAAAGCAGACATGATACTGAGCAAGACACAATTTGGTTTTAGGAAAGGATGTGGTGCAAGAGAAGCAATAGGAGTAATGCGGGTTCTTTGCGAAAGAAGCTTAGAATATGGAAATGACGTTTTTGTTTGCTTTGTAGACTTCGAGAAGGCCTTTGACAGGATTGATTGGATAACGATGATGAATATCTTAAAAAGAAAAGGAATTGACTGGAGAGATAGAAGACTAATCTTGAACTTGTACATGAATCAAAGGGCTGTAATCAAAATCCAACAAGAATACTCAGAAGAAGGTGAAATATGACGTGGAGTAAGACAAGGTTGTAGCATTTCGCCGCTGCTGTTTAACATTTATGCTGAGACAAAGATGGAGGAAGATATGGAAAACTTGGAAGAAGGAATAAAAGTAGGAGGGAATTTGTTACAAGATGTACGATTTGCAGATGACCAAGGAATGGTAGCGGGCAGCGAGATTGGATTGCATAAGATAGGCTGAATGATACGGCCCTAAGATATGGCATGAAGATTAATATAAAAAAGACCAAGGTTATGAGAGTGTCCAATAATAAAGGTGAAGTTAATATCATAATAAATGGTACGAAATTGGAACAGGTAAGGAGTTTCAAATATTTGCGACATACTATAACCGATGATGGGAAATGTGAGACGGAAATATGCAATAAGATTGCACAAGCAAAAGTGGCCTTTTGTAGTAGAAAAGAACTATTAACAAAAAGTCTAAAGAAAGTCACAAAGATAAAGATAGTGAAAACTTTGGTTTGGACCACGCTATTGCATGGATGTGAAACATGGACCTTAAGGAAGGAAGTTATTAGGAATCTGAAGGCATTGGAAATGTGGATTTGGAGAAGAATGGAGAGGATTAGTTGGACTCAAAAGTCTACAAATGAGGAAGTCCTCGAGAGATTTGGCACAGATAGACAGTTGATAAATGTATTAAGAAATAGGAAGAAGAGATGGATAGGACACATTCTAAGGGGGGAAGGTCTATTAAAAGAGGTCATAGAAGGTAGAATGGAAGGAAAAAGAGGCAGGTGCAGGCCGAGATTAGGTATGTTACATGATTTAAAGACCCACTCATCTGTGGAAATGAAGAGGAAGGCAGAAGACAGAGAAGAGTGGAGGCGTTATGTACCATGGACCTGCCAGTAGGCAGTGCACTAAGAGAGAGAGAGATATATATAATTATATATATGTACGTATATATATATATAATATATATATGTATATATATATATATATATATATATATATATATATATATCAAGAAAGTCATTCAGTTATATCACATAAGAAAGTTTCAAACCAATGAAATTAGATCTATTGAGAACATCTTCTATCTGTGGCAACAGCTGTTCAAAGTTGGACCTCACCACCTCACACATATTTAACAATTTATCTTTAGCACTGAAAGTACAAAATAACAATATTTGCACGTGTAATGATTTAAAACACAAGCAAGACAATATTAATTAGTTGAATAACAACATAAAACATATCACTTTTCCAGGCTTTTACCTCAGGCTCCACTTTTATCATTTATCTTTACATGACACGCAAAATCAATATAAAACATTATACAAGGTACAGTTATTTACTTTGTTATGTTCTACTTGCTTTTCTGATTAATAGTATCTTTGTCAAAAGGAATTCACTTGTATTACATAAAGATCAGATTGCAATCACACATTTGTTACGCACACCTCTGCTGATCAATATAAATAGTATTTGGTTTAATTTATCAAACAACAGAAACATAAGGGGACATATTTATAAACTTAATAATTTAGAAGTAGACTAGATTTAAAGAAATTTTTCTTTAGTCAGAGAGTTATAAATGCTTGGAATAGTTTGCCAAGCGAAGTTGTGGAAGCAGAATCAGTGAATGCTTTTAAAAATAAATATGATAAACATAAAAACATGTAAATTAGAAGCAAATTGCATGTTCAGTGTTATACATAGGCTATGTATAAATTTTACATGTTGACATGAAGTCTGTATGATTTGATTAATATTAATTGGTTTTAGTTAAGAGCATTTTAGTTCATTTAGATTCATTTTAGGTTCATTTAGATTTTAAGAGCAATCTGATGAGTCTTAAACAAGCATATAATTGCTTCCTGGCTCTGTAAATGTTATGTTATGTTATAATATGAAAAAAGACTTAGAAGGAAAGAGAATCAAGGATTCTTCAGCTGCTTAATCTGAACTTGTAACTCTGTGAAAGTGATCTAGACTCAATTATCCAAATCAGTAACAAAATCAGCAGATACGAAGGATTTTCAGAAGGTTAATACAGTAACTAAGCTATCAATTAATTGGCTTTTTCATCATCATCATCTTCCCTTGAATCTCAGTTTAACTAGAGCTGGGATTCTGGAATCCCAGTTTAATTACAACTGGAATTTAACTAGAGCTGGGTTCTCCGCTCCTCTCTGTCCCACACAATATCATAAGTCAATCCGCTATTTTTCTTCTCTCTTAATCACTGCAGTCCATGTCAATTGTGGTCAACCTTTTTCCAACTGAAGTTTCATTTCATCCCTCCAAACTATCTTCACTACATCCTCCTCTACCTTTCTCACTATATGGCCATATCATCTTAATCTCGACCGAGCCAACCTATTCATAATCCCCTGCACTTTCAAATTCATTCTCATATTTTTCACTCTATCTTCCTAGTTTTACCACACATTAAACGCAACATTTTCATCTCAGAGATTGCCACATGCAATCTCTGCTCCTGTTCCATTTTTAGTGCCCAGCACTCAGCACCATGCATCATTCCTGGCCTAACCACCAAACTATAGAATTTACCTTTCAGTCTTAGTGACATTCTCCTACTACACAGCTCTCAACTAGCTGTCCTCCACTCTGCCCACCCAGCCTGAATCCTACTAGTAACTTCCTTTTCCAACTTCCCATTATCCTCTATTACAGACCCAAAATACTTTAAATCTGTTACCTTTCTTAGCTCCACCCTCTGACTTATTACTCAATCTCTGTTTATCATCTCACCCTTCCATCTACTCTCCAAATGCTCCGTTTTTTCTTATTCACTCTCAATCCTTCACTGTCCAATGCCTCTCTCACGTTTTCCAACACCTCGCTTACATTCTCCACAGTATCTTCCACTATAAAAATGTTTCAATTTTGACTTCAAATCTCATATCTCATCTGTCTGTTGTTCATCTTACTTTCAGATCAGTCAAATTTGACAGATACGGTCATCTCTCGATAAATATTCATCCATAATTCTTGCATGCTAAATAGTTAATTCTAAACTTGACTACTGTAATTCATTGCTATATGACCTACCTTCTTCTCTCATGCATTTGCAATGCATTCAGAATTCTCTAGCACGTGTTGTCTGTTGATCCTCAAGGCTTCAGGACACCTCAAGTTCTTTGCTTAATACTCTTTACTGGCTTCCTGTGGTTCAAAGAATTAAGTATAAAATTGCTCTGTAAACTTTCAAAACACTTCTCTTTGGTAAACCTTCTTACCTTTTTGATCTCCTAATCCAACATCAAACTCTCGTAAGCTTCATTCTTCCGATGCCAAACTGCTCAAAATTCCTAATATTCTCACTTCGTTAGGTAGACATTCTTTTTCTTTTTCAGCTCCCACTGTTTGGAACTCTCTGCCTCCTGATCGTCGCTCATGTTCTACTACTTCCTCTTTAAGCTGTAGGTGAAAAAATATCTCTTCCAACCATAGACTTTTTTCATATTGCCTGACAGTTTTTTGAACACCTGACCAGTACCATTTAGGATCTTTTTCTTTCTTTTCAGCACATGCTTTTTCAGATCATTTAGGGTGAATCGATTTGTAGTGACATGTGATGGGATACATCTCTGACATCATCCTTGTATGAGGAAACGGACGTTAAACCTTTATTATTGTTAAACTAATCATATGAACTTCACTTATAT
Organism: Enchytraeus crypticus; assembly: GCA_905160935.1. Taxonomy (NCBI): domain Eukaryota; kingdom Metazoa; phylum Annelida; class Clitellata; order Enchytraeida; family Enchytraeidae; genus Enchytraeus; species Enchytraeus crypticus. The sequence goes on along the minus strand of CAJHZI010000518.1, from coordinate 1,244,621 downwards.
GATAATTTCATACCTTTTCCTAAATAGATACTCTAGACTGACTTTTTGATAGTTCTTTCTTGAAGAACTACCATACTATTAATTTATCTTGTAACACAGTTGGCTTCAATTTTGTAATATTATATACTGTGAAATGTTACACCTATCAAGAACGCATGCCAGTAATAAAAAAGTAGCCAGGTTTTTATTTTATTTTGAAAATTATTATTCACTGCAGGGTCAGGTAGATATGTCACATTTCTGGCTTTGACAGATCAGAATTATTTATTTTATTTTATTAAACAAACGATTGATGTAATCCGATACGGGCAGACAGAGGATGGTTTTCTCAGGACATGACACCCCTCCCCAGTAAATGTTATTCGGAGCTGAGGAAGGCATAGGGGTCCCACCTATTCATAAGCAGATCTCCAAGAATAATGGTACATTATGTAGGATCATTTAAAGATCAACTCATATGTGGGCCCAAAGAGAAAACGGAAGACAGAGAAGAGTGGAGGCGTTATATACAATGGACCTGCCAGTGGGCGTCATCCACATTTCTTTACTTGGAAGCACACCAGTCAAACGAAAATTTTAATGGTCTTAAAAATTAGGCTGATATAGTACCATCAGCTGATTGATGGGAAGCCTGTTTTGACTATAAAATATAGATAAAACTACAACGGTATTAGGATAACGTTGATTACTAAGATAGTTACACATTACACAGATCTGCGTACAAGTTACATAATTACATTTGCAGAATAAGAGCATAACTTATTTAGTACCTCCTTAATCCTTATTATGTCGACAAATAAACTAAAAACATTTACGCAACTAAGTCCCCTGGTCATTAAATAACGGACTGCCACCATGTTAAACTGACAGATCTTAAACCTTCATTAGTTTTAGCCATTTTCTGGCCTAATTCTTAACCAGCCATAACCTTAAGCCTAGTCAGATAAAACTTCTATATATATTTAAACGAATGCATGTCAACGAAAGACAAATTATAAAATTACAAATGCATATTATTTACAATGATCCGTTCGTCATTTAATTGCGTTACGTTCCAGTTCAATGGTAAACACAGTAGGGATATTTAAGAGTTGCCCCATACTTTAGAATTGCACCAATTTCTACACATTACCCAAACCCAACCCCAATTTACCAAATCCTTTAACCCAAACGCATGTATGTAGAATGTAGAATGTGATGACACGAAACTCCGTATGTAGAATGTGGTGTAATTTTGATATGTGCATGATTCTCACAATTCTCTTCAATTATCAGTGTAAGGACTATCAAGTCCTTACACTGGCTCAAAGTTAGCAGTTTCTCTAACTTATAAGTCTATTACCACTCCTGGTAATAGTTACATGTCCCACTTACTACAAGTGGGACAACCTACCTCCATGCCCACCAGGTCCTCTAAGTTCGTTACTCTTGAGAGACCAAGCCTTCCTTCACGTAGCAAGCTGTCTAGGCGCTCCTTCCAGCATGCTGCCCCGCAGATCTGGAATTCTCTTCCTTCCACTCTGCGCACCCCCTCCTCTATTCCTGATCAGCCTTTCCTACTCCACGAACAGTTTCATAGACGATTGAAATCTTTTCTCTTCGACTTTTCATATCCACCAAACGTCCACGAACTGAAACCAACACGTAAACCTCCATTCCGCTAGTACCCTTCCTTGGACTGACCACCCGGATTTTGTCTCGCACCGTTTATGGACCCCTCACTCTGCTCATCGGCTTTGATTTGGTATCACAGTGCTCAATGTTGTCATGGACAACAGTAGAACTCTAATCGTATTTATTATTATTATTATTCTCAAATTTACGTCTAAACCTCGATCAACTCAAGCCTACTCTGACGCTGATAAATGGTTGCCATACTTCATCGAGTTAACCTATCTAACACAATAGTTATACGACACGATATTTAAGCTACACGTAGGCCTATATATGTATGTGTGTGTGTATATATATATATATATATATATATATATATATATATATATCATAAATATATATAAATATATGATATTTTGAAAAACACCTCTATTTCGAATGTGAATGTGAATATCAAACTGGAATAGGACATACTTGATACATGAAATTAAAGACAATTCTCTCATCTATTAAATTACGAAATATCTAAGAGATACTACTACAAATGTTTGAGAAATTATCATTAGTCGCCGATATGTAATTTTCATGTCATATGATCAGCTGTATGAAAGTAAACCTGCCAGAGTTTACTGAACCTTACAACTGGCCACCTAACAGCCCCCCCCTGATTTTAAACCGATTTACTAGTCCATCATTTACTGTTTTCTTCAGCAATTAGTCTATCGTGAACCAATTCACGACGTTGAACATTTTAAACGAGTCATTGTCCTCCGTTGGGCTGAGATCAGTCAAACACTCGTGGACTCAGCTCAGTGGTTCCAGCGGGTGAATGAATGCAGTTCTTCGGGCACATGGTGGACACACTGAACATTTGTTCGATTAATTCTCGATTCATTTCGGGCATTGATGGAAACTGCAATGAGGTTTTTGAAAGAATAGGAATTGACTGGAGAGATACAAGACTAATTTTAAACTTTGTTATCAAGAAGTGAAGAGAAATCAGAAAGTAAATTAAGCGGCCTTGGACAAGGATGAAGGTATATATCCTATCAAGAAGAGATACGTGTTAGATGCACATATAAGCCAAGGCAACATGTGCTCAAAAGAATTAAGCGAAAGATGCAGTTTTAAAGAGCAGAAAATGCATTAATTTTAATTAATAGGCGCAATTCCATCCCCGCTACCAGTGGAACGAGGGACATATACACATATGTATAGTCTATGTTGAAAGCAATATTCAGGAGGAGTAAAATAGTATAGCGCAGCATTGGGGAGGCAGGAGACTAAGTTTTGAATTATAGGATTTAGATTCACTTGTTAGCCTAAGCACATATCATCAAAAAAGCGAAGACAGTTTTAATAAGAGAAGAAAATGAGGATTTAAAATTATAATAGCGGAAATTCCATCCCCACGACCAGTGAAAAGAGGAACGTGTTTAAAGCAATAATCAGGAGGTGTAAGATAGTTTAGAAGAGCAGTGGGCCGGAAATCAGGAGAGACGGCCATGTTTCAGTTAAGTATAAAAGGTCTACAGACCTGTCAAGGATGACATGTAGGCCTATTAATTGTCGAGGTTTATTTAGTATATCCGTTACAGTCGAAGCAAACCGAATGTGACTGATTATTGTTATTATTATTATTATTATTATTATTACTATTATTATTATATTGCTATTATTATTATTATTATTATTAGCATTATTATTATTAGCATTATTGTTATTATTATTATTATTATCATTATTATTATTTTTATTTATTTTTTATTATTTTATTTTTACCCCGGTGTAAAGAACCTGGGGTTTGATAAAAACGATTCAAGCAATACGTGCTGAATCGCCGCCCGGCTACTCGAGGTCATCAATCGGCTTAAAAGAATTGTTGAAGCAGACTGCATGAAATCTTTGCAAAGTCATGGAAAGCCTTTGCCAAAGAAAAGATGTCTCTCGCTTATCGCCGGTTTGCTCTGTGATAAGTCTGCCTATGCCATTGATAAAGTCAACTCCTTCGGGATTCATCGGGCCCATGGTTTCAATGGCAACCGGAACAACTTCATATCCTGAGGTCAGATCTCGGTATTTATCCAACTTCCTAGAGGCGGCATCATTATTATTATTATTATTATTAGGCCTAGTTGATGGAAAGAAGGTAAAAGGTTCTGATCTACATGTATATTTTATATTACCACAATCCACTGTAGTTAGTTTAATAGCTAGTTTAAAAGCATGATAATAAATTTATCAATTTTTCAGAATCTGGCAAATTCTTCTTGGATGCCCTTTAATTGGATAATATCAAGCACTAAAATCATGGCTAGAGTCTACAAACAAACAAAATATAAAACTTTCAAACGAAGTAAGCAAAACACTTAAAACCAGCCTTCATAAGATGCGGATCCAGGAATTTTTTAAGGCGGGCCGAAATTATTTAAAAGCGGTGTCCACATTTTTACTTCGGTCTACGCCCACGCCATCTCCCAGTCAGAGTTCAAAATGCGTTGCTTATACCGTTTGTTTTACTCTTATGTATATATTTAAACATACAAAAAACAATAAACACATTGCAAATAAATATAAAGAGCCATGCTGGTGCATTCGAGCCTGTCACGAATGATCGGCGGTCTGAGGGGGGAGAGGCCCTATGCCCCTATACATCCGCCCCTTACCTCCACATGAAATGTTGAAATCATACAATAGAGGCCCTGTGCCCCTATGGATCCGCCCCTTACCTGCACATGAAATGTTGAAATCATATAATAAACGATAAAATACAATTAAGGCCTAATTAATTCAGCGGCTCTATGCCCCTATGGATCCGCCCCTTACCTCCGCGTGAAATATCGAAATCAAAAATAGATGATAAAATGCTATTAAGGCTTAGTTAATTAAAATAAACTAAGTGCAAATATATGCCTGATTGTTATGTAAGCAACTTGGTTAAAAGTAAAATATGCTCAATTAAGTACATTAGAATGAAATGGAATAATAATTTAATATTAGAACTGCTGGGTAAACAGGATTGTTTTCTCAGGGAATGATGCCCCTACCCAGTAAATGTTAGTCGAAGCTGAAAGCATAGGGGCCCACCTCTTCATAAGCAGAATCCCCCAAGAATAATGGTACATCAAAAGGAATGTTGTAGATGATTTAATTTAAAGACTCACTCGAATGTGGACATGAAGAGGAAAACGGAAGATAGGGAAAACTGGAGGCTTTATATACCATGGACCTGCCTGTACGCAGTGAACTGAGAGAGAGAGAGAGAGAGAGAGAGAGAGAGAGAGAGAGAGAGAGAGAGAGAGACAGAGATCTGCTGAACGTCATTTATATTATTCGGTCAGCAGCAATCAGTAGAATTCTTTTCCATCTCTGCTGATAGCCGTATCCGCAGCAGCTTCAGATGTGGGCACTGCTCTTCTGTCATTTCGCGCTTTGTAGTCCTTTCTCACTTCTAGAAACTGAATCAAACTATCCGCGCCAAATATAGCCATGCACATGAACGAGAAGAACTGGAAACATAAAAAATAAGGTTGCTTTTATACAGGAAATTAAATAGATTATCCCTAAATATACAAAAAAACCAATTACATGCTATTTGGGCATAAATACAAATATAACAATAATTCTTAAAATTTTCATATATACATAGATGATATCAACATTTCTAGAATAGATAAGACTAAATTTTTGGGAGTGATTCTCGATGAAAATTATCATGGCAATATCATATTTCTTATACTGCACAAAAATTAGCCAAATCCATTGGATTACTCCATCGGGTTAAAACTAAGTTACCTAAACATTGTATGTTAAATTTATACTACAGTCTAATATATCCGCATCTAATTTATTGTAATATTGTTTGGGGGAACGCTTCTAAAACCTTGCTCAACGAATTGATAGTACTCCAAAAACGAGCAATTAGAATAATTCAACATGCAGAGTTTCGTAGTCATACGAACAATATATTTAAAGAACTTAAAATTTTAAAGTTAAGTGATATTCATAAATATTGCTGTTGCGTATTTCTGTATAAACTTACTCATAATGATATGCCTTTATGTTACAACTATTCGTTGCTATTAAATAATGTTGTAAATTCTGTTTATAAATTTCAACAAGTTTCTGAATTTACTATACCATCCTTCAGAACCTTCTGTCGCGAAAAGTATATCGCTGTACAAGGCCCTAGATACTGGATATCCCTTCCACTTAATTTACGATCATCTCGTTCCATTAACTGTTTCAATATTAATCTTTGTCAGTACGTAATAAATAGTTATTAATGATACTGATCTTAAATGTGTAATTATGCCTACCTATTATCATTAATTTTCTTTATTTTGAATTTCTCTATTTCAATTCTTTAATTTCTACTTTATATTTTCGTTTTAAGTTCACCGAGGTTCACATTTAAATTGTGCTCACTTATTGCATTTACTTATTTGTTTGCATTGCTTGTGAACTGTACAGGGTTGAATGACCCTTTTTGGTGATCTAAATAAATAAATAAATAAACAAATAATAAATACTGTCAGTAAAGAGATCTTGAGAGGCGTGAGAAGGATAAGATGTTCGTCCCATCGTATTAAACAACTCTAGTCAGAAAATTGCATTCAGAGCGTCGATTAGTTTAACTTTAAAGCATTTAGACACTTGATACGTATTAGAAATGATGAGAAGCTGCAACTTTACAGCATGACATATTTAGTAGTAATTATTTAATACTTTTTAACACGAATAATATAAGAACAATTAGAGTACTCTCGACAAGGATAATATCGAGCACTATACAACAAAGCCAGGCTGACAAGCAAACAAAATTGAATCTACGTAGATAAATTAAGAAGATTACTGTTTTAAATTGATAGAAAATATATATTATTATAAAATTCTCTAAAATTTTCTTGGAAGTTCATATGTGTTTAAGATATCATCCATATTTGACTATTTATATTTTTGAATTGCATTTTGCTTTTGAATGATTGGATCAGATTAACCAAGGAATCCTATATATATAACATGAGTATATAGATATCCATGGATTAACCAACACTATTCCAATTAATTCTAGACTTTCCTAATATATAATGTTAAAATGTATGCTGAGATAGATGAAGCATTTATTTGCTGGTTATGCTGAAAGAGGGTGTTTCTGATACAACAAAGAGCTAAAATATCTAATTTATGAGCATTTGTTGGTTAACTTGGACTTATTTTTAGAAATATATAAAAATAGAGGCCACCTCTCTTCGTCTTTCATGGCCTAATTTAACAGGTAAAAACGTGGCATTTGAACTTGTTTTCATGTGTTTTCTGAAGCCCTTTTGCAATACTGTCACATGTTAACCTATGGCAGCATTAACTAAACCGAACTTTATTGAATGTCTCAAAAGCGCAATGGTTAAGGGTGTAGATAACGTCATGAAGTTTTAAGTGACAGATCCTGAGGTGAATTGAACCCTCGTGGATTCGAATCCCAGCCGCGCTGATCTGAGAGTAAAATCTAGGACATTCACTGGACTGGCTAAACAGAAAAAGGACTAAATTGCCTAACGGATATAACATGTGGTATTAAAAGTGATAGATATCAACATAGTTGACCATTTCACTATAATGTGCGTTATTATTATTATTATTATTATTAACTATTTCTCACCCGAAACCGAGCTGAACTCTTGTAAGATGGAAACCGAGCCGAACCCGAACCGAACCCTATTTAGAAGGAAGCCGAACCGAACTCCCAAATTGTCGAATGCTAACCGAACTCGAACTGAAATTTCATTTTCTGCAAACCGAACCGAACTTCGAGTTCCGAACCGAACCGAACCCTTGAAATTCACAAAATTCCCATCTCTAGTTACAATCTTCAAAAATCACTTCTCGACTTCATGGAGTTCATTCATTTAGGCCTACAGTATTTCTGACTACATACATGTAGGTCTACATTTATCGTCACCGGTTAGGATCTCCTTTCTTTCTCTTCAACATATGTTTGTTCAAGTCGTTTGGGTGAATTGATTGGTAGTGCCGTGTGTGATGTGGGGACGTCCATGACATCATCCATGTACAAACTATACGGATGTTAAACCTATATCATTGTTATTGTTATTATAATTCTTATTTATTTATTTATTTGATTTATAATTTATATGGAGAGAGGTTAATTAAGCAGCTGTTATACTCACGGCGGCAGCTCCAATGACACCGCTAAGAGAAGCATTGCATGCAGCTACTATGCCAGCTATGAAGTAGAATAGCGTAAACAATGCAAGGTAGATCAGTTCCTGCATAAACAAAGAACATATTAATAACTAGCGTTGTGTTGGAACATGAACTTCTAAGTATTTTATATATTATTTATAAGTTTTAAAATATAACTATGGAAGCTAGCTAATAATAATAACAAAATACTAACATATAATTTATAAGCTAAGCTACAATTTATTTACACTATAATGTAGGCTATGGCTTGGAAAAAATGGCCCCTGGGGGATTTCTCTCTGCATGCTTAAGTTCCTTCTTAGCCGCCTCTTAGGGTATGAGCATTTTACGGTTGGTCGGCTCTTCAATGTCCCGTTGGCCCGGACATACGGGCCAACGTATACGTATAACGTGTAGTTATAAGTATCCTTAATCCCACATTTTTACGACCCTTGCTTAATTTTTTACCAAATTAAACTGTCTTCGGATTAGCATACAACTTTAACATTTATCCTCTGTAGCTCCATTCAATTTCAATATTTTTCAAGCTGTTTAAGATCTTCTTCGATCTTCAAATGTATTCTCAGTCTGCAAAACATTAAAAAAAACGGCATTTCCACGCCAAACTATATTATAACTTAAGTTACTAATCAAGAAGAACAGGAGAGAGTTAGTACAGATAGACAGTTAATAAATTCATTAAGAAAAAGAAGAGCTGGACACATTCTAAGTGAGGGTAGTTTACTAACAGAGGTCATATAAGGAATAATGGAAGGAAATGGAAGCAGAAGCAGACCGAGATTAGGAATGTTGAATGATTTAAATCCACTTATATGTGGATATAAAGAGGAAAAACGGAAGACACAGAAGAGTGGAGACGTTATCTACCATGGACAATTAGACATGCCATGATGCCAGTGAGCAGTGCACTAAGAAAAAACACAGCTCAAGTAGGAACTTATGAGCTCACAAAAGTTTATAATAATGATATTAATACGATAATTGTACGATTACTTAGTATATGCTTATGACTGACAGAATTGATATAATAATATATATAATTGATACATAATAAATATTAGCAATATAAGGTAGCATATGAATTGCTGCAACACTCACAATGAGATAGTTTGCGAATATCTGTGGTATGGCTTCTAGTAGGTGCAGTATGAGCCATATAGTGGAAAAAATGAAGCCGTTAATGGCGACAAAGTTAACCCATCCTCCTCCATAGTGACTCCAAGAATTTGACATTGATAGAATAAATGTGAGCAATGACAGAACCTGCAATAAGTAAAACACCAAAGCTTTCAAACACTTTCAGAAGTAATATTCTCCAGAGCTACATGTAGGTGCTCGAATCGCCCTTTTCTCGCTCCATTCTTCTCCTACTCTCTCTCTCTCTCTCGACATCTCTTTCTTTCTCTCGCTAATGTCCCTACATGTATATTACGCTTGTGTCATATGTTACTGCAGTGATTAGATTGCAAAGGGATATACACTTTTGATGACATCGATACACACTAATTTCTATTAGTTGCGACCAGCACGTAAACTTCACCACGTATTTAAATAATTTCCTATTTTTTGGATAGACTTTCTTAATTTCGATTTTTTTAGCATTTCTGGACTCCTGTTTTTGTTCGTATGCTGGATTTGATTCAAATGTGCTCCACGTTGTCATTGACAACAGCAGTAGACCTACTCCTAACTGTTGTTGTGTTCTGATTACGTGCCCTCAATCCTGTTTAGTATTTACTCTGCTAATGATTAGTCGCCGCTTATGCTAAATTTGAAGATTAAATAAACGATAGCCTCTATGCTAGGATCAATCTTTATCTATAATTGTGAAAACAATTAGGATTAAGTATAATTTTTAAAAATGTAACTCGCTATATCTTATAGTTTAATTAGGCCCTATAATTAGCTTAATATATACAGAAGTTTAGATGATTTATTTTTATTAACGCTTTTGAAATAATATACAATTTATTTGTTTACCAGAATTTAGTACAGAGGTCCAAATCACTCAAAATATAAAAATATACCTTAAACTGCAATAGTTTCAATTAAAGCCTAGGCTAATTATCAGCCTATGATTTCTAAGATCCGGCAAGCTAGATATAGCTACATGGTTAGAAATCGACTTTGAAACCAATCAAACAAACAATCAAGCAATCAATAAGAATTTAAAGTCCGGTTCCTCGCCATGAGGCAATGTCAGGGACGTCTCTTGCAGACTCTACACAAACAGGCGCCAAAGCACCACACGATGACGACTGAGTACACAGAGACCATAAGAGAAAGCGAGATCAAAACAGTGCAAGTCATAGATATATGGCAAGCGGGTCCAAATATAGACCTATGGCGGAAAGAGATGGGTTTTCAGCTTGCCAAGGAAAGTACCAATACGATTGCTAGATCGAAGATCTTGTTCCAGAGATATCCATATTGTTGAAGCAGAAAATATGAAGGAGCGTCTGCCCATGGCAGACTTAATGTTTGGTACAATGAGAAGCTTTTACTAGAGGAATGAAGGCTAAAAGAGGGTTGATAGATTGATAAAATATCAGATAGATAGGATGGTTTACCATAATTTAATAATAATAATAATAATAAAGGTTTAGCGTTTCTTCATCCAGGGATGATGTCAGGGACGTCCCCAACAGCACATATCACTATAGATCAATTCACCCAGACCAATCTGCGAAAGAAATGTGATGAGGAGAAGCAAGGTCCTAAACGAAAGCCAGTCCGGTGATCAAAAGAATGGTCAGGGTAGATTGATTATGTCTATGGTGGGAAAAGGTAAGTTTTAAGCTTGCTCGAGAATGTTGACAGAGAAAAACAAGAGCGAAGATTAGCAAGTAAAGAGTTCCAGATTGTGGGTGCTGCGTAAGAAAATGAACGTCTGCCCAATGACGTGAGAATATTTGGAACTGAGAGAAGATTGGCATCGGTGGAGCGAAGTGTACGTGAGGGGCGATAGGGGAGAAGAATTTCAGATAAGTAAGAAGGCTTGCCAAATCGCAGAGTTTTGAAAGTTAATAGAGCTATTTTATATTTTATGCGTTGATTAACAGGAAGCCAGTGAAGTCTGCGAAGTAAAGAAAGAGAGCGATATTGAAGTCGAGAGGACTTGCAAACAACACGTGCAAGAGAATTTTGGACGTGCTGCAAACGATTGAGAGAAGATGTAGGCAATCCATGTAATATTGAATTACAGTAGTCGAGCTTTGAATGAACTATAGAATTAGCAAGGATAGTGGCTGAATTTCTAGTAAGGGATGGACGCATTTGCCTAATCTGACGAATCTGAAAGAAAGAAGCGCGACAAACAGAAGAGATTTGGGATTTAAAGTCAAGGTTTTCATCAATTATGACTCCAACGTTTTTGGCAGATCGAGAAGGTGAAAAAGCAAGATTCTGAAAATTAACAGAGTTATTGGTAATTTTACTTCTTTGCAAAGGAGTGCCAATTAAAAGGTATTCAGTTCTGGAAGGATTAACAGCAAGACGGTTAGCACAAAACCAGGAATAAACCTTGTCAAGAATGGATGAGAGATGAGCCAGTTTTGATCAGAATCATGATTAGAAAAGGAAATATATAGTTGTGTGTCGTCTGCATAAAAATGAAAATTTATGGAGGACTGAGCAAGCAGGTAGCTAAGAGGTGTGATATATAAAGAGAAGAGCAATGGACCTAACACGGAACCTTGAGGAACACCGCTTAGGAGGGGTAGTTCAGAAGAGCGATTTTGACCAATAACAACAGATTGTGTGCGACATGAGAGATATGATGTGAGAAGGGAAAAGGCAGAATCAGATATGCCAAAACAAGATTTAAGCCTATTTATTAGGATGCCATGGTCAATTGCATCAAAGGCAGCAGAGAGAGCTAGAAGAACCAAGGCAGAAACCTGTTTACTATTCATGGCCAAGCTAAGATCATTATGTATACGAAGAAGAGCGGTTTCATTAGAATGGAGTTTTCTGTAGGCAGATTGATAATGAGAGAGAGAAGGGAAAGAATCAAGATGAGTGCATCAACGGGTATAAATTACCTTTTCAAGAAGTTTAGAGATGAAGTTAAGATTGGAAATAGGAAGGTAACTGGAAAGATAATCTTTTGGTAGAGAAGGCTTTTTTAGCAAAGGAGATACAACTGCTTGTTTGAAGGAGGTCGGGAAGACACCTTCTGAGAGTGAGAGGTTGATTAAGTAAGTAATAGGAACAACTAAAACATCAATACAGGATTTCAGTAAGCGTGTAGGAATAACATCAAGGCAGCAAGATGAGTCGGTAGAGCGAAGAATAAATTTGCGTATTTCTTCCGGTTTAGCTGGTTCAAAACTAGAAAGTAGCGGTGGTTCAGGCATATTTACAGAAATGGAGTTGTCGGTGTCAATGGAGTTGGAGGGTATAGAGCTACAGAGTTTGGCTATTTTGTCATCGAAAAAGTTGAGAAAAGAGGTAGCAAGAGAAGATGGTGAGGTGGTAATCAAACATAATTTAATCCAATCCATATTCTAAACTCTATAGGCTTAAGCTATGAATATTTACCACTTCACAGATCTTAATGATTCCTAAAGGAGACTTCAGATAGTTGAAGTTCGGCACACATCTTCTTTCTGAACGATCTACTGGACCTTGATCCATGATTACAAGTAGATGTATCCCGATTTCTATACATAATAAGAGAAAAACACGTAAAGCCCAAAGACACAAGTCATTAGTTATCACAAATTAATAACTTAATATTATTGATTTCGCAGTACCAGAGCCACCGATGAGACGATACGGCTATCAAACAATTCGTGGCGAAAAACAAGAGATGTTGGATTTTTTCAAAAATCTACTTAAGCTGTTATAATACATCTACAGTAAACTGTAGGAGCTAGGCCAAGATAGCAAAATACTGACGCGTTATTGATTTGTTATATTATATAATGTTACGCTGAGACTCGATAGACTAATATAATAATTAGGAATTAGAATTTTCAAAACTTGACCTGAAACGGTCAAAGCGAATTAACGAAGCAAGGATAGTTAATTGCTTGTGACTGTTTCGGATCAAATTTAAGAAATTCTAGTGTTTATTATCACAAATTCATAAGTTATGACAACAATTTTTTTTAATTCTATGACTTTTTGATTAAAGTATACATTTCAAGTAGGTTTAAGGCAATGGAACTGAAACAAATATTACAAATTGGCACAAAAATTACGCTTATTGAGCAATTGTAGACTAATGAAAATCTATAGAGATTCGGAAATGACACAATTGCTTATAATTTCTAAAGACTGAGCATGGTCGATTGGTTTACCAACTGAGAATAAGTAGGTCAGGCGACATATTTCTACAATAGTTATTGAAGGTAAATTGCCTGAATGTCATGGCATGAACTGAATTATTGCATGAAGATTAATATAAAGTATACAAAGATAATGAGAGTATCAACAGGAATTACAGGGATGAAAGTACTACACTGAATAGTGCATGATTAGAAAAGGTAAGAAGATTCAAGTAGTTGGGCCACACCATTAAAATAAAATGATCAGGAGATAAAATGTTCAGTAAAACTGCACAGGCAGAAAGAGACTTTCGGAAATATAAAAGAACTCCTAACAAAAGTTATTGGTACAACAAATATAAAGATTGTAAAAACATCGGTGCGGTCGACACTTTTTTACGGGTGTGAAACATGGATGTTACGGAAAGAGGATATCAGAAAAGCAGAAGCATAGAAAATATGGTTATGGAGAATGATATAAAAGATTAATTGGAACTCATAATAAAATTAAAAACAAAGAATTTCATGAGAGAGTCGGTACAGATTGGCAGTTAATAAATGTGATAAGAAATATAAAGAAAACCTGGATAGCACATATTATAACGGGGGATGATTTTTGCTGTTCTTATTATATAAAACATAATAATACTATATTATATATACAAGTAGACCTAAATGCAGTTTTGTAAGAATCTGATAGTTACTTTCATGTACGTTTTCGCTATATAGCTCCATGTCTGTACAATATATCGCGATGTTTTATATGCCTGTAAAAAAGAGTTTTAAAAGACAGTTAGTGTGCTAGTTTAACTTCGTTAGTTTAAAGTTAGAAATAAATTTAATTGCTTCATTTAGTTAGAAAAGTGTTCTTTAATTATAAGTTACACTAAAAAGATTAACTGTCTCTTTAGTTTGTGCACAACTCCAGCTCAATGATAGATTGTGTCAACCAATGACTTGCAGCAGAACTATTGTAAATAACTGATGTCCTCTTGTCTGGTTAGATCTCACACCAACTGCCTATAGTTATTATAACTATTTTCACAAAGCGAAAGTTGGCATAATGCTCGCTTAGCGTCCCCGGCACACAGATGTAATATCGACTCATTTATCCTAACACTTGAGCCCACTTAAAAGCGTTAATATTTGCCATAGGCTATGAGGTGAACTTCCAATGTGACGATTCGTCACAATGCTTCAATAATTAGCCGTAGCCTCTTACGAATTATTGGTCTAGTTATTGATTTATTAATAGTTTCGAAATTTGTCTATTAATTCGATAAATGAAAATGTAGATAAATGACACACGATATGCTACATGTTGCAGTTAGTCATTAATAACCGCAGCTGCGATATTGACAGACTTAGTTCCATGGTGTTACTTTATTATTATGCACTACCATCCGTGCTCCTACCTATAGTCTTCATTATTTGCTTCTATCCTTTTATCTTTTTAATCATTTTGTTCATTGTACAAATTCCCTCAAAAAAGAACATTTCGATCCTTACTGGCTATGATTAAAATAACTTAATGATGTACTTTCCAAAAAGAATCGAATATTTGCGAAATAAGAACGTAGAAAAAATTTGAGAACCCAGAAACCTTCGCTATTTAGCGTCAAAACTTTAGCTTTACATATACAGCGTATGATTTAGTTTGGTTTCCAGTGTATTTTCTATGCACTACTTGTAATGCCATTCTAAGAATGCTAATCCAGATATTTTGTAAAAAGATGATGAGAGTGCCTAGAAGAGGAGGAAGAGTCTATGTAGAAATAGACGGTACGAAGTTAGAACAGTACTCAAATATTCAGAGTTTCATATATTTATGACACATGATAACAGATGATGGGAAATGTGAGACATAAGTAAAAGCTGGTAAAGCTAGTGTTAACGCCAGTTTCCTCACTCGAAAACGATGTCAGTGACGGGCGAGAAAAGGATTTGAACACGCACTTACTGATCCGCGGTCGAATATCTTATCGACATCGCCAATGGCTCTAGAGCCACTGGCGAGGTCCAAATAAAATATAGAATTACGCTAGCAATGGAGGGCTCAGTATAAGTAGAAAGAACTAGGCCTACTAACAATTCTAAAGCGTTTGAAGAATTCCACGAGATAAAGATTAGACATATTTGGTGTGGACAGCGTTTCTGTACGTCTATGAACTATGGACTTTAGAAGGAAGATATTCGGAAACTGGAGGCATTCGAAATGCGGCTATGAAAAAGAAAGAAAGGATCTAATATTTGATTGACAAAATTACCAATGAAGAAGTGCTAACTAGGGTTGGCACATTTGAATATTGATAAACGTCATAATGAATAGGACGAATAACTAGATGGGTCATTTCCTGCATGTGGAGGCGTTATATGCCGTGGATAACATAACATAACATTACAGAGTCAGGAAGTAATTATATGCTTGTTTAAGACTCATCAGGCTCTTAACTAAAACCAATTAATATAAATCAAATCGTACAGACTTCATGTCAACATGTGAAATTTATACGTAGCTTATGTATAACATTGTACATGCCATTAGCATCTAACTTACATGTTCTTATGTTTATCATATTTATTTTTAAAAGCATTCACTGATTCTGCTTCCACAAGTTCGCTTGGCAAAACTATTCCAAGCATTTATAACTCTCTGACTAAAGAAAAATTTCCTTAAATCTAGTCTACTTCTAAATTTACTAAGTTTATACATATGTCCCCTTGTGTTTGTGTTGTTTGATAAATTAAACCAAATACTATGGTTAACTCTGCTGAAGCCTTTGACTATCTTAAAAACTTCTATTAAATCTCCTCTAGTTCTTCTCTCACTTAAAGAGGTTAATCCTACGAATTTTAATCTATTCTCATAACTAAGTTTTTGACAGTCAAATACTAGCCTTGTTGATCTGGCTTGTACCCTTTCTAATTTGTCGATATCTTTCTTAAGATATGGGCACCAAGCCTGAACGCAGTATTCAAGTTTGGGCCGTACAAGAGCCTTATATAGCCTTACCACAATATCTTTATTTCTACATGTAATTGTTCTTTTAATCATTCTTAATACACAATTAGCACTATTTAAAACTTTATTACAATTTTCACTAAATTTAAAAGAGCTATCCACAAAGACTCCTAAATCCCTCTCACTGTTCGTGGATTTTAGTTTAATATTGTTCAATGTATACTCAATTTCTAAATTATTATTCCCTATATGCATAACTCTACATTTCTCAGCATTGAACTCCATTAGCCAATCCCTAGACCAGTTCTGTAACATTTTTATATCATACTTTAAAATCTCAGCATCTTCAATGTTGTTTACTATCTTTGCTACTTTAGAATCATCTGCAAATTTACTAAATTTAGATAAAATATCTATGTCAATGTCATTGATGTAAACTAAAAATAATAGAGGTCCTAAAACAAAGCCCTGTGGCACACCACTCTTCACTGCTGCCCATTCCGAGAACTCGTCCTCGACACACACCCTTTGTTTTCTACTGCTTAACCAATAACCTATCCACTTTAAAAGTTTGCCCGTTATTCCATGTGCTTCCAACTTGCTAAGTAATCTTTTATGTGGAACTTTATCAAACGCTTTAGCAAAGTCTAAATATAAGACATCAATGCTATTTTTATTATTTACTTCCTTTGTAATATATTCTAAAAAATCTAGCAAATTAGTTAAACAAGTACGCCCACTAATAAAACCATGCTGACTATTTCTAATTAAGTTATATTCTTCCAAGAAACGAATTATTTTATCCTTAATAATGCTTTCAAATGACTTACCGATTATACTTGTTAAGCTTATAGGCATATAATTTTCTGATTTATCCCTATTTCCCTTTTTATGTATTGGTGCAACATTGGCATTCTTAAAATCTTGAGGAACCACCCCTGTTTTCATTGAAGCTTTTAGTAGATTTAATAGAGCTGGTGTTAATTCATTTCTTAGCTCCGAAATCAGTTTTCCATGAATCTCATCTGGATCTTGATTTTTATTGACATTTAGCGTATTTAATTCATTTATAACATCAAAAATATCAAACTCAATATTATGTAAGGAGCATTCAAAGTTACCTTTGAAGATCCTAGTCGGTACCGGTATATTAACTAAATCTTCTTCCACAAATACAGACGAAAAATATTTATTAAAATAGTTTGCAGTATCTTTATTATCTTCTATAATGCTATTATTGTAATGACCCCGCCTTGTTCACAATTTATATATTAAGAAATATACATGTATATTATAGATCGAAAGCAAATATTATACAGCTGTTATTTATAAATATTAAGTGACGTAGGGTTTTTCCAAAGATTTATAATAGATGATATAAGCTGAAGTTGTAAGTGGGCATAGCTAGGTTATTATGCTGGGTATTTCCAAAGTGACGCAGCTGGAGCGTAAATCGACTAAGCGAGAAATGCTGTGGTTGGCTGAAGTCCATCGCTCGAGTAGTATATAAAGAGGCCGTCGATACATAGAAAAACAGATTGAGTTCTGCGTGGTTCGTCTGCGCAGTAACTCAGGGAGGCCAGAACCTTCTACGCGAAAGTACTGGGAACCGAGGGAGGATAGTACGTAATATCCCAATCCCAAGGCGAAAGTACGATTAGTATACAGAAACTGGTCTTCGTCTAGCCGAAAACTTTCAAGCTCGCTTGTTAGCCTAGGCTCGTAGCCCCCAGTAAATGTCTTGTTATTGTATCGATTTGTTGCATTGTGGTGTTGGCGTCCTCATGGGTACGCCCAGATAAGAGGCTGGTAGTCCACGGCATTACCCGGGTCGAGTACATCTCTGAGGGTATTCCCTAAGCGCCTGGGTCGAGTGTGTCTCTGCAGGCGGGAGGCTGGTAGTCCACGGCATTTCCCGGGTCGAGTTCGTCTCTGCGGGTATTTGCTAAGCGCCTGGGTCGATTGTGTCTCTGCAGGCGGGAGGCTAACAACGGCATTGCCTGGGTCGAGTTCGTCTCTGCAGGTATTTGCTAAGCGCCTGGGTCGAGTTTGTCTCTGAGGGCGGGAGTAGGATTACCAATTACCAGTTGACTATCAACGAATTTCTCATCGACTACACGGAAGGCCAATTCTACTACCTTCAGCAAGGGCGAGAGTAGAATCTACGGAAAGACCAATATAGGAAAAGAGATAGGGAAGAATAAGTCTAAAAAGGGGTATAGGGAAGTTTTAATAGGGTAAAGAAGATAAAGTTCATCGCAGTTAAACAACCAATCATATAATTATCTACTACAACCAGTTTGAAGGCTAAGAAGCATGGTAGAAACTCAACCGTAATTGCCTAAAATATAGCAGACGCGGAGTACGCTTTTACTCTCGGTTCGGGTCACCATATCACTTCGTCCCGAGCATCACATTACGGAAGAGAATCTACGAAAGAAGTAAGGGAGTCGGCCCCTGAGTTAAAAGATAAAAGTTGAGCGAAGATAGGCCATTCGAGATGCAGCACCCTCGGTTCCTCCTTACAAGTGGTACCTGTAATAGACCATGCAACGTAGTAGCTGCCATCTCGAATCGCTGCCGGCCAGCCATACATCCTACACAACAACATGACGACGTGGAGTGAGTCCCCACTCCCGATTCGAGCCGGGCCGCTAAGCCCGTTGTCCCGGGTTCCCAGGACCCAATATTAAGGGTGAGAGAAATACGTTCCCCTCGCTGTGTCACGGGAGGTCTCGCCAGCCGCATGCTCTAGTCGCTTCGCGCACACGCTAGAAACCCCGTTCGTTACAAATGGTGTCAGAAATGGGACCTCGTATGAGAACTGAGGGTTTTCATGGACAAGTAATTTGTTTATTTACATAGCAAAGCCGCCATTTTTATACACCACACTCTATATGATACACTGCTATATATGTAACTTTAAGCAGTTTTACATCTTACTTTAGCATAAAATTGTGTCTGGCATGTGGATAAGGGCTCTTTCTTAAAGGTTAATGAACTGGTAATGGATAACATGATTCTTAAAAGCTTTGTTAGACATAATTTCAGCATTTCTGTCATTTCTGCCAATTAGTGCATTCCCTGCGCTAATTGGCAGAAATGGCAGAAATGGGAGAAATTTGGACTCTATAAGAGGATATAAGGGAAATTTTCAGTCCAAATTTCTGCCTTTTCTGCCAATTAGCCTGGTATTTAGGCTAAGTAGTAGTCGAAATATAAGATATTTCTGGCAAGCTGGAATGGTTTGACGAAATTTGTAATTGCAAAACTTCTATCATTTCTGCCATTTGCGTATGCAAATTAGGGTCAAATTTCTCACAACAGAGAAAAATAATTGAATTATACATAGATCTGTAAACAAAAATTACAGAATAAATCACCTGAGTCCAACTTTAAGCCATTTCTGCCATTTCTGCCAATTTGCGCAGGGAATGCATTAATTGGCAGAAATGGCAGAAACGCTGAAATTATGTGTAACAAAGCTTTCAAGAACCATCTTATCCTTTACCAGTTCATTGAACTGTAAAAAAAGAGCCCATGTCCACATCGGACACAAAATTGTATGCTAAATTAAGATTAAAAAAACTGCTTAAAGTTGCATATATAGCAGTGTATCATATAGAGTGTGGTGTTTAAAAATGGCGGCTTTGTTATGTAAACAAAGAGATGACGTGCGCATGAAAACCCTCTATATTCTCTCTCCTCGATGTAACACGGGAGGCTTCGCCGGCCGCGCGCACGCTCACGCAACCCCGTTCGTTACAATTATATTCATCTCTTAAAGGACCAATCTTTTTAATAACCTTTTGTTAGCATTAGCATAGGCAAAAAACTCTTTGCATCATTCTTTATATTACGAGCTAACTGTTTTTCAAATTCTAACTTGGCTTTTCTATTTTCTGCAACCGATTTATTAAGCTTTTTCTTATATTCACAGTAAAATGATTCTTCATTATTACTATTTTTATAATTGTTCCAAGCATCTTTTTTGGCTTTTATTCTTTTTCTTACCTTTTTAGTAGCCCACTTGCATCTATCTCTATTTTTGGCTTTCAATTTAATAAACTCATCACGAATCATCCTGAGACCTGTGTTAATATTATTCCATAAGCCCTCTACGTCATCGTTATTATTATTATCACTTAAAACCATAAATACGTTTCTATGCTGAAAATTTCTTTTAATTTCTTCATAATTTACTTTAAAATAATCAAATTTTTGCACTTTCCTACAGATCCAACTACACTGAATTACAAAGTTAATGGTTAGATGATCACTTGTCTCAAAAGGTTCACCTATAAGTACATCCTTAATTATTTCTTGGGAGCACAAAACAAGATGAAGGAAATCTTTGCCTCTAGTAGGCGTATTACAATACTGTTCTAAGAAAATTATTATTTATACATTCTATAAATAAGTGAGATTCATCTATGTTTTCTCTATTTCCCCAAACCAATTTAGGATAGTTAAATCACCCATTACTACAACCTTCTTATCATACAATAGATCAGTTCGGTAATTGAAAACATATTTGTTGTATGGTAACACTGGTTTGTTTATGTTGACATCTGATACATAAATTTACATGTAAATGTAATGGGTCTATATTATAACTTCGTTATAATGCATGCATACCGTTATAATGGGTGAAAGAGTTAAACTATAAGTGTTAAGTTATTCTTTAATTAATATACGTATAGTAGGTTGTAAAGTAAATAACATTTCTAAAGAAAGCTTGCATTAGAAATTTTATGAGGAACTAGTACATTTCAATAGTATTCTATGCAGTGTTTACTTTTTCTAGTCCACTGTTTATATTTGGTGTCCACGATGTTCTATTTATAGCTATTACCGAAAAGATCTATTTATCAAACACACTAAACATAGCCTCGTCATTAATTTTTGGACTATCTGGGGCTCTATACATAACACCAATAATAATAAACCTGGATCTGCTAATACACTGTTCACTGACCACTAACAGAGAGCTGTCAAACCTTTTATCAAACATTTTGTTCATTAATACATTTAATTTAACCAGTGGTATCAAGTTATCAACCAGCAAGTGAAGATTTAACGTTGAGTTAACCGTTATTGAGCGAAACGATCGAGGCACGTTTGTTTTGATTGGACTATAAATGTAATTACAGGCATCCGCACAACAACTCTGTACTTGCAGTGACTGACAATACCAATTAAATAGGCCTAACTTATACAAAATAATGATGCTAAAATATTGGCACTATTTATGTAGGAGACTTATACATATAAAATTGATCAGTGATGAGCAAAATGGTATTATAAAAAATTTAAATACAGCATACTATAGCTTATATTTTCTATTCTCTATAATACTTGCCTGAGTAAGCAGCTTCAGAGAGCTTAGTTTCAATGTAGCCTATCCTTAGATACGATAAACCTGTTGCAATATCTGTGATTATACCCAGGGCAAATGTGACAGAGATTTACTATTATACTAATATCGACTAGGCCTATTGTTGTTCTACTAACGGTAGCAACTACACAGCGTACTTTACACTGCGGGACAAGGCAGTGAACACCTGCAGCTACAGTATAAATGATAGAGCGAGCGCAGAGTATACACGCTGTACAGGTGCGCAGTTAGGCCTTCAGGCATACGGGCACGTTTAGCCAAAGCTAGCTAGCCCACTGTGTGTATAATCAACGAAGAGCGTATAATATGGTGTCGTATTACTACAATACAATACAATACAATACAGTCATTTTTATTATATAGTCAGATCTTTATCCATAGTTGATGGACATGTAGCAGCATTGATCCATGCCCTCATCCACACATGTAGCATCACTGATCCATGCCCTCATCCACACATGTAGCAGCACTAATCCATGCCCTCATCCACACATGTAGCAGCACTGATCTATGCCCTCATCCACACATGTATCAGCATTGATCCATGCCCTCATCCACAGGGCAGGATTTACCATGAAGCATTCATCAGCACGTCGAGATTTCTATAAAAAATTTCTTTGGTCTTCAAAGGGTTACCATTACCCTAACACAATGAACTTCAATAAACAAATTTAAAGCCAATCTTTACCAAAATCGATTCATAAATACAAGAGTCTTTAGTAAAGTACACATGTAATATTATTCAAATTTAATACCTACTTGGAATTTTTCGGTTGTCCAAAGATAATCTATAGTTGGCCTAGTTGGCAATGGGCATTTTAAATTAATTGTAATCAAATCATTACATTAGGCTTGTATATTGATTAGGCCTATATATAAAAACCAATTTCCGGACTGTGGGTAACGTGAACAAACTTTACTCATTCTTATAGTATTATCTTGACCGTCCCCAATGGGGGTCTGTCTCCTAGTTTTAATTCTGACCCCTAGTTTTTGCTGGTGTGAATAATTTTTGTACAGAATATTGCATAACATCAGTATTATGCTTCGCTATGTAATAGTGAAATGACCGGACGCAGCTGGCATTCAACCTAAAATAATGAAATTCCAAATCATCTGCTCGGAATGTGGGGTATTGACTCATCTAAAAACTGACGTATTAGCTCTTAGATGGTCTTTGAATTCTATACAGCCGCTATAATCATTGTAAACAATTTGTACAGTCAAGATATTTACTTGTAGATTGGTAGAGTAGCCTATACATGTATTTCATATGAATATCCGGCATTCTGACATTCGGCTAGAGTCACACTTTTACGAGGAATTTCAACAACAAATTTTTGATCACATCAAAAATGTTGAAGTGGTACACCTGTTGATTTGTTATGATGGCTTTGTTTATGTTTATAGTTTTATTTCTGGGTAAATTTTAATTTACAATTTTAAGCTGTATTAAACACCTTGATAATCGCGTTTACATGCTCCAGCACACACATTTATATGTGAACGTCAACACATACTTATGTTTTGCATATACTTACTTGCATACTGTTATACTAAATTTGCCGCATGACAGTAGTTAAATAAGCGGCATCATTCAGAATTTCGTGACTGTATTAACTTTTGCAAAATATCTTTTTCTAAGTGCCTATACTGTTTATAAGCATAATCATATTACTATTCATTAATATTTCTTAACTTGTTGATCTAAGGAGTGCTCTTATGGAGCGATAATGCTGACTGAGTATGAATATGTAGGCCTACCGTGAACCTGCCACTTGGCAGTGCACTGAAGAGAGAGAGAGAATATTTCTGATTAAAATGACGAACATTTGCGAATCATTTATATTTCTAAAAAATAACCCTAATAAACTAATTTAATATAATTCATTAGGAAGGATTTTAGCTTAGTAAACTTGTCTGTTATCGAAGAAGTTGCACATTTATATTTTGAACAATGCATATATTTCAGCTGCCACTGAATTTGTTAAATGCCAGGTGATAGAGCTGGATGGCAGGTATTTCATTGCTTGTTATTATGTTTGAATATTTTGTTATTATGTTTTAGAATGTCTTAATAACGTAGGAGTATAGCTGGAATAGCTAAGGTTAACGTCAGTTTCCTCACTCGAAAGGATGTCAGTGACAGGCGAGCCCAGGATTTGAACCCCGCACCTACTGATCCACGGTCAAGTATCTTACCAACTTCGCCACTGTGTAACGTCATGAAGTTTTAAATGACCGATCCTGTGGTGAATTGAACCCTTGTGGGTTCGAATCCCGGCCGCATTCATGTGAGAGGAAAATTTCATGTATTCACAGGACCGGTTACACAAAAAATTGACTATATTGCCTAGTGGTTTGAACATACATGTGAGATTAAATGTGATAGATACTGATGTAGTTGATCATTTCACTATAATGTGTTTTTCACATATAGCGTGTTTTATTATTTATTTGATTCTAATATCTAAATGTTGCTTAAGAAGTTGAGACACCAGTAAAGTGTGCCAACTCGATCACGAAAATCTGGAGGTTAAGAACTACAAAAGAATATTTTACAAGCAAGGAATATAAAGAATTCAATGTGAGCTTGTGTTAATGTAAATCTGTGAAGATTAGTTAAATTGCATAAGTTATTAACATTCCATAAATATTTTCTAATGGAGAGTATTCAACTCGAAGTAGTACCTAATACTTTAATAGGTATGGGCACTAATTAAAAAGGGCAGTTAAACTTATTGTAACTTTTAATGTGAGGAAGCTGTTAAACCTTTTCTAACTTAATTTAAACTTGTAAGCTGTTAAACTTCCATTCTGACTATTTTAACTTTCCTACTAGGGGTGTACTGGATTCCGGTTTGACCGGATTCTGGCACTTTTTGCAAATCCGGTTCCGGTTCTGGGTCCAAAATATTTGAAATTGTTCAAATCCAGCTGGATTTGATATTGGTTATGGCAATCATATTTAATATAAAAAGTAATAAATTGAAATTTCAAAATTTGATGAAAATTTACCTCAAAGAAGAAGAAAAATAAAACTTAATTATGCTTAATTTATTAAGCATGCACTAATAACCTAGTTGATGTCGTAATGGTGAAGCTTTGATAGAGCATTTATTGCTAACTTAGTTAATGATTCAATGATTATCAAATCAAATCAAACTATTTTATTTCAGACACATATATAGACAGGTCCATATAACAGAACAACCGAAACTAAAGTGATTGTGGATGAAACTAAAAGAACTATCTATACACAATCTACATGAACAGTCATAAAAATAGTAAATAATTAGTATTTTGTTTAATACTATCAGAGTTTCAAACCTAGTAGCTAGGACAGAGACTTAGATTATAAATTATATGCAGCACAAACACTAAGCAATAATAGTAAAAATATTGATATAGATAAGATTAATTATAATTATATTTATGTGTAAATAATTACAGCCCAAGCAAATTAGCATTACTGATCAACATATTGGAATTTGAAATCCATCTTGATTGAAAATTAGTTACAGAACTAGAGAAAAAAATCCTGAAAACTGGAACACCGAAGTTCATCCGAGCATAGCCAAAGAAGTTTGATTGAGACAGTTAACGACTTCATGACGATGACTTGATGGAGTATATACTGATATCCAAATTAATTAAATGACTTAATAATGATGACTGACTGAGTATAAATTGATAACTTAGTTAATGATTAACGATGATAAATAGATTGAGCATATATTGATAACCTAGTTAATTTTTCAATGATGATGATTTTATTGAGGCAGTTAATGACTACATGTTGTTTGAACTTTGAATGACTTGATCAAACATAGGCTTATTACCAAGTGAATGGTTCAATGATGATGATTGATTGAGCAAACGCTGATGACTTAGTTATTAACTTAATGATGGATGATGACGACTTCCAACCGCAAATCAGTATGTGCGGGATCCTAATCGTGGGCTCACATGTCACTGATATCGCTTTCGAGAGATGAAACTGATGTTAAAACTGGCTTTGTATAATTTTTGTTAAATATTACAATTATAATTAGGTCAAATCCGAATCCGGTTCCGGTCGGATTTGTGTTTGAATTCCGGTTCCGGCAGATTTGAAAAAATCGAAGCTGGCACACCCCTATTTTGTACTAAAATGTAAAAATCGCTTAATAAAATGTACAATTTAAACTATATTTGTGAACTATTTTACAAACATGTAAAACAGTGTAATAGATTCTACAGACGGGTCTCCGGATGACCCCCCCCCAGACAAAACCCCCCGGGAGAAAGTGATACACATGAATAACTTATTTATTTATTTGTTCCTCCATGGATGCAGACTATACTTTCCTTGTCACACTGGTTTTTGATAATGTACCTGCATCATTAGAACTATAATCTTTCTAGTCCTGGTTTGCAGTTCATTACCTAGACTGGTACTCTTGTGATTGTCTTTAACTAAAATTAAGGTATTAGATTACTTTGATTTAACTCATGGATTACTTTCTCTTGTCAAGTATGCTTTCCTTTTTCTGTATATATTTTACTTAATGCTGTTCTCAAGGATGATGTGCATTTGTTGTAGTTTTTCTGAAAAGAAAGTGGATAAACCATGGCTGGTCGAGGTATTCATAATACAGATACTGGTTCTAGTTACTTAAGAATTTAGAAATAAATCCTTGTATTTGAGCTTAACATGTTTTTCATTTCATATTTGTTTTCTTGTAAATTTAAATATCGTTTGCAGTTATATTTTGTTTGGAATTTTACGATATAATATTATTCTTTTAGTTTACTATTCTCTACATCATGCTCAATTTTTATTGCTAGAACTCTGTTCTGTGGATGCTGGTTGCTTGTTATAACTGTGATGATTGTAACCAATAGAGAATTTTTGTATAAAGGGAATATATCATAGCTATCAGTAATTGTATGGTTTTTTCAACCCTCTTTATATTTTTATAAACTCCAAATTTTCCTGAAGCTGTTACTTTTATCTAGCTAAATTTCACTTAAACCTAATAATTATTTGCTTTGACTGCGCTGTCAATCACGTATTAGCAAGTTTATATATTTCATATTTGCTATTTACAAGGAATTAATAATTGTTTAGTTCTATTCTCATTGCTCGGTGTTGAGTTCATTTTTAAAGTTCTATGCTGAAAGAGCAACAGTCGCTTATAAGGAATAGCTAAATCACAGTTTAAAAATCAACATTTGTTTAACCTAGTCTCAATTTGGTATTTCAAAACGTAATTCACAGATCAGTAGCTGCTCTTCTCTATCCCGGAGGTGTAAATCGCGAAGTAGTTAATACAAATTTTAAGAAGAATGTTTTTAGTTTTATTTACGAAGTTAGCTGATTGGTCGATCAGCCTGAAGGACAGCGCTGTCTTTTTGGTGAACAATTTAATTTTGGCGATTGACCCTTTTAGTTAATAACCACGTAAAATTTTAACTAAATTTAAAAATTTCTGATTCGTAGTTTAACACTCATCCGAGGTTTAAGTGATCAACGGATTAAGGTGAGTTTGGTAAAATGAACATTTTACTCACTGATTTTTATTTTTTTATTATTTTTTTATTATTTTTGTTCGCGTAGTTACACACGTGACATACCGCATGTGCTACTTAGTTTCCTTTCTTAGTTTCTGTTTTTGTAGTTTTCGTTATTTCTTCCATTCCTTTCCATGGTTATTAGTAAACGTTGCCTTTTGTTGGCGCATCAATTGCAGCTGACGCGGATTTAAGAATAACCTTCCAATACCTTCGGAATTTTTTTTCAGAGCTCTCAAAACTTGGTCTTCGAAGGTGGTCGCCCACAAAGTACTAACCGGCGCAATGGAGCTTAACTTCGTTCAGCTGACGCGCAGCTTAACCGAGTACGCTAATCCCGCTCCTCAAGATTTATTCTCAGATATTTATTTTATTTCAGAGTACAAGACACAAAAATAAGTAATAATCATGTATGGATACACAAAGAAATGGCAAATAACTGTATAATGATGAGCATATTAAAAGCAGGATATACTTTTTATCTGTATATTTTTTACAGTTCTATGCACCATGGTGTGGGCACTGCAGACAGCTGGAGCCAGTTTACAATCAAGTCTCAGCTGAGCTTAGAAGTTCTGGGATATTTGTTGCCAAGGTCGATGCTACTCGATATAGTCACCTTGCCTCTGAATATGATGTTCGGGGTTATCCCACAATAAAATTGTATGTCATATAATTTATATGTATAAATGATTGTAATTGTAAGTGTGACTGAAGAGCTAGAATTTGGCATATGTTAAATCCATTGATTTCAGTTAAATAGTGTAGTTAAAAATTTATAATAAACTAAAACATGCAATCAAGATATTTATTTATACAGTTTTATTTTTTGCAGTCAAGTTTGACGATTGCAAATGAAAATGTTGAATGTGTTTCCTTTTCAACAGTATTTTAGCTACTATAGTGTGGGTGGAATACAAGCCACTATGTGAACTAAGACTTAGGGTCGATGGCATTTTTAATAAGCTAAAGTTATGAAGAAATTGATGAAGAACGTAAGCTGACATTGATTTTATTAGTATTGCATTGTATCATATCATCATCATCAACTCTTGAATCCCCAGTGTATCTAGGGTTAAGATTAGAAAATTCGTAGCAATTTCTGGAGCCTCAGGGGCTCGCCAACCAAATGCCCTTTCTGAAGTTGGGTAGGATCTTAGTGCTTTGTCGCCTTTTACCACACGTGCAGTTTACAGTTGGTCTATTCCTCAGCAACTTGGAAAGAACATGGGAATTGCATTGTATAATTTATGTAATTTATTTTAAAGGCTTATTTAAATAATAATAATAATGATAATAATAATAATAACAATAATGATACAGGTTTAGCGTCCATTTCCTCATACAAGAATGATGTCAGGGCCATAAGTTAATGTGCTTTAACTTTAATTAAGAAATCTATAATTTTAATTGTTAAGGTATTGGAAAATATTTGTTATATGCTTCACTATATCATTTTTGTATATTTTGCAGCATACAAGTTGACACAGCTTATACATACACTGGTGAAAGAACTAAAGAAGGTATAGCTGAATTTGCCAGGCGAGCCCTTGGGTTTGTATAACGTGAATTAGAAAATTCTATAGTGTTTCTCAAAAGGCTTGATGTTGATGTATTGACGTTTGCATGTAATGAATAATTCAAAAAGTTTTAACCTATTTTTTGATCATCGGACCGGCACTGTTTAGGATCTTTTTCTTTCTCTTGAGCACTTGTTTTTTCAGATCGTTTGGGGTGAATCGATTTGTAGTGACATGCGATGGGGGGACAGTCAGACAATCAGGGTAAGCTGTATGACTATATGACTGTATGATGTTGTAGGCCTGTAGTAAGGGTAAGTCAGGGTAAGCTGTATGACTGTATGATGTTGTAGGCCGGTAGTAAGGGTGCTGGTCAGTCAGGGTAAGCTGTATGACGCGAGAATGCTGCACACAGAGGGTGTTTTCTTTCTGTATGTTGGCTCCGGTGACGATTCACTGTTCTATGCTTACAAACTAGTCGCTCAAAGATTTGCTGTGCTCAGCTACTTCTACTCTATACAACCATCAGCGCTACCTGAAGTGGGTTCTTTTATTATCTTATTTTCTAGTTTTGTATGTTTGAGTTCTTGAGTCATTCTCTGTCTTCCATTAAGTCGCCAATCTTTAATTGAATGTTCAGTAAATTAAGTTTTCAATATTCGCCTTGTTTTCGTTGCACAATACTGTTTATAGGTTTCTATTATGCCTTCTAGATGGCCGATATGGTTGCAGTTTTGACTTAATTTTAGTTGGCTAGGGTTTTAAGTACCAACTGGGCCGTCTCTTCACAGTTAACTTAATAGGCCTGTGTGGGTCAGGTGTTCTATATAAGGACTAACACAAACTTCAAGTCTCGTAAATAAATACTGTCATTTATCATTTATATCGTTATTTATATTGTCATTTATAACGTTATTTTAATAGGCAGACATGATTAAGATTAAATATATTTATTTAGTAGCTGCTGGATAGTTTGCTGTCTACTACTTATATTAAATAATTTTTGTAGTAGCTGAATTTATGGCAATGTTTTTTTATATAATTTATAAGATTTTGTTTGTAATTGGCATCGAAGTATTGAACGAATTTCACTCATACCACTGGAAAGGGCAGTCAAATCGTTTACCTTTAATAGAGCTGTGCTTTAATAGAGTTTCTTGTACTAATTTTTAAAAAAATTAAATTTTCTATTTGTAATTTGGCTATGTTATAAAAGAGACAGGTTTTCGGGCTGGACTATAAACCTGTAGGAGCTATAACCTGAACCTTAATGGAGGGGAAATTAGAAGCTCTAGAAATATGTCTATGGAGAAGACTGGAAGAAGTCAGATGAAGTGATAAAATATGCTGTTTAAGTTCTTGTAAGAACTCGAGTAGTACTGAATGGATGAATATGTTACGAAGTAGAAAAGCATACTTAGAAAACTATAGAGTATAGGATGTAGAGATGTTCGTCAGAAACACTGTACTCTAAGGTGATGGGTTTGATAGTCAATCAGACCTACAGGGTGACCTGTATCCTTTTGGTAGAGGTTATAACAAGAAACAAAATTCAAAGTTGTTTATCTTATATCATTGAAAATGGTAATAAAGTTGAGTCAAGTGATATCAATTGGAAGTTTATATGCGGTCCTCCCATGTCACAAATCTTCTTCAAACGAACAATATATGAAACAAGAAAACTTTCAAAAAGTTCTTGTAGTTTTTTCTTACTTTCGAGAACTACAATTAAAGGTATTCTTTAAAGTTTCGACCAAATAACAGTTACACCTTCCTCCTGCATCATCATAGCTACTGCTTCATCCTTGATGATTGCTAAGAACCTAATCAAAGTTAAGAACCAAATGTGCTTAGGCATTTTCTTTATGTTCTCTGCCAAATACTTATATGGGTTATCAAGAAAAAGGTGAAACCTGGGGTGGTGCCTGTTTTTGGGTGAAAATTCTCACTGATCGAGTGAGTCTTTTATTGCAAGATCCCGGGAATGTCCAATCGTTGGAGAAGAAATATAGGAACTGTTCTCATGAAGCTCTTCTCATGAGAGTAAATACCACTTAACAACTGTGTAGAGAGAGTGGATTAGAATTTTGGAGCAATGAAGTCTAGCCAGTCAACTCTGCTGATCTCAGTGCGAAAAGGGCCATGGAGCAATCATAAACAGTGAAGTGGAAGTTAGGATGATCTAGGAGGAAGATCAAAACTGTTATTCAGTTGCAACTTTGAACAAAAATTTGATTGTGGTTCCCAAAAATCTGGTAAATAGAACTGAACTGTTTGAAAGTTTTCTTGGTTCATATCCTGCTCATTTGAAGGCTATTTGTGACGTGGGAGGACAGCATACAAACGTCTAATAGGTATCACTCGACTAAGATTTTAATACGCTTTCCAGTATTATATGCCTAGTTACAGTGACTTCTGTTATTCTTGCTATGACCCGATACCAAAAGGTTACTGGTCACCTAATTTATTGAATACCTAATTGTTTAGGAATATTAGAATGGAAAGAAATGAGAATGCTGAAAAATTTATTTGTCATAGCACTACTTGAATGAAGAAGTTTATTCACACAATGTGTACATAGTTTATAACTAACTTATGTACTTCTAGTTGTTCTGTTTAGTGAGTAATGTATAAGAAAATACTTTGTGTAATATCGCAGTCGATCTCCTTGCAAAAACAGTCAACAGTTCTTGTATTTAAAGATGGAGCGCTGTATGAGTTTTTTGGTTTGTATTATTTTAACTACTACCTATACAGCAAATAATACCGTATGCGTGATATTGACCTTAGTCGCATTCTTTCACAGGTAGTTTTAGAACACATGCTTTTATGGGGTATTATTACTGGTATTTTCATTACTTTTTGTTCATATAGTATATACGCTTAAAACCCTGTTTTACAGCTTTGTCGAAATTTCTTTGAATGAGAAATGACCCGTTTTTTAGTTGTTTACTAAACAAATCCTTCAACATATGTAGTGCTTTGTTACAGCATCTGGCTCAGTGGTTTTGAGCGTTATCCGGCCACTGATAAAGTTTATAAATCCCTTTAGATTGTTGTGATTATATAATTAACTATATTTGGACTGGGCTTTTAAGTAGGTGCCATTTGGTTTTATACCCTTTTTGTTCTATGCAGAATAGATAAGACATGTTTGAAATTGATAGTAGTATAATATAAAATTTAATAATGGGATGAGAATTTATGAAAGTTCATAATAGCTGCATATGCTTTGTAGAAGTTATCTATCGTTGTTACTGAGGACGGTAATGAAAAATCACTTCTAGGTTGACATTTTATTGAACAAAAATGTCAACTTAGTCATTAAATACATTAGTTCGTGATAGGACTGCTGATTTAATCAATGATTTGTACTGTATAACAGACATTTTGCCCGTGATGTGTCCGGATTGCTGAAGAATAAACCAATGAAGAATAGACCAACCGTGGATTGCACTGTCGTACAAGGCTACAAAGCAGTAAGATCCAAAATAACGTCAGAAAGGGCATTCGATTAGTGAGCACCTAGTCTCCAGAAATTGTTACAAAATTGTATAATTCCATCCCTAGTTAAACTGGGATTCAAATGAAAGTGATGAAAATGATAACTGTATATCAAGACACATATAAGCCCTGAACTAGCAGAACTAGTGTGTTCATTTTTGTTTGCAACTGCTCTACCTCAGACACTGATGCTATAGAGGTTCTGCTGATACAGGCGTGATTGTATGATCAGCCGCAGGTGATGATGTGGGCTCAGGTCTTGAGAACTGGGTTAATGTCGAGAGATTCCGTGCCTTGCCGCGACTAGGAGGTGTTGGCCTGAATGAGATGTCTCAACTCGGCAAGTATCTGGCCATAGTGGTCACAGAGGATAAAGACAAAATAAGTGATGACCAGAAGAGGTTTGATCATTTTTTTAAACGTTCAGCTGTAATCATTTATAATTTGTACTGGTGTATACAGGGGGCGGTTCTGGCTTATGTAAAATGGGGTGGCCAGAGGGGGGGCGAGGCAAAATTTAGGGGGGAACATATGAGGCATTTTTTTCGAGGAGAGGGCTATTATACCCCATCTCCGAAGGGGAAATTTTGAAATTATAGTAATGAAACCGGTGGATTTTCTGAGCATCTTATAATAAATATAGGGGATTACTTTTCTTTTTGGCATTTGTCATTAATAAATCTTGTCAATTATATATCATCTTCATATCTGTCTAAATAAGCATAAAAAATCAAGAGTGGATGCAGTCCCGGGTCACATCCAAATGTGATGTTTTACAAATGATACTAAACAAATGATACAAACTTCTGCAATGTCAGTGACTGACGAGCCCAGGATTTGAACCCCGCACATACTGATCCGGTTACCGACTTCGCCACTGGCTCTAGCGAGTGGTGAAGTCGGTAAGACACTCGAACGCGGATCAGTAAGACACTCGAACGCGGATCAGTATGTGCGGGGTTCAAATCCTGGGCTCGCCCGTCACTGAAATTGCTTTCGAGTGTGGAAACTGACGTTAACCTTAGCTTTATAGCTTGTTACCAAATAGCTAAATAATTGACGTAGAAATTTGTAAACTTAGAAGTTTTAAATTCGCATTAAAAGGAAACATTTGCAATTTTCCCAAATCACGACAACAAACATAAGCTGAAGGAATCCTTAATTAAATAGCCTAATTAATATAGGAATTACACCTATATATTTATTGTCATTGCGTACTTTAGGCCTATATGCTAGAAATAAATAAAATACTTTTAGCTGTATTGCTAAAACTTTCTAAAACAATCTAGCGACTCTGGTGCATTCAAATGAAGCCCAAAACTGAATGAAAAGTAGAACGAACAATCTACCGACTCAAAGACTCCCGTCCCAGTCAGATAGCGAGTGCCCTTAATTACGTCTTAATAGATGTGTTCATTGTATTCGTACCGGGAGATTTTGCACTCAACTATAGCAGGTTAGGATGTTTTACGAGAGTTAATTGGAGAGTTGACTGCGGAAGTCTTTAGTAAAATCAAACAGTTTTATAATTCGATTTAAGCAGCATCGTAAAACAATTAGACATTTTGCACTGAGACTACTACAACCGTTTCGTTGTTCTGCCGGTGTCTCAATTAAACTTTTACTTGACTTAGTCAGCCTACTCCTATGCTGCACCAAAGTTCTGAAATTCTCTTCCATCTACTCGTTGGAAGTCTGTGTTTAAATCTCATCGGCCTTTGCTTTCTTATGAGGAGTTCCATAGGCATAGAATACGTTGTCAAATCATCTAGCGTCTCCATAGTCGGCCTTCTCTTCCATTCTTCCCAGTTCTTCTTTCTCTTACTTCCTTTACCATCTTAGAACATATCTTAGTCACGTTTGGTTCTATTTCTTCATGTATTTATTAGTTGCCTGTCAGTAAAAACTCTGTCAAGCATTTGCTTATTTGTAGTTTTGCGAGTCCGCCGAAACTTCCCATCCTTCTCTGTCGCCACACTTGAGGCAGTCAAGTTACTGAATGTTGTGTGGTCTGCCTTAATTTTCTACTATATTTTTCTTAGTATATTTCGTCAGGATTTTGTTATAGTTCTGATCACCTACGTAATCTCTCAAACACTCTCTCTCTCTCGCTCTCTTTCTCTCTCTCTCTCTCTCTCTCTCTCTCTCAGTGCACTGCCTACTGGCAGGTCCTTCTATATAATGAAGGCCTCTTCATGTCTATTTACGAGTGGATATTTTAATCAATTATGACATTCCTTTTGATATACCTTTATTCTCGGGGATTCTGTTTATGACGAGGTGGGCCCCCTGTGCCTTCTTACATAATATGCCCTTATATAATGCTGTGATATTTGTATATATGTGTTTCAGAACTGTCGGCGTAGTTCAAGCATTCGTCACTGAGCATCGAGAGAAGTATCATAGGTATTCGCAACTTATCTACTGGCGCATTTTATTATTGATATGATTTAATTTTCAGGTTTTCCTACAACACCCGGGAACCTGGAGAATGCATGTAGATCAACAAAAATTTAATTATTATTGAGTTTTGCGAATGCAGTGCTGAAGGTCCTGTAGAAGTGATATTTTTGCATTTCATTATATGCTAGTCACCATATTTAATACAGTACTAAACTCAGACTTATTGATTACAATGTAAATGTTAATTTCTGTTTATTAGAATTTATTCTTGCTTTCAGCCTTGAGGCTGGTACGCCTAAGGTTCATATTACGACAAGCAGCCACTGGAACTAATATCGTTACTTGACGTGTTTACTATTGTAGTCGATATCAGTTCGCGTGGTTGACGGATCCAGATGTCGCTGGTAATATAATCATGAGCTCTGTGCAGGTTCCATTCATATTCATTCTGGATCCATCGAACCACGAGTACTACATATCTTCATCCGTAGAGTCGTGGACTGCGACTACTTTAGATGAATTCCTGAATGAAGTACTGCAGGGAAAGTTAGAGGTAACGTATTTCATTTTTTATTTATTTATTTTGGCTGGAGCCAGTGGCGATGTCGGTAAGATACTCGACCGCAGATCAGTATGTGCGGGGTTCAAATCCTGGGCTAGCCCGTCACTGGCATCGCTTTCGAGTGAGGAAACTGACACTAACATTAGCTTTACCAGTTTTTTTATTAGCCATATATAATACAAGTCTGACTAGAACACGGAAAATTAAGTAGCTGCTGTTTCATTGTGTTTATTTTAATGAAGTCATCCGTATATTGGTGCTCAGTATAGCTCGAAGCTGTGTCTTACCAGGTCTGAGAAATTTTTATAACTAATTTGCGTAAATGTGACTTTAGTTGAAAGTAGTGTAACCTTTATTGTTAAAGTCTCATGAAAGACGTCGTAAGTTATGTAACTTCGTTTGGTATGTTTGTCTGACATATGATCTCGTTGTAGGCCCAGGGAGGTACGGGATTTTCTCAAAGGTTCAAGCGCCTATTCTATGACATATGGTCTACCATTTATGTGAGTATCAAATGCTTAAGTGGAAGTATAGTTTTTCAGAGGTTAACGTTACATTTTTGGTGTAGTGAATTGTTATCCTTTAAGACTGGATAAAGTTGTTAGTTTATAGAGTCTACATAACGTTAGAAAGAACGACATGTATATTTATATAATACATTCTGCACAGTTGATGAATTACTTCAATGAGAAAGAGATATAGGACATTTGAGGAGGATTATTTTTGTTTGTTAGCATATTATTCGATAGCGGATATGTAGGTACAGGGTTCAAATCCAGTGCTCTGCCCGTCTCTGACATGCTACTGAGCAGGAAACGGACAGTAAACTTGACCTTAGCGTTATTTAAAATGAATATCCAGGTTAGAACCTGCTGTGTATTATTATGCAAACCTGCTTAAAGGTAGAGTCGATGTAACGAGTCTAGAGCTAAAGCAAGGGAGAGGGATGAATTTTAATGTATATAGCTTGTCTCGAAGGCATGTCGTTGACGGGGCGAGCGTCGATTTTGAATCCTCTACCTACTGACCCGCAGTCCTGCATCTAACCGATCATGCAACTCTCTTGTTACTCCTGTTCTATGTATTATTACTGGGGATTTTATGGAAGTCCTTCTTCTTATAGCTTGACATAAAACCAGCAGTAGGAGGAAAAGAAGTAGGAACACTTCTACACACCCCATCTGTACTTAAAATACGAGACTATTCTTATGAGGCATCCTGTGTAGACACACCTTATTGAGTGTAGTTGCTACTGAGTTAAAATTACAATATTGTGTAACTTAATGTTTGTCACTAAAATCCAAACGTACGATCCTTAAGGATTTATAAAGTATGTTGTTTGTATCAAAAGCTTAAATATGGCTTCTGACGTGGTTTCCCTTTATATATTTTTATACGTGTATATATGTAACGATGTACAGATATGTATATAGTTTATATACGTATATATATGTACAGTATATATATATATATATATATATATATATATATATATATATATATATATATATATATATATATATACGTGTATATATTATGTATACAGTAGTATATATACAGTATATATATAAGTATATATATATAAATATAATTATATATACATGTATATACTGTATATATATATATATATATATATATATATATATATATATATATATATATATATATATATTATATGTATATATCTCTTAGTGCACTCAGTGTCTACTAGCAGGTCCATGGTATATAACGCCGCCACTCATCTCTCATGTCCACATACGAGTGGATCTTTAAATCATCTGTGACATTCCTTTTGATAGTACCATTATTCTTAGGGATTCTGCTTATGACAAATATATATATGTACAGTATATATATACAGTGTCAGGATCACATAGTTGTTGTATTAATTAGTGTGTATATGTTTGTAACTGAGGATGTAAAGTGCTATTTTGTAGCATAATACTTTATATGTAAAGATAATATTATACGAGTCAGCTGTTCCGATCTCCGTCGTGGGCGGGGCTTAAATAGTTTCTGAGCCTCTGATTGGTGGGGCCAGCCTGGTCAGAGGAGAATTGGAGAGGTGAAGGTTTGTTTACAAGGACACGTGAAAAGGACTTAGAGGAGAGAACACGTGTTTGGAAAGATATTAGGAAAGATACAGATCTTTCTCGTCTAGACGTTATAGACGATAGTGGCTTATCTGTGAGCAGATAAGACTGTGGGGGAGACCTTAAGTGTGGTAAAAGGAAAACGTAAAGAACAGAGATAGTTTTGTTAAAAGTGCTAAAAGTAGAATACAAGGATTCTTACGGTAGAAGTTCTAAAGTAGTTTTGTGATCGTTATTTAAATTTAAACGTTGGATCACTATTATATAAATTTGTGCATATAGTCGTAGGCCTATGTGTTAAATTTGCGATCGAATATTTTATTTTGGATTATATCTCGAGTTACTATATTTTGCGCGATAGAACTATTGGATATTTTCGTTTCTTTGTACACTGCCTGTAAGTACTATTTAATTCGTGTTTTATTTATTAAATTTCCTTTCATTTTTAAACACGTTTTCGTGATTGAAATCTTTAGAGTAAATTTAGAGAGCTATTCGAGGCCGGGGCCAATGTTATTAAGATTATAATAATTTAATGAACATTGGAGACCTTGAC
The DNA here is from genome assembly GCA_905160935.1 of Enchytraeus crypticus. NCBI lineage: Eukaryota > Metazoa > Annelida > Clitellata > Enchytraeida > Enchytraeidae > Enchytraeus > Enchytraeus crypticus. The sequence goes on along the minus strand of CAJHZI010000518.1, from coordinate 1,206,955 downwards.
ATACAGTATATATATATATAAATACATACATACATATATATATATATATATATATATATATATATATATATATAGATACATGTATTTATATATATATATCTCTCTCTTTCTTAGTGCACAGCCTAGTGGCAGGTCCATGGTATATAACGCCTCCACTCTTCTCTGTCTCCCGCCTTCATCCTCATTTCCACATATGAGTGGGTCTTCAAATCATCTAACATACTTAGTCACGGCCTGCCCTGCCTCTTTTTCCTTCCATTCTACCTTCTATGACCTCTTTTAATAGACCTTCCCCCTTAGAATGTGTCCTATCCAACTCTTCTTCCTATTTTTTAATACATATATCAACTGTCTATCTGTGCCAACTATATATACATGTATATATATATATACTGTATATATATATATATATATATATATATATATATATATATATATATGCATATATATATACATATTGTATATATATATATATATATATATATATATATATATGCATATATATATACATATTGTATATATATATATATATATATATATATATATATATAAATAGAGCAGGAAACTAATGTTAAACTTAGTTTTAACTTTGGCTTTATGCTGTATTTGGATTATTGATGTCAAGTGGTCCTAACTAGTTCTGGTTATACGTACATAGGGTATATACAGCGAGTCTCCATGGTTGGCGTTGGTTGTTTTTGGCATTCCATCGTTTGTGATATTCATCATCTGCTACACGCTGTGTTGCATGGAGCCGATGGACGAGAACGACTCTGCAGCAGTGCTCGACTCTGAGGACGAGTATGAAGATGAATTACTGGAAGGTAGGATTTAATACATGAAGTTTATTTTCCTTTTGCGGTTGTACGTTTGATAAGCAGCATAATAATTTCTGCAGTGTAGAAGTGCTTATTTAAGAACTGAATTTTTGATAAGAAGTAGAATAATTTCTGCTGTGTAGAAGTGCTTATTTAAGAACTGAATACAGCATACGCAACTTAAAAACATTTCAAGCACCCGGGTGATATGAGCCAGCAAAATGGTGAAGTATTAGGCGAGCAGCCAGTTTTAGTTATATGCTGTTTGTCTTAAACACTTATGTATCATGGCGTCGTAAGTAAATAGATAATAATGTAATATTCTAACAGCCAAAGCCAAGTTTATCACCAATTTCCTGCTTTCATGCCACTGATATACTTTTATTACCTAGGCGTGTCTGTCACTAATATCCTTTTAGTACCTAGGCTTTTCCTGTCACTGATATCCTTTCGTGATGTGAAACAAACTCTAAACGGTGTTCTCAAGAGGTTCCTGCATTAAATTAGTACAAGCTAATCGCTGGGTTATGAATCATCTAGGCCTGATCTTAGCTTGAGGCTGTAAACTGTTTACATAAGTGTTTTACATTTTATAAATCCGTTGTCATCATCATCCTCAATTGAATCCCAGTTTAAACAGGGTCGGGATACGAATTGATCTTCTCCAATCCTCTTTCTCCTACACCACATCATCAGTCAATCCTCTGTTTTTCATGTCCTTCACCGCTTCCCACGTTAGTTGTGGTCTATCTCTCTAGCTTAACATCCAGCTCTTACCTCTAAACTCTCCCTACTGCATCCTCATCTGCCCTTTTCACAATATGCTCTTACCATCTCAATCTCGACTGAGCTAACCTATCCCTAATCCCCTCAACACTCAAATTCATCTTCGCATTTTCATTTACCTTTCTGTCCTTCCTAGTTATACAACACATAGACGCGACATTCACATCTGTGCTATATGCAAACTCTGCAAATATTCCCTTTTTATTGTCCAGCACTCTGCTCCATACATCATTACTGGCCTTACCACAGAACTATGAATTTGCCTAAATGCATATTTGCCGTTTTTCAATCTTAGTGGTATTCTCCTGTCACACAGCACTCCACTAGCTGCTTTCCACTTTGCCACCCAGCCTGAATCTTACTAGTAATCTCCTTCAGCAACTCCCCATGATCCTCTACTATAGACCCCAAATGCTTAAAGTGTGTTACCTTCCTTAGCGTCACCCCCTGACTTATACTCTATATCAGTTTATCATCTCACCCTTCCATCTACTCTCCTAATGCTCCGTGTTTTGCTTAGTCATCCTCATTCCTTCACTGCCCAGTGCCTCTCTCACGTTTTCCAACACCTCGCTTACATTCTCCACAGTGTCTTCTACTAGAAAAATGTTTCATTTTGAGATATATTTGCAACTTTCAAAGTTTTGAAACTAAATTTATTAAGTTAGTTTTAAAATATCGCTTGCAGAAACTCTTAATATGTGTAATTTAAATAAAGAGAGTGTGAACAAAATATCACAGTTTTTGCTAGTGGCCATAACATGAACAATTTTTGCAGATCTCATGCATTATCTTCATATTAAAATAGGTATAGATTTTATGAGCGTTCTAAATTCTGTTAGTGTTATATTCTGTGCTAATCATACCATTTGATCGATGCACGAGTAATGAATGGTTTTTATTTGTTGTGTAGGCTCAGAAATGTCTTCATCTCAGACGGCTGCACTGAAGGGATCGTCTGAACATATCAAGACTGATTGAACCCAGTAATTTACTTGTTGATGTACTAGAGTTGTTAACTAACCCAGTAATTTACTGTTGATGTACTAGAGTTGTTAACTAACCCATTAATCTACTTGTTGATGTACTAGAGTTGTTAACTAACCCAGTAATCTACTTGTTGATGTACTAGAGTTGTTAACTAACCCAGTAATCTACTGTTGATGTACTAGAGTTGTTAACTAACCCAGTAATCTACTGTTGATGTACTAGGGTTGTTAGCTAACCAGTAATCTACTGTTGATGTACTAGAGTTGTTAACTAACCCAGTAATCTACTGTTGATGTACTAGAGTATTGACAACTCGTCTGATGTATCAGCTGTCACAGTATGAATCGATCTCCTGTTTATGAAGTGCCTCTATATGCACTGATCGTAGTAAATCTAGCGAGAACATTGGAGGTTCCAGTATCTGTCTAACCACACTGTCTACGCCTCACTGTGGAATTAGCATATTGTACTAATCTATCAGATTTTCTAAATTCTAATCATTTCCCATTGCTAGCTTTTCTCCTGAGTTTCCATAACTACAGCTCGTATGCTTCAAACCTGAATAGCTGAGTTTGACCTGACGTATTACGTGCAGCTTACTGTTATAAGAGATTGAAGCATTTTATATGAATACTTTTCTTGCCTGACTCTTGCTTGACCTGGTTAAATGTGATTCTTTAGATGCCGAGTATTGCCTCGATACCAGGCATCAGACTATACTTTCTTCTGATTAATTATGATGTAAACTATAAAATGATTAGTTGTTATTGACTGATTGTAAAATATTTGTATTTACTTGTTTGTAGTAATGTCTTGTTGTGTTAATCAGTCTATCAATCAGCCAAGATTTAGCGTCTGTTTCCTCATTCGAAGGCGATATCGTGTTCGTCTTTTGCACGCAACTACAGTAATTTTCACGCAGTCCGAACAATTCTGATGGTCATTAGTCCCAAACCATTAAAATGTCTAAAAGTTTGCGTTTGTGTAACTCTGGAGTAATGTTTATTAAAAGTTGTGCGAATTTTGTGAATGTAAAGTTTTATATATTAAATAATCTAGTCATTCTTCAGTGTGCTATCGAGCTATATATCAGATTTTTATTTGTGATCGTTAGCTGATAAACATTGTGAATTTTCTAAGACAGTTATTTTTAACTTGTCATAATGAAAATAACATTAGTTCCATTTGTAGCCCTACTTTTCTTGCTTAATTTAGCTGCTTAGTTTCTTCAACATTGACTTGAGTTGATGCATAAAGGTAATATAATACAAACTTGGCAGATTGAATTTATAATTATCCTACCTCATTTTTCCCTCTTAGAATATATCATATCCTACTTCTTCATTTATTAAAGCATTTGTCAACTGTCTATCTGTGTCAATACTCTTCAGGACTTCTTCATTTGTAAATTATTGGGCCATCTTATATTTTCCCGTCTTCTCCATTTCCAACTGTTCTAGTTTCCTGCTATCTTCTTTCCCTGTCCGCTAATAATGAAAAGACTATTTACAGATGTACGTTGACCTTTGAAAATGACTGAATTATATCAGAATTAATTATATACTGAATATCAAAAAAGAAGCATTGGAATATGATTATGGAGAAGTTGGGAAAAATTAGTTAGACTCAACAAAATTACAAATGAAGAAGTTCGTGAGAGACTCTGAACAGCTAGGCTATTAATAAATGTGATAATAGAAAATTAAATTGGCGTGATGGAAGTTATATAGCGTTGAACATATTATAAAGGGGATGCGTTGATGAAGTATGAATTGAGGGAAGAAAAATTCCGTACCTTGGTAAAGTTTTTGAAACACAAAATACAATTTTTCCCTATCCGCGAATATAGAGCTAAGTTATGCAATGAATTAGTTATCTGACTGCTTTAGCACCCGGAACTAAATGTCCACAGTTCATGGACCGGAATATATGATACCTATGAATCTATGCGTGGTTACTGAAACTAACCTGAAACTATATACCTAGCTGGTAAACATCTTATCACTACTGGTCACTGTATCACGTTAATGCATCACTGATTGAAGTCTATAATCACGCAGCTGTACAGTACATGCAGAGATCAATAGACTTGTAATTGCATATGTTAACGGTAGTATCCTGCTCGAATGGCATATCATTAACGGGAGAGCGCTGGATTTGAGCTCTGCACCTACTGATCCGCTGTCGAACAACTTGCCAATATGGTCAATCCAATATCAACCGTTCAGGTATAATTTGCTATGCGATAAATTTGAATGCGATAATGCCAACGTCTATAGTCAGTCGCCGCAAGATAACTACATAAGTTCGCCTACCCCCTATTTAAAAATTCATCATCGAATTTAACGATTTATGTGATTAGTCCCGGAATGGATGGGGACAGGGCAGAGATCAGGTTTCATGATTGGGGGCCAACTCAAGAAATGTCCAACTTTGTTGTCATTATTGGGGTGGCGAAAGTATCCTTCGCCTCATGAGTATTATTGGGAGGGCGAGCCAATTTTAATTATGATACATATATAGACCTAATATATAATAATTAGATAATACAATGCATTATATATTGAGTACTAATTATATGGTACACCAATATTTATGAATTTTCATGCATTTTAATTTTATTAGAATTAAAATCTCTACTTTACATAATCAAGCTAAAATGTTTGTATACTTCTATCAGTTACATTACATAATTTACACCTGATTCTATTGATAATTATCCATGAATGTTTCAGTAATATGTCTGACAAGATTAACATTATGAAAGAAATAATTATTTAAATTACAGGTTGATTTTACAACACTATAATCATTATCAGCTTAATAATTAAGGTCTATAGTATTATTTTTAATATTTTGTACTTCTAATATAATCTTACATAGGCCTACTACATTACTACTATAGCCTATAAATTGTATTGCTACATAGTAGTATAACTGTATAGGCTATAAATAACGATGAATACTGAATAGACTATATGACTGTCACATCATCATCATCATCCCTTGAATCCCAGTTTAACCAGGGTCGTGATACAAATATGACTGTATGACTCACAATTGTCTCTAACTCACTAATGATTATGATAAGTTCATATTAAATTGATTACTGACTATTATAATATTGTTTTGATTCGAGCCGATACCAGCTTATTATTAGGCTACTTCAGAAAGCCGGCTTGCTTAAATGCCGACCCCGCCAAAATTATGTATTCAGTGACGTCGCTATCGCTTTCATCTGGATAACCTTGAGCCCGGCAATTGTTTAGCCTACTGCACGAAGTTATACTATGTCATAATGCCCCTGTTTTCGCCTTTTAATTCCATGCCTGGTTTAGGTTGATTAAACATATAAATTTACGATAAAAATTTTATTTAATAAAAAGATAATTGTGAATAATAATACAAGTATATTAGCTAAGCTCACTATTCCAATGGGAATTATTGAGGGGGCGAACTTTATAAGATGAAAAATTATTGGGGCGAAACGATACGTTCGCTCTCCCACGGAAATTTGGGGGGGGCGATAGCCCTGCAGGATCGCGGCCAATGGATGGGGATTCGGACCTCGAGACACCCGGCCATCGTGCTTGCCGTTGGGTTCATTCATGATGCGCAAAGAGTGGGTTGCGTGTCACTGACTACACCTGGTAGGGGCCCGAAAAAATATGGGCAATAAAGTCAGACACAGTGAGACACTACACTTTAGTCAAATATTGCATGTAGACCTAGCGTAAGCGCCGTATTGATTCTTGCATTGATTAATATTTGTTAGCATTTTCCATAGCGTAGTCCAGCCTGTTCTTTACTGATTGGATGCTTGGTGTGTATGCAACACGTGCAGGCTCTCGCTCATATTGTCATCCCGTTATATCAGATTCGACTGCCTTTGATATTATGTATGCACACTGCTCAGTTTACCAGTTGATATAACTCTATTGTTGTATTTAAAACAGTTTAGGAAATTTAAACTATAGTAGTAATACCTATAATAACAGTAATAGTAGTAATAAGTTTACTGTTGTTCATGGCTCGTTAGCGTCACAATGTTATATACTTATAGCTCCTTAGCGTCACAACGTTATATACTTATAGCTCGTTAGCGCCACAATGTTATATACTTATGGCTCGTTAGCGCCACAATGTTATATACTTATGGCTCGTTAGCGCCATAATGTTATATACTTATGGCTCGTTAGCGCCATAATGTTATATACTTATGGCTCGTTAGCGCCACAATGTTATATACTTATGGCTCGTTAGCGCCACAATGTTATATACTTATGGCTCGTTAGCGCCACAATGTTATATACTTATGGCTCGTTAGCGCCACAATGTTATATACTTATGGCTCGTTAGCGCCACAATGTTATATACTTATGGCTCGTTAGCGCCGCAATGTTATATACTTATGGCTCGTTAGCGTCACAACGTTATATGCTTACGAGGCGCATTCGCTGTACAATATAGCAACACCCTTTTTATATGTGTTTAGCCCCGCTGCCCAGAGTCTTTAGCATACACCTTTGGGCATTTCTTAAACGGAAAAGACAATAAAAAAAAGCAAAATATATACGTATATATACAGTATATATATATATATATGTATATATATATATATATATATATATATATATACATGTGGTAATCTTTTTACACCATCAAGACGTGTATTATTATGATTATTATTATATTATTATAATATAATAATAATTTTGAATCGTACAACGGTATCAACCCTGATCAGCCTTTCTTACTTCACGAACAGTTTCATAGGCGGTTGGAGGCTTTTCTCTTCGACTTTTTTTATCCACCAAATGTCCATGACCTGAGACCAACACGTAGGCCTAAACCTCCATTCCGCTACTACCCTTCCTTGGAATGACCACCCGGATTTTGGCTCGCACCGTTTTTGGACCCCTCACTCTGTTCATCGGTTGTAATTTAGTTCCACACTGTTCGATGTTGTCATGTAATACAGTAGCCCTCTAATCGTATTGCCGTAGTTGTTGTACAAAGTGCACTGTCCAGTCATCTCATCAGAATGCAAATCTCCGAACGATTCAGTATTATCATCCTTTGAGCCAATATGTCTCTCCCGTAGCTCTCTACTCGGCGCGCCTCTCTCTGGAGGAGAAGTTACGACCACCGCTCTATTTTGTCGTTTGGATGATCTCAAACGTGCAGCAGTGCGCCTGAAGTCGTTAGCCGGTCATGATGCTCTGACAATCCGTCGCTTTTCCTTTTAAATATACCTGAACTTATGCACACTCTGCGCGCCAGTCCGAGCTTCTCTATTCCGCGGCTGTTAGACTACGAGGAGGCAATGCCTGCGCGGGCCGTTATCGATGCAGATTTGTCATATTTGCAGTTACAGCAAGCCAGTCTTCCGGTGAGTAAGAGTGGTCTCATACATTGACGAAGCGTAGTCAGTTTGGTCCGAAGGCCTCAACAGCAGTGCTAAGCCCTCTGCCTTAGTCAGTAACCAAAAATCATGGGATCGTCCTGTAGTGGATCGGAATTATAATCGACTTTTGGAGCCCCATTCTAGCGCAGTAAACAGAGCACGACTCGTAGCTGTGTCAGCCAAAGGAAGCAGCGACTGACTTCACGCTCTCCCGATTGCTTCTTGTGAGCTTTTCTTAGACAATGAGGCAACTCGAGTGGATGTTAGCTACCGCTTAGGGGCGAAAATTTCCGAACCTTCTATTTGCCCCTGCGGCTATGAAGTCGATATTTTAGGTCTCCACGGCCTTTTACTATTTATTTTTTTACTTTTTCTCACGGCTTCTCTTGCAAACGCAGCTCAGGTAGAATGTCTCGTCATCGCAATTTAAATGACATAATATGGCGAGCACTTTCGCGAGCGGCCATCCCTTCCTCTAAGGAACGAAGCGTGTTGCCCAGGTTCGATGGCAAGCGCCCAGACCGCATAACGTTAATGCTCTGGTGCAATGGTAATGTACCGTATGGAACGTCGCGGCCATTGACACTATTATTATCTGAATACAACTTCAGTCACAGCGGGCGGAGCTGCTGAACTAGCCGCCTCTAGGAAAATGGATAAATACCGTGATCTGCCCTTAGGGTATGAAGTTGTTCTGACAGCCATTGAAACTATGGCTCATGAATCCTGATGGGGTTCACTTCAATAATGGCATAGACAGACTTAGTGCAGAGCAAACCGGCGATAAGCTATAGACCTCTTTTCCTTGCCAAAGGCTCTCAATGACATTGCAAAGATTTTATGCAGTCACCTTCACGGCTTCAACAATTCTTTTAAGCCGCTAGATGAACTATAGTAGCCGGGCGGCGATTCAGCACGTATTGCTCGAATGGTTTTTATCAAACCTCGGGTTCTTTACACCCGGAGTAAAAGTTTATAATAATAATAATAATAATAGTAATAATAATAATAATACCAATAAAAATATTTTTTTTAAAAATAATTATATAAAAAATACTAGTAATATCACACATCATACCAGTGATAAGCGATAGACATCAATAAGCGATAGACATCATTTTGACGCTTTTCGTAACTTTGCATGGGTTCTTTTAAACTGCGTGAAGACGTCGATCAGCTGGAGCAGCCGGGCGGCGGTTCAGCTCATTCCTATCAATATCTGGGTTATTAAATTGTAAAATATAGTAATAACAATCATAACAATAATAATCATTTAAAGGTATAACGCTTCGTTTAACGCCTAACAAACATTGGGTCAGAAAGCACAATTGCTTGTTTAAGACTATATACTAATCATAAGATCTTATACATGTACACTGTATTATATATATATATATATATATATATATATATATATATATATATATACACACATGTATATATACTATATATGTACTATATATATATATATTAATATATATCTATATATATATATATATATAATATATATATATATATATATATATATATATATACAGTTATACACTCTATATATTCCCACAATGTTAAAGGACGAGGCTTAAATAGTACAGTTACTACAGTATGTTTATCAGAGCTAAATTAAAGTCAGTTTTCCTACGCATTGGTAACTGGTATAGTAAAAGCTAAAAGTAAAGCTAATGTTAACGTCAGTTTTGTCACTCAAAAACGATGTCAGTGACGGGCGAGCTCTGGATTTGAACCCCGCACATACTGATCCGCGGTCAAATATCTTACACCGACACCAGTGGTAGAATAAGCATAGTTTTAACACTAACACTATGCATAGTAGAACCTTCATAGCGTAAATTCGATATAAATATAACTGGTATAGGTGACATATAGGATATGCATGCTATAGGACCTATTAGGGTCGCATATATGCATATGATATAGAGTACGCATGGTTTATATGAAAATAGAAAACTAGACATATTAAAGGCTAATGTCATTATAGTCAGTAGCACTAATATTATTTTGAAGCCATAAATTGATAATAATAGCATAAATTGTAACCGAGGGTCTTAAAGTATAATCGAACTCCACTTGTTCGGCAATGGAAGACAATGATTTGGATATATCTTACGAGGAAGCTATCTCAGTGGAATCTCACCCGTCCGAGGCGCTCATCGCTCGAGAAATACGCGAGTACAGAGAACGAGAGGAAGAACTGCGCAAGAGAAGGCTCAATGCCGCAGTAGACATATCAAATGCGGTTAGGACGACAAATTCCTCAAATATTCACGCTAACGAAAGCAACATCCTCTCAAATGCACAAGAAAACAAGTGCAGCTCATCGACTACGACTCAGGTCTTGTCTAAAGGTCGCGCCAACAATCAGCAATCACGAGATAATAAAAAAATAAATAATGTCGCACTTTCAAGATTGATTATACAAAATCCCATACATTCTGTCTCAAACTCAACTGTTATTAAGCCAAATGCAATAGATTCCGTGTCAATCTCAAGAATTATTAACCCAAGTTCCACAGATTCTGTCTCGAACTCAAGAGTTATTAACCAAAATCCAATGGATACTGTGTCGACCTCGAAAGTACTAATTAACCACAATACGAGTATGGAAAACTTACAGTCTCCATCTACATCCACCTTACACTCCGGTCAGAGCAGCCCAGTCCTTCATCACTCTCACATCTACACTCCCAACCAGGGCGAGTCCCCCATAGAACGTGAGGTACGTTTCGCTAAGGAGCGGGAAGACGCTTTGAGGAGATCAAGAGGACTTCCTGTGACTGATCCGAGAAGTGACTCGCTCGTGATGATTCCTCTGCACAACGCTGCGCACACAAGAGAGACGAAGGACACAGAGCAGACCATGAAGAGAGTGGCCACTACAAGACTGCAACAAGAGATCAGGAGAGAAATGCTACGTGAGGAAGAGTTGAAGCACAGATCTTTCAATGTTTACTCAAGACTTGATCATACGGATCCCAACAGCAACAGTTATTTGCAAAATCGCTCTCCGGCAACAGCAAATATACAGAGGCCTAGTAGGCATGGTCCTACGTGATGGACCATGCTAAAGTTTACGCGACTTAAGTAGGCTTAATTTATGCCTGTTGGCAATTTTTAATTTATTGCCTGTTGGCAATTTTTAATTTATTGCCTGTTGGCAATTTTTACGTCTCTCAAAATGTCACAATTGTCACATACATTGTATATAGGTCTGCATATTGTAATCGATTTTACAAAGTTACGTCCGGGTCAATACAGAATAGTCAAACCTCAAAATGCACGTGTCGTAAGAGGAGACTAGGCATGAACTGGGGAAGGCAATGTGAAATCATCTCAGAAACCATATTTCCCAAGTTCAGTCTAAAGGTTGGTAAAGGCCTTGTAATGCAAGCACCTGCTTGTTGTTCAACAGAGTTCTCTAACTGAGCGAGAATGACGACTTCGAGAAACAATATGTACCTAGGACAAACCAACCAGTAGAACACCAGAGAGAGAGAGAGAGAGAGAGAGAAATAGCTTTGATCATGAAAGATTATTAAAACGAGTAGACTCCGTAAAGTATCGCCAAGTGGAAATAGACTTGTTCTCTGGTTCACAATTAGCATAATATCCTATTTATATTAATGCTGATTTCTTTTTTCTAAACTGCTTTGAAGAAGTTTCTAAGAACGCGCAAAGCTCTCTGCCTACTTTAAATAGCTGTCTATTACAACCAATTACTGTTTTTATTGAATTATTACGCTACTTTGTAAAAGCTACTCCTGCTTGCCTACTTGCCGCTAATTAGTAGCGTTTCGCGTCTGAAGCATTTGGAACCTTTGAGGGTCAATCGGTATGTTGCGAATTTCACTTGTACAGTCGATGCGGGCCCACGTGTGGTACTTCTAAGATGTAGTTAAAGAAATGGAAGTTCAAATAAGGCATCATTATAAACTAAATTAATTTTAAATAATATAATATATAATTATAAAAATATAATAATAATAAAAACAAATAGAGTGTTATTTTCGTCCATGATAACATGGAGCACTATAAATAATAAATAAATATAAAATTACTTTTATTATTCTAAATTATCAACCAAATAAACCGTACTAAGTTTTTTCATGATCTAAAATATTTTATAGGGCCTCCTCCATAGATTTAACTAATTTCATTCAACATAGCGAAAATTTTGCTATTATACTGTGATAAAGAGTAATAGCAAAGCAATATAGAGTAGACTATCGCGACTGGTGATATGTATGGCAATAATTAAATTTATCATTTAGCGCTGCACTACCTTCAGCATTATCATTAAGCAATAAAATGTACAAACATTAATAGGACTCTTTAAGAAAAGTAATATTTTAATGAAACAATTCCACCAGAAATTACAGTTGAAGTTTACTTGAACAGTAAATTTCCCTTATACCGGAAGCTTTAGGCCCACCTAATCCACAAGAAATAAAGCAGCGATAGCGAATATCAGTTCAAAGATAACATATCCGCAGCATAACTAAAGCTATAATAATTTTTATAAGAACTAATTAATTAATCCTAAATTACATAAGTATAGATATAAAGTGAGGGATAAAGTTTAAGCCTAGTTCCCTGTTAATTCTCTGTCGACATATAGAAAGTAAGCCAGAGATCGGGCGAGCACTGTATTTCTAGATATTTATTTTTCACGAAAATCACACTGACACTGTATACCATGCAGAGTATTTGAACCCTGCACATACTGACCCGCAGTCAGACATCTAACCAATTAGCTATAGGCTCAGCCCATGCACACAAATTAATACACAATACTTTATAGTATGAGAATAATACACTGTCGATAGCATAAAGCGCTTATAGCTCTTAATACAATTATAATCCACGAGATTAGACGTTTACAATCAGTAAAAGCAAGCGTGCATTAACGAATAATAATTACTTAGTGCACAGTAATAAAAACATTCTTTGTAGTGATACATGATCAATCATCTATCCCTTTTAATACCATACGTTGAAACGGTTAGGAAATTTAGTCAATTTTCCGTGTAACCAGTCCTGTGAATGTCCGAGATTTTACTCTCAGATCACCGCGGCTGGGATTCGAACCCATGAGAGTTCAATTCACCTCAGGATCTGTCAGTTAAAATATTTTGACGTTACCTGAAGCCTCTAACTACTGCGCTATTGAGATAAACAATACAGCTCAATAAATACCAAAGCCTAGTCACATATCGCACCGAAGCGTATTATTAACACGTAATAAATAAAAATAAATTAAATAACCTTCAAATAAAGCTACAATTACTAAATTTCATAAACAGCAAGTTGATAGCACATTACCAGAAATGTATACGAATGTATATGCCTTAATAATTATTTTAGTTTTTATAGTCTTTAAACGTTTTTATAGGCCTATACAAAATAACTAGTTAGTATGTTATGGTTCATTAATAAAATATATATTAGACTAGCCATTCATATAATCCCCCATTAATCCCATTATAAACATGTATGAGACCTAAAATATAGTAGGCTAGCTACTACAAATACGTATACTGACAAATTTCTGAATAATGTGTACATAGTAATTTAAAAATATTTAAAGATGCAAAGATGCAAGGGTCGACAACGAATGGCGTTTATTAAGAGTCTTAGCAAATGGATGCAGTTAACTGAAAAAGAGATGATCAGAGCAACAATGAACAGAGACATATGGAGGAATATGACCATGACCGCCCAGGCTTGGAACAGGCACGGCACTTAGAGAAGAAGAGAAGTAATTTTAAAAAACAGCTCGTTGATTGTTTGTTGTAAATATTGGCAATAATAGTCCTACACAATTTCTAGTAAAACCATACTGGAGTCGTCGAAATTTGAAACAAATCTAAACGTAACTGCATAATTGAGCATATGTTTACCTAATCATAGAAGAAGACTAAATTAGATACTAAACAAAGCAATGACAATCTACCTCACAACTCGTACTTTATCCCAAATGCAAGTTAATAGACATGCAGTCATTACAGCAACTTAATTATAGCGAAAAATCACATTATTTAGACTAAAGAGTAATTTAGTTGAGAGAGTGGTGATGCGCGTGGAGTTGGCCTCAAACCAGTCATCAAAAGGAATGTTATTCAACAGATATACAATAAATTATTATCAACGCATGCCAATCATCTAATCCATTCGTGCTGCAGGTTATTACAATCACACTGAAAAGCCTTGATTCATGAGAATACTACGAGCAGATTGAAACAACGCGACACAGAGATCGGCGTCGTAGCTGCAGCTAGCTCTGAATCTGTAGCCTGATGATCGTGTCTGAGCTGAGGAGCTATCCCCTCCCACCACACTCCTCGCGGCACTGCCGTTCATCAGATCAACCGTCTCGATGAACTCAGCGACGCGAGCCCTCTGAAGCTCCTCCCACTGAGAGCTGTAGCGCGAGACATCCAGCGTGCCTGCCTGGCTCTGCTCACAGGTGAACTCAAGAACAGGAAGTGTAAGAACAAGCTCGTCATCCTCACAGTTCAGAACGAGCAGATAGTCTAGTGTCAGAATGAGAGCACACTGTTGAGGTAAGTGCGGCGATATAGATTCGCAGGAAATAGACATCAGAATAGTCATCTCTTTATCTAACCTATCTCTTAGCTTGTCGGCATATCTAGCAGAACCACACTGAAGGTCTGATGTTGCTATGCTACTTGACGAGAATCTCTGATCAGCTGCTTGCTGTGTATCGATGTGTGTTAACAAGCCCAGACTTGTCTGTGAGACGAGCTCAGCCGTGCCACCGATCGGCTTCATCACAGCACCGATTAGCCCCCTACCGAACCCGCTTAAGACTCCCCTAGTAGGAGAAGCTTCAGAATTTTCAGTCTGAGTGAAGGCCTGCAGGGGCTGATCGGCTATACCAGCCACCGCTCCCAATAAACTGAATCCAAACCCTGTTAAGCCATTCACCAGCCCCTCAGACACTCCGCTGGGTCTTCGTCTGCGCATAATTTCATTGCGCTTGATGTGCGCCGAGTCGAGAGAGAAATGCTCGGCGTTGCGAGACACACTGGTAGCGAAGTTGTTGACAGATAGCAGCGTGCCCTGGTAGACGTGGCGAGTGACCGAGGCCATGCCCTGAGCCACACCTGATAGAAATCCACCGGGGCCTCCGCTAATACCGTAATAGGGCAACAGCACCATGTCAGAAACACCTCCGCTCACGAGTCTTATGAATCCGGTTGGGTTGCCCAATATCTCCAGAGATCCTAACACTAATCCAGCGCGCACTGCTATGCCTGACACATAGTGAACAGTCAGAGCTTTGACCAGCTGCTGCACAGTAGTGTGTATGCATTTCCTCTCAAACTGCTTTAATGTGAGCGGAGTGTCAGTGGTCGACACAAATACTCTGAGAGTGGCTCTAAAGCTGACGAGAGAATGCAGGCTTTCTATGCACAAATGATCAATACGGAATGGAGATAACAAACTAGGCAGTGATTTCTTCAAACATCTTGGAATGGTTCTAAACTCAGCTTTACTTCTCTCCGTAGCTGCAGTATACGACAAATTGCTTATAAATGTACCGATTCTGTACAAGAAGACGTCCTCAAACTGAAGTTTTAAAGGTTTAACTATAACACGCAGTCTGTATAGAGAAGCACTACTAGTACCGTTCAGTAACTCACCTGATACTCGTACTAAACCGTTACTGTTAATAATAGATACTTGTTCTTGAAGAGAAAGTTCACAAGTTGCCGAGAAAATATCTTTATCTATCACAGCTGACTGCTTCTTAAGCACCACTGGGAAGTCATAGCTACTAATCCCGTACTCTTGGTTATCAATCTGCATATCGAGGCATGACAGAAAAAAACTGTGATTCTGAACGTCATGGTCATCAGAGTGAGCGTGACGTAGGATGGGATAAAATGAGAGACAGACTCTATCTAAGGTAACAGCGAGGATATCGGTTACAAGGTTAGACTTATGAATGGCCTCATCCATCAGACTACAGCAGACTAGCTTACACATCATGACCATAGAGACATTACTCTCTACAGGTTTCTCTACAACCTCTCTCACATATGTAGTCACTCTTTGCTGCGCGTGTTTCACTTCAATCCCCTTTACCTGTCTCTCGCCACCGGTACTACTGTCAAGTCGACTGCGAATCTGTTTAGCCGATACTTCAGCGCGACTGATTGGATCCACATAGACGTGCATTGTATAGCCATGTTTCTTTATGGACACTTTCACATCGCAGCTGCAGGGTATTGTTTTGAACATACTGCCTTCTGACTGTAAGTCAATCGAGCGACTCCACTGAGTATCCGCTTTATCTGGAACAGCGGCAAGTCTTATCTTTTTGACTCCTGTAGTTTCAGTTAATAGAGGAAATTTATCTACAGAAGAAGGTAAATTATAGCCGCAGTAGCCACCTGGCTCAACCTGAAGCAGATTAGACACTTCACCGAGTTGTTCGACTACAAGCAGCGATGCCGATGAGCTACTCTCAGAGCAAGCTTCGCCGAAGTACAACGGTTCAGTGCAATTGTTATGAAGTATAATCTCCGGATGATCGTCCTCAGTGAAAGATAAGTAGTACATAGACGAATCACTCTGGACTATTACACTGCAAGCCAACGAGTTCTTTCCGCAATCAGCCATTACTGACGCACACAATTTCTTTCCTGTCTGTGAGTGTTTCAATTTTACAGGATTGCTCCATCTCGAGCACTGCAATAAATCAGAATTTACTGCTTCAGTTTTACTATTATCACGATTTCCTCGGTACCTAATTCTAATATATTGAACAAAATTCAGTCGAGCGCAATCCTTAGCCGACACAGGCGCCGGTGTCTGCAGGTTCCACAGCAACAAAGGTTGTAGCTCATCATGTTTTGAAGCTGAGGCTGATACAGAAGGTTCTGCATTATCTGGTATGTACACTTTACTCAATGAACTGTCCTGCAATAAACACAAACTAAGAATATCTACGTCGTGATCTGAAACATTAGCTATACTGAAGCATTCACGTAATGTTATAATTCGCATGTGTTCTTTGAATGTTGAGTGAATACTGAGGCAGCAGATCTGAATGACAACTCCGTCGTGCACAACAGGAACATTAACACGAAGATTTCCTTCCTTGTACAGAACATTGTCGTACTTGGGTAGATATCTGAGAGTGTTGTCCTCCTCAGATATTGAAATCCATGCAGATTTATGAATCTCTGGTCCAAGAACCGCTCCCACAGTAATGACATCATTGAGCACTTCGTGAGCCAACTGCTGAAAGGCAGGTAAGCGAACCTTCAACCCAGTGCTTGTACAGAGAATCATATCAAAGGCTATTTCATTTACTAGCAGCCAGTTTGGCACGATGTCGATACGCACTGTATTTAAGTTAGACCAGTGTTGTCGAAGATTTACATTTAGATTAATGTTGCTATTCTGAGAGCTGGTTGGTAGCGTTCTTACGGATATTATACTGCTTGGATCCACATCAACCTTTACTATAATATCATCAGTTAACAGCGTATCTGACGCTGAATTGTCCAGTTGGTCCTCTCTATCCACACTGTTATACGGCCACTGAGATGCCTGCGATTGTTCCAACAACTGCTTACACAGCGCCGCCATGCTCTGCTGCCTGTGTGACGCCACTGTCAATTGTTTGATTGTGTCAGCAGACAAACACACGGCGGGCGATGAGGCAGGCATTTCTACCGCTAATTGCAGTGTGAGTTTACAAGAAGACTCTCCACCACCTAATACCTGTAACTGAGTGTCCCTAGCTTTACCTTCTATCCTCAGCTGACTCGTTGAAGCATCAGCAATGACATTGACAAGTACTGGAGAGGGAAGTAGAGACCTAAATACAAACAAAGGCGAGAACACAATGACATACTGTTTGATACTCTGAACACTACATTCAATGGCACGGCACCAAACTAACTGAAGCTTATTTTGAGAATTTGTCTGCAACTTGAGAAGTATCTCAGTGTCGCCGTTAAATGGATTGATGTCTTGAGACCATGGAGCATTCACATCAGCAATGCGCGCTCTAATGGAACACTGAGCAACCGATTGAAACAGGAAGCAAGAGGCTGATCTCACATTGGAAGGAATCAATATTGATGATGATTGCAATGAACCGGACAAGCCGACTTCAATCGTAGAGTTTTGTAGATTCAATACAGACACTTGACCACTGATAGTGACTTTTTTCTGTACACAGCCATGTTTGCTAACACTAACGACAAGTACGATATTTGAATCGGACTCGTTAGACACTGAAATTGGCCATAATCCATCTTTGTTGATATTTGCATATGAAGCTAAATGACTATCACTAATCTTGACACCAATCTTCAACAGCTGAACGTGTTTGTTGCTCGACCAGAAGTATGGCTTGGCCTGTCTGCTCTCTATCACAATGCTCTCACCTGTACCCTCCTGTCCCACGTACAGAGTATGCAGAGTATCGTTGTAAATAACATAGTGAGTCACTATAATACTGCATGCCAATGATCTCAGGCTCGCTGTGTACGTCTGCGTCAAACAGTTCAGAGTCCACAGGCTACTCTCGCCCAATTTAACAATTATCTTATCAAAGGTTGACTCAAAGGATATCCTATTCTCCTGTTTATTAAATTTAATTTGTAATCTGGACTCAATCCCAGCGCTGTCAATTAGTTGAAGCATGGTAAGGCTTCTGTAGTCTAGCACACTGCAGCCTATAGATGTGCTCATCTTCAGTGCACATTGAAGAGACTGATGAAGAGAACAGCTAACATCAATACATGTATCAGTGATTGATAGATCAGCAGCCTGGTGGTATGGCAGTGATTGTAGAACAGCGTACTTGGCTCCAGGCTCCGACAGATCTGACTGATCAATGGTTTGGTCACAGAACATCAGAACACGCACAACATCCACCTGAAGCATCACCTCCACGGGTGATACACTTCTCTGATCAAATGTGGAATCAATCACGACTGACGTGGCGAGAACCTGAGCGGACAACGGGGGAGAGTGAGGATCGTAACCATCCATATCCGAGTAGAGCATTCTGATTCTCCATACGTCACTATAGGGTGCTTCAACAATCGAATCCACAGGCAAGTCCATCTCACAAGTATCTGACTCTGATATCCAGAATCCAACGTAATCTTTAAAATCGTCACCACCCAAACGACTATACTGCAGTAAACACGGCAATCGTCTGCTAGTTGAAGTAGATTCAAGCAGATCTCTTCTATGTTTACTGACTTCTTCGAATGGCACAGGCAAAGCCACAAGTCTTCTAATGGTTCGGCATTCTGCATACTTCCATGTCATCGAGGCACTACAATTCTTTTCATCATTTTTGAACTGAATTTCTCCAACATTTAAGCTATCAGATTCCGCATTCTCGGCAAAATATGTAAAATATTCTGATTTCAAGTCATCAGTGTACTTAACTACCTGCATGTGCTCATTAGACATAAACCTCTTGTACCAGGCGTCTGCATGAGTTACTTCACTTCGCTCCACAGTCTTGTCTTCATTTGGTTTATTAAACAAAACAAGAAAACAACGAAAGACTTTGTTGGAAAGCTCAACCTGAATTCCACTGGATTTCACGCTCAGACTGAGTTTCGGACAGTTTGTACCACCATTGTGCGGAGTCCAAATAATACGCGATTCTAACATAAACATTGAAGGGTAAATTATACGTTGAATCGATTCATCCACAATAACCTTTATTGTTACACCATGCACCGAGATTGAACTCAAAATGTCTTTCAGTACATCGTTAGTACAAAGATGTAGGGTATTTGATACCCTAAGATTTGCAATACTAAGTTGCAATACGGCAAGAGAACAATTATCTTTATCTTCCAAGCAGTAGGACACGGCTATTTCCGACGTTGACACATTAATATATCGCACAGGAAGCACATATAAACTAGTAACACTTGCTGGAGTGACATCAGCAGTGGTTTTCTTAGGTTTCGAACTGCCGATAGTCATATCTGAAACAAGTTTCGACAGAATAAGCAGCTGGTGATCGCTACATCTATACATAATCGGTCTCTCCAAGTATGCATCGATGAAACTTTTATCTATGTCATTGTGATTGACATTAACCAGTAGTGTAAACAAGTTTGGACGCAGTCCAGTCTTAACATTGACCTTACCAGGTTTAGTCTCGAACCAGCGCACAGGAAAATCAGATAGATCAGGCATTGGTCTGATATTACGCTTAACACAACCAGGTTCTGCTCCTGATACCAAACAGTCGTAGAACGACAGATTTAGTTTCTCTACATGAGATTCACGTCTAATAACCGCATGTGGTTGAAAGACTACAACACTTACACAAGGAGTAACATTCCTGCATAAATCCGCAGCCATAGTTTCTTCACTCGACGGAAGGCTCACACTATGCTCACTATTCTCATAGCTACAGAGCAAAAGCGAAACCTTTCCAGCTGTCAGTAATGCATCCATCGGTAGTGAATGTGTGGAACTCTTACTTGCTGGTTTTCTATAAACACCTTCAGCGTCAATTTCATTCACTGGAAGTAGTGAACTACTATCCGGCAGGTTTGACACTTCACCGTTTTGTAAACTAGCGAGAATTTTCTTCCACACATCCACAATGAAGAAGACATTGATATCAGATACAGCGCTGAGCTCACACGAAGCCCCAGAGAGAACTTGATAAGCTGGATCGTCCTTACAGACTGTGCGGAGTATAGGAAGTGCAAGAGTTACCTCAAAATCACAATACATTACAACGGGTATAAGCTTAATACTGGCGCTATCAGTTACACTAGCTTGCTGCGTATTCCACTCCAAAGCAGGATTTTGCTTTAAAGGCTTCACATTATCTTCACGGTTTTTTCTTATCATTAGATGTTTCCAACTACCCATGGACAGAGATACTCCTGTTAGTCTAACTTGATACTGTTTATCATCGCCAACAGAATCTTCAATGTTAGAAAACGAAGACATTATATCACTTGTTGATGTTTCATTGATCAAAGTTTTACGTGGCAATGGATTCTTCACATGAGGTGACACTGAGAAAGAAAAAATTTCCAGAACAAAGGTAAGTGATTCAGTTTTTGATTCATTACCAGTTTCTTTATTGAATACATAGAATATGCGGCATCCAGAAGTGTTGATAGACACTGATGGTAACGACAGCATTAAAGCTAGTGACTCCAGTTCAGGTGATGAAGATCTTGGTTTCTCAACGTTAAGTGTACAGTTATTATCTGACAGAGTACTCTTGGTAGAAGGCAAAGTGAATAAAGAAATTAGACTAGTCACAGCTTCCTCACAGTACAACACATCCACTGGTTGACAGTCTATCTGCACATCACTACTATACCTCGGCTGAGGAACAGTGTTGTCAGACTCCCTTTCCAGTCCCAGGCAAGCTTCACTACCGCAACGATAAGCTTGCTGTGGTTTTGTTGCATCTTTGAGAGTGAATACTATCTTCAGAAAACTAGAGGGTGTCTTGTTGTCAGTCATTAAGCTTGCATCTGTTTTGCCACTATTATAAGTGGAAATAAGACTAGATGGTAATAGAATCTGAGTGTTTCTTGTGGCAATATCAGAACTAGATATCAGAGAATATCCATCGTCAATTGTAAGATTTTCAGCGCTGCAACATATTACATCCATATTTCCTATTGTAAGCCTGAGCATAGATTGAACGTCTCCAATATCTAAGGATATCATATTATCCTCAAACATGCAAAAAACTCTTACATCGCCCGTATTATCGACGTCAATCGCATTCAATTCAATTGAAACTTTTGGTAGAGTTAACTGAAACCAAAATGTAACACTGTATTTACTCTGATCACTTTGTGCTCTCTCCAGAAACATTCGTTGTTCGTGTTTATCTGAAGAGCTAGAGATATTATCAGGTTGCACAACGTCCCCAGCAGCTCCAGCTTTCATCTCAGATATCAAGTGAGGAAAAGAACTCATACTACCAGCATCGTCACCGTCTGTTTTGTGTCTAGCCACAGGCATCACGCCAGCAATGTCACGGAAACAATGCGCTAAAGCATTTAGAAGATTCGTTGCCAAGCCATGCACTAGGCACAGTTGATCGTGTGTAAGTGCCACAGAGAGATCACCGATATCGGCGTGAAGGCACCAGTTGAGCTGAGCTAAACTGTTCGATAGAGAGTAGTCGTACTTCGAGTTTACAGTCAAAGTACCGCACGTAGATGTTGGGTGCATCAAGTACTGCAATCGTGTAGAATTATGAACCGAAAATACTGCAGCATTACTGACATTTAAATGCCATGGAAACTTTTCTTTAGCCAAAGCTTGCTCGAGCGATCGGATGGGAATTGACGGTTTTGCGTTACTTTGCTTCCTGCCAGAATATACTGCAATGCTCGGTATATTAACAACCAGACAGTCAGATAGCAAATGACTCTCATACAGAATCTTGAGACCCATCTGAACATCAGTTCCACTGCCCGAGAGGCAAGTATGTCCAGAAACCATATACACCCTACAGCCCTCAAAACTCACACTCACTTCTGCTATCTTGATGTATGGGTAGAACTGCAGCAGATACTGATCTGGAACAGAGAGGCCATAAGGCTTATTCCCAGCTGTGTCGCTCACCTGCTCCAGTTTAGATGAATGAGTTGATATGACACTATCACTCGCCTTTATTTTACAACTCGACCCTTCAACTAGTGAGGTATCAACAGGAGCAGATAATCTGCCAGAGTTAGGAATGGTTGCACTGGCCAGGGCCGAATCAACGGTAACAAACAGTTCGGATGTGGAGGCTAGAGGTTCCGCAGGCTTAACTTCAGGAGTGTATTTAGGTCGATAGCTCAGCCACTCCTGTAACGCAGGATCAATGTGGCAAACCATTCCAGAGACAGACGCATACACTGCTGCAGGGGCTTGAATGGTGTGTATATCTCTAGGTATCTGTATTGTCAGATCAATAAAGTGATGAGTCGGAGATCTGACTGAGATATTCTCCTCTGAATGGAAAGGACTTTCAGACAAGTCGACTGGTGCACATATCACAGGAACAAAACATTCTGCATCTCTTTCAGTTCTACACAAAACAAAATTAATACAGCAATAAGCAATCTACATCAAGGTTTTGCTAATTTTACATAACAAACTAACTATGGTATGACGACATTAGAGAGCACAACACTTGCGCGCGAGCCAATTTTGCTTGTGCAACAATTTCAAGCAAGACTTTTGTGCAGATGCGCACTTTGCACGGGTGACCTTTGCATGAGCAGCATTTATTTGGATACGACATTTGAGTGGAAAATTCTATATTGATTAATTCAACTGCTCCTTACAATATAATTGAGATACTGGATAGTGATTTTGCATATGAAATCTTTAAAAAGAGTACGCTTTAACTTTATCACATAGACCCAGTATTTCAACAATTACATAAAAGTTTATTGAATTTTAAAACGAAAATTCTATGTCCATTTTTCTATTTCTTAATCAGACATTTAAGAATGCAGATACTATTAGCAGTTCAGCAATATTATAGAAATTGTGTTAGAAATATTTCGGGTTATCAGCATCAGAGCAGTCTTTAATAACTATTGAAAATATCTCATTGTTATATTTACATCAATATGTTGCTTGCTAAAATTTCCATAGATCAATCTTAAAATATATTTTATAAAGGCTTGAAAATTTCTTACGGTTATAGATAAATAAATTGGAAAGGTATAAATTACAATCTACAATTGAATAATTGTAGCTTATAGTGAGTAACTTTCCAGTTAATATCAAATCATTTTGTTTTGCATACCATTCCTGTAAAATAATTGCTCTGAATATGTGAAAATTTACTATTTAATCCTGAAGTGTAATACTGCGATCTTTAAAACTTTGTTTTTTGTCCACTTTAGTCAATACTGTCATTTAACAGAGTAAAGAATACTCTTAAATAGGGCACTACTAATTTTAAATTTAATTTAATAAAATTCAAAACATGTCGATGTATGAATTTCACAACATCCAATATGAAGAAAATTACTGAAGCCAACAGTTTTTCCAAATTATATTGAAAATGATTATCTTTCATCCGCGCAGACGTCGCACCCAGCAATTGTTGTGCAAGCAAATGTTACTTAAGCAAGTGTCGCACCCTCGCAATTATTGAGCACACATATGTCAGGCACAAGCACTACAATCGTGAAAGTGTCACTTGCGCAAGTGTCACACGTGCAACTGTCACAAATTTTGCATATAAAATGTAGCATATCCTCACTGCCGTATCAGCATTAGTCACGACTTATGAACACGTGTCGAGATTACGTACAATATTCCAAGTCTTAGCTTAAGAGTAAGAAAACTCCTTATATGCCCAAGAGAAGCTCATTTCGGTACCCTGAGATTTCTATGTTTCGGTTGCAGCATAGGTAGTAGAAGCCAAATGACAACTTGAATGGTATATTTTGATCAAAACTTTCCTAGCCGGTTTAATGTTGATTGAAGAACAAGTTTGATGAAAATATACTTAAGAGTGTAAATGTGTCTAAAAAGCTAAAAAAGGTAATGTTAACGTCAGTTTCCTCACTCGAAAGCGATGTCAGTGACGAGTGAGCCCAGAATTCGAACCCCGGACATACTGATCAGCGGTCGAGTATCTTACCGATATCGCCACTGGCCCCAGCCAATATAAGTAATCCAGTCTAAGAAAGAATTGAATTTTTTCTTAGTAATCTCTGCATGATAAACGATGCAGTAATAAAAAAATATAGAATTAACTTGTTATCAGTATGCACAGTCTCTTCACTAAGACATAAAATATATATATAGGGGATTGACTGTTGATATGGTATGGTACAGAGAGGGGTGGAGAAAGTCTATTCATATCCAGATTCTAGCTAAACTGGGATTCTAGGGAAGATGATGGCGAAGATAGCATACAAGTAGGTGATAAAGAGTAAAGGTTAAAAAGAAAGAATAAGTACACGGTCAATAATATGCACATACCTTACAATACAAAGTCTGCATGATGCTAATGAAGCTTGCATAGCCATGACAGCCTCTGTCCAAACCATCTTAACGCTAAGCTCATTAAGGTACAGCCTCAGACAAGATTCCGCACTACCTCTCTCTTCTTCAGCTTTCTCTAAATCACAGAGTAGACCCTGCATATCAGCTTCTGACTGACTGACTGGATGCAGCAAGTTCCTCCAAGAAAATACAATGTGCAGCAATACTAACAGCTGAGACTTAGTGAAATTCAAATTGATGTTACTAACGACAATCATATACTGATTGTGTAGCTGCAAAATATTTTTCTAAAATTTAGGAAATAGAAGATGTTTCACCTGAACAGCCAAATCACAAGGACCTAAAATAGGCAGTCTGTCATTGACTAAATTTTCTCGTTGCAGTAAATCCAACTTCAATTGATTTACTTTGACAGAAAGTTTCCACTGACAGTTATCTAGAAGTTGGTCAGAAGCACTGTGCAGCATTGAGCCGATCTCAGAACTATGCTGGCCGTAAATTGGAGTCAATATTTCACATTCTATTCTATCACCTTTCAATTCAACAACTGGATGCGCTGCTTGTGTCAAATTGTCAGATTTCACAGACTTATCATCACTGCTCAAAGGATGCAGACACAAGAACAACTTTAGCAGTACTACGTTGTAAGTTAACGTAGGTACTCTACCTTCCAGTGCTCTTACCTCAGCGTCAGTAGGATGAGTACGCACAGGTCGCTCACCAGATGACGCTGGCGGCTTATATGGTTTGTATGTAAACTGAGCTAAACACTTCATTATACGATTAATTGTTCTATTTAACTCCTCACAAAGGCACCAATGACTTTCTCCAACAACAAACTTCATGGATATCTGTTCGTCTAAAGTTGTTGCTTCATTCTCTCTTGCTTCATCTACAGAACTACTATGTTCTTCGACAATAAAAACATAGTTCATCCAAAAAAATCCAAAACGCTGAATAGCATAAGCTTCATCATGAGTCTCTAAATATCCCTTTATATCCCACAAGTATTCCAGATTAATTCCTTGCCCATCAAATAGAGAACCTGACACATAGTTGATGTCATCAGACTTCTCACTACAAACGCTAGCAATGAAGATCTGCTCTTTGGCATCACTGTTGACATTACACACTTTAAAAGCTGATATCCCAAACTCTACATTAACGAGTCCAGTGCTGCTAATTTTGGCTTCAATAGTAACCTGTTCTATGTTGCATACTGCATAGCATACGAAGGAAGTTTTACTTGTTAACTTCTTAAACAACTGTTTTACTGATTTACATTCTTTCAAGTTTACTGATATTTTCTCCAAATAAAATCCAAAGACAAACAATGATGGCTCAGAAGATTTCTGCCTTTCATCACCCACACTTTGCTCTACATCACCAGCATAAGCAATGCTAGATACCTGTGACCACATCCATGAGCCCCAGTCACTAGGTTCTGCAATAACTTCAGTTGACACAGTCTCCTTCTTGACCTCTCTTTCAGAACTAGGTGCTCTCCTAGTACTGCAGCCTTCCAAACTTTCATAGTACATGTTAACGAAAAGGTTTATGAGCTGACAGAACACAGGCAGCTGAGTGTCCGAGAGTGAGACGTCAAGCTGCTCGTTCAATACATTCACTATTGTCCTAAACGGAAGCTTAGACTGTAGACTTTCATACAGCATTAGTAGCCTGCAGGTTAGAGAACAGCGATACAGAACTGGGTCCTGATAGGTGTCTATTCTTCCATTAGCATTGCATGTGTCCAGACATAATGTTAAGTCCTGAACGTCCACTACTTTACCCAAAGATAAATCAGCGGTAGTTAACTCCTTGAATGCACGATTCCAAGTTGAATCAACACTGTAGCATTCAGCAGATTTAACATTCAGAGAGAGTACTATGTCATCTTCAACAAATTTAATTATCATGTTGTTGACAACAATGTTAATGTTGTGTAATATCTTGGTAGCAAGACTCTGTAAGTAACCAGGTGGCAGGTTTTCAGCCTCAGTATAAGACAGAGCCTCAGCTTTGTCAGATTTATTGTCATCTGAAGGCAGGTCTGCAGACTGTTGAGCTGTATCCATGTTTCTGTTAACCTTCAGAATGCATTCAATTGTGTTGACAGTTATGACAACAGGTTCAGAGTAAAGCCGGGTCCAAGGCACATGAATCCTCAGCTCATGCACAAATCCGCTTGTAATAACAACAGGCAACTTGAGAGTTTGTTCAATGATATCAACTCGCAAGTCTAACTTGTTCAAAAATATATCTCCACCCCAGAGCGATAGCTGAAAATCTTCAGGTTTCAACTTCACATACTTGTCAATGTACCCCATCAAAAGTGGAGTAATGAAAGATTCCAACTTAAACATTTCGGCAATCTGAAAGATAAAAAAAATGCATTTAGTGAAATTGGAGAAATTTTTAAAAAGAGGAAATTCCAGGAAAATGATGCTAAATATCTCCCACGTTGTATAAGAGGCACAAATAATAAACCAAACATCAACTGCAAGTGTCTTCATATTCAACTAAGCAAGAACTTAGGCGTGCAATAGCAAACCACCTCAGAAGCCATAATTTCCCAAGCTTAATGCTACACAAAGGTTTGAAAATGACTAACTGGTTACATTTAACATGATCAAATTTTAGGCAAACATTTGGAATGTTCTTATAACAGACCTTAAATGAAAGCAGACATTGTGTACTTTGGACTTGCCACATAGCAAGACACTTAAGAGAAAGACTCTAATATATATATGTATATACATGTATATATATATATATATATATATATATATATATATATATATATATAAAATATATATATTTTATATATAAATATATAAATATTTTATATATAACTATATTATATAAATATATCTTCTTCAGTGCACTGCCAAGTGCCAGGTTCAAGGTACATATTAATACTCAAAATCTGTTTTCTCGCTCCATAGGAGCACTATCAACAAGTTAATCCCTTCACAAAGTCTGTGCCTTATAGACCTTTGCGAGACCAAAGAGAAAGAATCTCAAGGTTACCTAGCAACCGAAGTAATAAAAATAAACACAGGAGACAAAATATAATAATACCATTCCCTTGCAATAATCTGACATTAATTCCGGAGAATAATTCAATTAACTACTATCCAAATAAATAAATTATCCTCAAAATTTATCCTAAACAGACAGAATTTTATTACTGAAGGCTATGTTCATATTCTAAAGCATAAAATGACGGAAGGGTTTATGTAAAACTTGTAATAAGTTAAGTATTAATTATTAGTAAAAAGGCCATTAAGGCCGTTTTAACTCTGAAATAATGTTCATGTGGTTTCCCTGAAGGTCCGATTGTTCCCCTTTAAAACTTTAATAAGTTAATTTTTAAGGAAAAATCCTTAAATTTGCAAATTTAAATTTATTTACTTATTTAACTGTTGCATATAATAATCATAGACTATACAGTTACTATTATCAGATTAATTGTGATCATTCTGTACTTCTGCTAAAAGCATTAAATATATTCAACGGTATATAAATATAATTATACTACAATTAACCGTCATTAATACATCTTATTAAGCAAGTAGCCTACATGTAATTACGCCCGTCAAAGTTTAGCGTTAGCACCATGTCAATTCGCCATCACCGCATTCATTTCTTTTTTCTGTTATGGGTCATTCCAGAATAAGATTTTTTAAAATAAAGAATAATATTATGACGCCGTATAATTTAAGCTCAATTAAAATCGCATGAAATGTCAAATATTTAATTTTTCTCATCGGCTTGGATATATCTCAAAAGTGCGCGATGCTGCCATGGACGACAATATAGCACTGTAATTTATGCAATTTATATTTTTCAATTTAAGTCAATGTCATTTTGAATCATTTCCGACAAAAATTAACTAAATTTCTGCATTTTTAAGATAAATAATGCGAAAGAAATCATAGGGAAAAGGAAATCATCTGAGCACCATAATAATCTAGTGTTATTATTTTGTACGGTTTAGTAGAACTTGCAATAAGATGTTTAAGACCTTTAAACTGCTCGTATTAGATAGTGTTATCAAGATAACATTAGAAATGATAAGAAAAGCCCCTTCTTAATTTTTATGCAATATCAAAGTAGACTACATGCACAGAGTAATAGAGTATAGGCCTATTCATTAAGTTATTTAAGTACAGAATTTTTGCAAAATCAGATTTAATTGCAAGGTTTTAGGTGCATTAAATTTCATTCAGTTAGATTAGATAACATATCTATATGACTATCATTTCAACTTTCAAAGATTTGGTTTCCAAATTTCATGATTTCAGAACACATTTTACGAATATTATATCACGATTGTGTGGCTTTCTTGGGTGCACGACGCTACGTGAACTGACCCAGAAACGAAGATTGATCTAGGTCAAGTCACTTGCTTCCTATTGGTTGGAATTTTTGAGTTTCGCAAAGGTCTATCCATACCTTATGTATCCTATAGTTGGGGAAAAGTATGGCTTCTGAGGTGCTTCCCGTTGCCTTCCTCAGATTGATTAATTACCATTTATTCCTGGGGGAAATATTTCATGGTGAAAATATTTAATGATTTACCCCGTGTTGTGCTCGGGTGTGGTTGGAACACTGCAGAATAGTGCAACCGCAAACAATCTGCTGCGTGTACATAAAAGGCAACTAAGGCAGGAGCTGAGGATGGCTAGAGGGCACACACCTCACCATGAAATTATATATACACACATATATATATATATATATATATATATATATAATTTATATATATATATATATATATATATATATATATATATATATATATATATACATGTATATCAGTCTTCTCGGTCTTCATCTAGCCTTTTTTCCTTCCATTATTTTGCATAATATAATTATATATAAATATAACTTTTTTATATTATAAACCACAAATACTAGCTTAAGAATTATATTTACTTGGTAACTGTTGTCTGACTATGTTAGAATATCCATCTTTTAAATCAGATCTCCATATATAATAAAAGGAATTCAATATGTACATAAACTTGCAGACACGTAAGTAATGTTTGTAAACAAATCCTTCCTAGATAAGTCATGCAATCCAATGTAGACTAATTAGAATCTTCACAAAAATGTAGCGATGAAAAATTATTGATTTAAATATGAAAGATATATTTTAAACAGCTTTACTACTGCTTCTTCTGAAACTTGAAAAGCTTCAATCAACGTGGGTCTATTGGTAATTTTCATTGAAAGTTTGATGAGAATTTAACCAGTATATTGGCAATATATTTTATTAAATGAGAATTGCCGTGTTGAAACCATCTATATATTTGGTTGAAACATTGAGGTAATGTCGTAATGTTTTAAATGGCAGCTCTTGGGGTGACTTTAATTGTAACGTGGGTTCGATTCCTAGTAGCTCTGATCTGAAAGTAAAATCCCTGACAGGTTTCAAGGAAAATGGCTAACTCGCCTAATGATTTAAATATGTGGTATTACAAGTGATATATATTTATATATATGTATATATATATATATATATATATATATATTTATTATAATTTCACAACTCACAACGAGTGTTGTTATTTATATATTTAACGACGAGATTTGTGCCCTGGTAGTTAAACGACTCATTTCAGAAAGCAATATCTATGTCAACACTTGCAAGTAAATAAACATTGTGAGAACTAAAGATGGCGATGATCATGAAAGTCGGCATGCCAGTGTTAGGCAGCATTAGAATGTTAGGTGGTATGAGAGTATTCGACTACATGAGAGTATTTGACAGAATCAATATGTACTCTCTTAACTTCAGGTAACTGTGATATTTAATGGAGTATTGTTGTTGATTTGAAAGAGTATTGATGCTCCGAATTTTTGTTAAATTTTTTATGGTTAATATTGTTATGATTAATTTTATTAAAATTACCAGCGGTGGTGTGCAAGTTAGAGAAAAGTTAACTTTTGAGTTTACTTTTAATTATATCAATGTTAGTTAGAGAATCACTTTAAATCAGTTTTTTACATTCAACCCTTTTATTTGTTTATCATGACGTAATAAACGTTATAACAGCAAATTCAACATGGAATTAAATAAATAATCAAGAAGAAGAGGGTTGCCGCAAAAGAGCGTAAGCCCTGTGAGGTAATACAGTTAGTAGCAGCTACTAATAGTAACAGAACTGTTTTGAATTGAGTTAAAATATAGCTTTAACTCACAATTTTGTGTTACTATATAGGATATTACTTAACTGAGTTTTTAGACTGCAGAAATTTAAATTTTTGTAAAGAATCTCATACAGTGGATTCATCTCTCCTTATAAAGAAAAAATGTATTTTCTTCCATCCATCAATAGCCAAGCTCACAGATCATTTAAACATAAACCATGAAGATACGTAATTCAGCATTAGAGAAATAATTAAAGTTTATCTTCCTATAATACTTAAAATTTCAGTGTGGCACTGTGTCCTGAGAAGTGAAGGGATGGGCGGTGCTGATGATATGTTCTCTGACCAGGCAAATACTAAAAGAATGACTCGTAGTGTTCTACGTGCTTTATTGATAGTGTTCAACGTGCTTTATTTTCAGTTGCACTCCCAATGCAGGGCTGCCATATATATTGTGAATGCAACACAATGCAACTTAGATATGGATTGTTCTAGGCTAAATGTTTGACTGTCTGCTATTGTTCTACTAATACTGTACGTACTGTGGTCAACCAGGATTTAGAATTTTAAGAGGGGTTTATATCTCATAGTACACCATTTCCCTCTCTGTCCATTTTAGCACTCCTTGCTAACAGAACCAGATACTAAATCCTTATGATAAATGTCATTATGTTATATAAAACTGAATAAGATTGCAATGGAGGTGCGCTTTTGGAATTTTAATGTTTTATAAAGATGTGGTCTTTTGGAATCTTAATGTTTTATAAAGATGGGGTCCTCTCAATTAAGTACTCTATTTAATTGTTTAATTAATAAATGAATGGGGTTCTATTATTCCAGTGATGAAGTCAGAGAGCATTGTAGCAGTCGTAGAGTTCGTGATCAAATGAAAATGATAGAAATACCATATTGTTTGACTCTTGTAGTGGCAGATCCTTAGGCCTGGTGAAAAAAAATTTAAAACTATATTTTCATTGTTTGTATGCAATTTCTAGGTGTAAATATGTTTTAAGGGCGATAGGGGGGTTAGGGGGTGTACGAGAGGGAACTCTAACAGTCCGACTACCTCGAAATTTTTCTAAATGGGACCCATAAAATTGTAGGGGACCCGAAAAATGTTGACCGTTTCACTGGCTCTCAATTTTCATTTTAATCACTGTATAAGAGAAAAAAGGATGTAAGTAAATAATGTGAACTCTGCCTCGGAGCAGTGGTGCAAACTGCAAACAGCCTTGGCTGGGATAGAGGGCTTAAGCCCCCCCCCCACCTTTCGCCAAAACTAGGTCACTTGTGGTCCAGATACGCTGAGTTTCTTCAGAGGTAAAAACATTAACCTACTTTTTTCCTCAACAAATGTAGGATTTTAGGCATTTGAGGTTTTCCTCTCTCTTTAGTGCGGGTATGAGTGGGGGGGGTGTAAGATACGGGGATACACTCAATGAGTCGAGCGCAGTATGCTGAAAAATTTTTGAGCCCTACCCCCCATACAGCATTTTTTCTTGTTGTGTCAAATGTCCCTAAGAAGGCGGGGCGTAAACAAAAAATGTGTACGCTCTCCAAAAATTTTTCGGGCCCACCCCTTTAAAAATTCAAGGATCCGCCCCTGGACTCGTGAACAGTCTTAATGCTTGAATTTAATGGCATTTAATAGTGTCCAGTTACAATGCTTCTGTGTATGATTCACTATCTATTGGGTTGTGTATAAGCATCGCAGATCATTTATTGGTTATTTATTCGTTTAGAAAAAAAAATTCTCTTGATAATATCCAATTTTTGAATAAATTAATGATTCGCAACTGTGTGAAGTGCGAACTGATTAATCATAATTAAGTAACTCTGCTAAAAGATTAATCATCATTAATTAACTGTGCTGACTGATTAATTATAATTTGGTGTCTACAAGATATCGCTTAAATGCTCTAAATTGTGTGAATAACTACATTTAATAACATGTAGTTGAAATCAAATAAGATTAACATTCTCATATGAATGTTAATTGTTTACTTAGCAGCAGGGTAGTATGTATTGCATTGATTAGAACTTAATGTTGAGTTCCTGAATGCTTTCAATAGTCGATTGTGGTACATCTTATCATTTGCTTACCATTTCATTGTACTAATTTTTGAATTCGTTTCGAGAAACCTGAACCAAAATTTGATGTATTTGAATTGAATAACGAATATTGTGTCTTTTAGTAACAGATTAAATATGAAATTTAACTACTAAAACATTTTACATGACTATATTGTTGTAAATCTATTAATTGTAAGCACAGAATTATATTCTCTGATTTATGTAACCGATGTGCTTAAATTATTGCGCAGTATTGAGGGAAGCATTTAGATATGTATTTATGCTGAAATTGGAATTTCCATGCAGCATCATGGAATATAAAATCGTAAAAACATTGAACAACTCGAATTTATAGCCTACCATGACTACTGAGTGATTTTGTTTCCATACACCTCTTTTAATGCATATTTTTCAGGATAAAATGATCAAATTTGTGAACATATAGCGGATATGTGAACATAGTTTGACTCGATGTGGGCCTACTAATATTTCCACTTTTGAAATATTCTCATTATTGTATATGGAAAATTGTTTAAACTAAGTAAATTAAGAAAATATTTTAACTGTGTCCTCTCATTAGAGTGTCCACTCTAAAGTGAACATTAAGTGATCATTCTGACGAGGCCAAGCTATGCATACTATAGAGGTCTAATGGGATATGACCTTGACTTAGTCTTTTGGGTGAGAATCTGGATAATAAAGATAAAAAACTTCCATTATGGAAGTTTTTTTACCGTGCAATTAATCCCTCTTCTGGGTCGACACGGAGGGGACTAGATAGGAAATGGTAACCTGGATAATAAATATTTCCTAAAAATGTAAATGTATATTTATATATTCTAATTATACAGGCTGCACATTAAAAAATATCCCCCTAGCACAAATACGATAGCTTAGCCAATTATTGATATATCGCCTTGAACTTTTAAGGTCCTTTTGTAGAGGAATTTAGCCACAAACTGACCAAATTTTGTAAAAATATGTTTAAAGGAACCTGAGTTATCCAAGTTTTGCGAAAAAATAGACTTTTTAAAATTTAACGCGCAATGAAAACGTCCATTAGAACCAATTCATTTTTGAAAATGCGCTGGCCCTGGAAAAGGCCATTAGATGATGACTCTGATTTTGTGCTACAATGTGTGCTCGAAATGAACGCCCTGGGCTTTAATGCCGGCCCGAAGTCTTTTCATACAGATAAAATTTCGCTATGGACTGTTGTGGTTGGTCTTTCCAGATCTCTTGAAGAACAGCCTTTAATTCCATTATGTTTCTGGGTTGGCTTGAAAGCATGATACTTTTCCAAAATGGTTCCCCAGACAAAAAAATCAAGTGGATTAAAATCTGGAGAATTAGGAGGCCAATCATCCATTTTATGCAATCTGGTCTATATTGTACAAGAAAATATTGCGCAAGACGTGAAGTGTGAGCCGGCGCATCGTCCTTTTGAAAAATGAAATCATTTGGCTTTAACTTGTTGCAGTCTTCAATCAGTTTCGGCAGAATAGTGTTAGTGTAATACATTGTAGCACAATATCAGCGGCGTCATCATCTAACGGTTCTTTTCAGGGTCAGCACATTTTCAAAATGGAATTGATTCTAACTGACGTTTTTCCTTGCGTGTTAAATGAAAAAAAATCAATTTTTTCGCAAAACTTGGATAACTCCGGTTCCTTTAAAGGCATTTTTACAAAATTTGGTCAGTTTGTGGCAAAATACCTCCACAAGAGAACCTTAACATTTCAAGGCGAAATATCAAAAATTGGCTAAGCTATCGTAATTGTGCTAAGGGGATATTTTTTAAGGCGTAGCCTGTATATGGAAATGTAATACTGATATGTAATTTGAATTGGCATATTTGCTATTGCTAGGAATTCATCATTACCATTAGTAAAGCTGATGTGCAGTGACGAGTCCAAATCAAGTTCAAGATCTCCACTAAAGCTTGCTAAACCTGGTCAGGCTAAATCAGAACGTGATAAAACTAAACAAGAGGCACCAAGTGGTTCTCCCAGGTTAGTTTGTGTTGTTGACTCTTTATCAAAATTCATGTATCATTCAAAGATCTTGGATTCATATTTGATGAAAATCTTGATTTCAAGTCTCATCTCATCTGTCTGTCCATGTTCATTCAAATTCATCTGATTATGCAACTACATCCGTCTCATATAGAATTTTTGTGATTATTCTTACAAATTTCATAGTTCATTCAAAACTTGTCTACTACAACTTATATGGGTTGCCTTCTTATCTTAACTTTACATCATATCCAAAATTCTCGTGCATTTGGTGCTTGTAAGTCGTCTAGATTTCAATCTTACTCTCTTTCTCTTCTTCGCAATACACTGGTTCCACTGAATTAGCGCATAGAGTATTAAATAGCTCTGCTAACTTTCAAAACTCTGCGCTTTGGCAAGCCTTCACCTCCTTATACCATTCTTCGCTAACATTCCTTATTGTTTATCGTTCCATCGATTTCAATCGTCTCACTGAATATTCCACAAGTTCTCACATCTCTGGGAAACCTTCCCTTTCTTATGCTGCTCCCACGATCTGGAACTCTCTGCCTCTTAATCTTTGCTTGTGTTCTGCACTTTCAACTTTCACTTGCTGGCTTAAAATATCTCTTCCTGTCTATTAATCATCGGACAAACATCCTTTAGGACCTTACGTATTATATATATTTCTTCTATATCATATATTATTTTTAATATTTTGGATTATTTATTTTCTGCTTGTTTACTTTGTGCAATTTGCTAGTATGTCTGATGATGATCAACTAGATAGATTACTTGTAACCTCTTTGACTGATTGCATATGTTAGTGTTTTGAAAAATAAACATAGTTCTCTGTTCTCTATCTCTCTTTCTCTTATTTGCTCTTATTTCCCTTCAACATATGTCTTTTGCTGACCGATTTGTTTGAATTGATCTATAGCGGTGTTTAATGTTTAATAGAGGATATTTGCAATGGCATCTCTATACCTTACAACGATTACATACAGTAGGATAAGCAATATGCAGTAGACTTCACATAACATCAAGCATCATAAAGCCGAAACACTATCATACATTAATATAGCTAAAATATCAAAATCTGAGAGATATTTACAATAGATTAAAGCACAGAATTTACAAGGCAGTCTCATGCAAAAGATTCATTTCAAAGTCATTGTCAGGTGAATCACAATGTCTTTAAAATGCTTAATTTAATTTTCACATTTTATGTTTAATTGTGTGCTTTGGAGACGTCCCTGACATAATTCCTGGATGAGGACGATAAATATTTACTACAATTGTTCTTATTACTATTATCCTTGTTATTATCATTGTTAAATATTTGACGTTAAATATTTACTATAAGTGTTATTATTATTATTATCTATGTTATTAATATTGTTATTATCTCGTCCTAAGTATTCATTTTGCATGTTTGAATTTTATTTTTAGGTAGTTCAAAGAGTAACTCTTAGTCTCATTGCACAGTTTATGAAGATATAATAAATAGTCATAATTTGAAATTAATTTGTGTGTGTAAGTTGTGCACGCTTTTGTGTATGCTTATCAGTTTTGACGTATTATTTGTTAGACACTGTATACATCTAATTACCGCAAGCACTAGATTGCATGGCTTCAGATTTTTCTAGAATGAACTAATTGGGTCTGATATTGTGTGTTTTGCTGAGACAGTGCTTTCTAGCATTCAATACTTTTGACGCATTGACTACCAGAAAATGTGTTGCAAATTTTATCATAAAATTAATGATCACTTGTATTTTTTCTGTACTGTTTGGTTATGACATAGTGAGGAACACGGAGTTAGCAGTGAGATGATAAAGGCCGTTGACTCGGTAGTCAAATCAGTTGGAGACAAGGGCCAGAGAATTAGATCAGATTTGCTGGAGAAGCTTCATCATCACGCTGAGATCAGTGAAGAACTAAAGAAGAAAGATACTACTAATGTCAGGTAGGCACATACTTTTAATTTTTCCTTTTTTTGTCTTTTCAGCAAGTGCTAATATCTTACTGTGGTCTTTCATTCAGTTTTTCGACAGATACATGTGCATGCGGTTGTTACTTCTGTATCTACTGGTATATAGTACATTTTCAGATTTATTTTAAAATGATATTAAAAATCGATAATTATGAAATTACATTTATTTTCCTGCAGCGTTCTCTTGTCTGGCATGAAAGTTGAGGACAGAAGTAAAGTGGGAAGAGGGCAGTTTGATAGAACAATAGACGCTGAGAATGGTGCTCAGAGGAGTTTTATGAGGAGAGGAGGCAGAGCTGATGAGCGGAGCTCACGTGACTCACATGGCGCTCTCAGCTCACGTGGCAGGCAATATGATCTCGGGTTTGTCTAGTTGTCAAACGTGGTTCACTTAGTGCAGCTGCATTGGATTTATATGACTATTGTAAAGAACGATTTACTTGATTTTATTGTGGACTGTGACCTTATGACCTTCCTCAATCTCATCACATACTTATCACATAATTTGGTCACCCCATTCGAAGCTGATCCAACGACCAATGCAACCAGCAGTATTTATTTTCACATTTAAAAATAGAAACACCTAGCGAAATTCCAATATCATTATCAAAGCACTTAACTTTATATAAAAATATTCCAGTTCAATTTATTTGACATAAACTAAATCTAATGTCAATATCATATCATTATTATTATTTTTATAATTATTTAATATCAATATCATTGTCAAAGCACTTTTTTTTTTAATTCCACAAATTTCTTTGACATAGTAAATAATTTCTTAATTCCTGTATTGTGTCTGGTCCACTTAAATAGGTCAACTATAAAGCTTCACGTGTCATAAAAGGTAACTAAGCAAGAACTGATTAAGAGTATGGAAACCTCTCAGAGGGCATATTTTTCAAAGATTATTGCTTTGGGAGGGGACATGGTCAAACAGTTAGAGTGTTTGCCTCTGAAGCAAATGATCTGGGCTCCGAGCCTAGGTCAGAAAACAACAAATGGATAGCCCCTAGGGCTCCTGGAAGGTTAATCTATATCGGAGCTTGTTCATTGGTGCTGTTAACAGCAAAACTGTAATTAATCTTGGAAAGAATAGGGGTTTAATACTGTACAAGAAAAATATAAAGCAGTCTCCGAGACCGGTCACCAGCCATAGCACATAGTTCTGTAGAAACTGTTTAAAAGAATTATTGCGGAACTAGATGGTCTATATTGCGTAGTAGATTTAATAATCAGTGGTGTGATAGTGGGTTTAGTACTTAGTTTGATTTTCTAAGCCTTATATTTATTATTATTTTATATTTTTCGTATTTTTAAAATGCCCTGGGCTGTATAGTTCCCTGGGCTAAAAAATAGGATAAGAAGAGACTTTATTTAATTAAAAGTGTAAAGAGAAGCGGTTAAAATAAATCCTCTGCACTCTGGGAAGCCAAAGTGCCACGGAAACAGACAGCATTGAAACGCTAGAGAGCAATAGATAGTCGCAGCCAAAGAAATACTTTCTCACATTGATCACCAGTAGTAGCGCTGGTCCTCCTGCATAATTCGTTTATAAAGTCTGATGCTACATAGTTGATGGGGCCCAGGGTCTCAAAGCAATTGACATGAAAATGTAATTTCTATTGATTTCGGCATACTTCAGAGTTTTTCTATTGGCTGCGGCCTCTACAGAGGAACCAGCAGCAACGCATGATAGGCTGAGATTGCTGGCTGAGAAAGTGTCTGCCATAGAGGCATCCCAGCTGACATTCACTTGCTTTGAATGCAGTGCACATTATTTTGTTCACAGAAATTTGACAGACATGCGACTGTTTGAAGGACCAGCTGTAGGAATATTCAATAAAAGAGAAAAAGGTAAATCATTATAAACCCAATAAGTAAAACTGTTACTAACATTTTGAGCGAGATTGTTTTGTCTTTTCACCCTCATTCATTTCTCATAAATGTTCTTTAAGCTTGTACACTTCAAGAGTACTTTATTAATGTAAATTTTTACACTCAATTGTTAGTTTTGCTTCTGTAGCTCTACTTTCTCTAAATTTATCTATATATTTTGTATTTGTGCACACTAATACCGTGTATGGCACTAATTCATATCTAAGATTGATTTGCAATATTTGTTTTATTTTGAGCTCTCAATTTAAAAACTTTCTTCTATTTATTTCAAAAACATTCCTCTCTGAATTACAAAATATTCCTCTGAATTTAAAACATTATTCATTGTTTATAGCTGTCAACTTGCTCTTCTGTTGTATCATATAATTATTTGGAGTAAATTTATAGCACTCTAGATGTTGATGCCTGTACCCTTGGTTTGATTTTAATTTTTTTAATCGTATTTATTGGTTTAGATCAAGCTCAGCAGCCAATCAGGCGCACAAACATTGCTGGAGATATGACAATAATAATTAAAAATTAAACTCAACTGAGGGATACTTCGTGGCCCACAACCATGATCTATATACACAAGTGCACTATAAGAATAAGTTATATGTTATAACCTAATCTGTTTGAAAAGAACAAGATCGAAATTGTTTAACCGGTTTCCTACAGAGATATTGTTAGACTATTGAATCTACGGTAACCAAAAATAATTATGATAAATTTATTTTAACAGAATCAGAGCTTATATTTGAATGTACAGAAATCGTCAGACATAATCTAGTATCATAAAATTAAATGTTTTAACCTTTAAACAAGATTTTTTTATTACAATAACTTCTGTTTAGTCAGTATTTGATATCACTGATCATTTGTCTGGAGGATCCAGATAATTAAGCGTACCGAGCTACTCTATAGGCCTACTTCTTATTGGCTATCTACGAAAGCTGCTAATAGCATCTAATGGTTTCTCAACTATATTTGCTGCCGAAGCGGCTAGACGCTAAATAGCGTATGCCTTTATTCAATTCGTGCATTCAATGGATTAAATTTTTATGAGCGCTTTACTTTATTGATTTTGTTTAAAAGACGTTGATAGTTTACGAACTGATGGAGAACCTGCAAAGAGTAGGTTGTTCAATGTGCTGGAGAAAGAAGAAATGAGAGCTTTGTCTACAATGCCTCCTCAGAATGCTTTCGAGGAACAGATTCAATGGACTAAAGAAGGAAAACTTTGGACATTTCCAATCGACAATGACCAAGGTTTTCCTTCAAAATTCTATTGAATATTGGACTTTGATAATAAATCAAAGTCCGCCTGAGCTACATTGATATGTGCGAATTAAATAGCAGGGTCAAAGATAATATCTGAAGCAAGTTGAAATATATAATTTATGCAATTTAATATTATCTGTGCAATTTATTAGGCCTATCACTTTAAAAATATCACTTATGTAATTTAGTTTATTGTTGTTCGAATTATTCCAGATGATCTTTGAATTTGAAGCAGCTGTATGACCCGTATTTAAAACTTTGGCGTATACAGTATATGTAATCCATTTATTATAAACGATGATTTTATCAATCAAATTTTCTAAAAGGTAATAAGTCATCATCATCATCATCATCATCCTCCCTTGAATCCCAGTTTAACCAGGGTCGGGATACAAATAGACTGTCTCAAATCCCCTCTGTCCTACACCACACCACCAGCCAATCCCCTATTTGAGACTTCCATTCGTTTAAATTTTTTGTAGCAATTTCTGGAGCCTAGGCGCTCACCAACCGAATGCCCTTTCTGACGTTGGTATGGATCTTAGTGCTTCAGTCGCCTTCTACGACACGTGCAGTCATCGGTTGGTCAATTCTTCAAACAACCCGGACACAACACGGGGAATTATGTAAATATAAATAAATAAATTCATTGAAATAGCGTTAAATATTTCAATTTTATGAACTTTGCTGAAATTCTTAGCTTAGGGAAATATTACAAAGAATGTTAATACTGACATTCCTGCGAATCAAAGTAACTAGAATCACTGAGTTTCTGACGTTTGCTGTTCTTTGTGTGTTTCAGGTTTAACAGAAGAAGCTAGGGTTGGCTTTCACGAACATGTTTTTCTTGAGCCTCTACTCGAGAATTTTCCTAAAAAAGGACCCGTGCGTCACTTTATGGAACTCGTTGCTGTAGGGCTGTCTAAGAATCCATATTTAACAGTGGAAGAGAAGAAGAGTCACATTAAGTGGTTTGAAGAGTACTTCGCGGACAAATATCGCTATTTTGAGGATTCTCACACCCAAGAATTCATGCGTGCTCTTGGTGACAATAAACAAGCA
Source organism: Enchytraeus crypticus (assembly GCA_905160935.1). Lineage (NCBI taxonomy): Eukaryota > Metazoa > Annelida > Clitellata > Enchytraeida > Enchytraeidae > Enchytraeus > Enchytraeus crypticus. Next base: position 1,165,465 of record CAJHZI010000518.1, on the reverse strand, counting down.
ACAGCTTAATGGATATATGGTTAATTATGCAATACTCATTCAAAGTCTACCATCACTCATACACTCTTATCGACGACTAGCAGTTGATCGCGCCCACATTGATCACAACGTAGTGTGTGAAGTAGCTTGTGTATTTGTTTGTGAATATGGCCTATGGAGAGTTTTTTCATTCTTTAGCTTTTACTTAATCATTTATTGTATCGCACGCAGTATACGGTTGATCTATCGTTTAGTGCCTGTGACTTTGCAAAGGGTAGTCAGCAATACATTTATGTGATTATAAATATTGAAAATGTATAGTTTTTAACACCAAAGTTTGTTTATTTAAATACAATTTCTCATATTAGTTTTTAATAAAAATTCATTTATATCAGACGTACGAGAAAATATATTGTGAAAGTGAAATCTTAGTAGCATAATTGTTAATATTAATGATGGTAGGAGTAGGTTTGGTCTTAAGAAAGGATTGGAGATTGCTCCAGCGTATTCTAGACTTCTACTAGGTCCATATAGTTAGATCTTTTGCACTCTGATGCTTATGACGGCTAACATTATAAACTATTTTACTTGAGAGATTGACGTATGTTCGATTGATTGTAGTGATGAGTTTAATTTTAAGCACAGGCAGGTAGTTTACATGATGTCAAACATTTAGTGATTAAAGGCTAAATTATTTCATTTAGCAAACAAAGGCTGAGTTTATTGACAGTTTCGTATCTCGAAAGCATGACTTTACGAACACCAGGTTTGATCTCAGTTGCTGATTTATAGTAGGGAAGCTCATATTTAATGGTTCGCATTCGATTGTTGAGCACCTAGGCTCCAGAAATTGCTAATTTATAATCCCTACCCTAGCTTAACTGGGATTCAAGGCAAAATGATGATGATGTATGCTATTTTATCATGTTTCATGAGAGAACAAGAACGCTAAACAGTTAACAGTCAAGATGGGGGTATATGTGGCCTGCAAATAGTTAAGCCTTTGGATAGTTACACAATTATTCAAATTCATAGATGAATAAATATTGGTATAGCTTCTCCCCTACGAACAACAACATCAGCATAACGCTACAAATTGTTTAATTATTTATTTCATTATTTATTTATGAAAATACAATACTTTCTTAATGAGAAATAATAGGCTACTTATGCGCAGGTCAGCAATTGAAAACTAATAAATAGTAACTTAAATATTGAGCTTAATTAATAATAACTCTTAATTAGCAAACCTTAACATACGTACATATACAATACCTTATCTAAATACATTTAATACCTGTAGTTAATCGCACATTAGGGCCTACGTACAATAGCTTTTAAGAAAGAGAACATAAATTTAAATCGTAGTCTACAGATGCATATTATTCTCGAGACGTTCCTGAGATACGTGTCATCTTTTATTGATTGATTGATTAATTGTTGCATACAATGCCAACAATCTAAGAATAAGGGCTTCTTGAAAGTGTTTTAATTGCGTGACCAGAGTAAGTTTCTCTTTAGTATCTCGCTCTTAATTCAAATTTTGAGCCTCTGATAAAATAGAGAATGTAGGTAAGCACGCATTATAGTTAAATGATCAACGATGTTGATATCTATAACTTTTTAACACCATATGTTTAAACCGTTAGGGAATTTAGTCCCTTTTCCGTGTAACGAGTCCTGTGAATATCCGAGAGTTGAATCTCAGTCCAGCGCGACCGAGAATCGAACTCGCGAGAGTTCAATTTACCTCAAAAGTCCGTTCTTTAAACGTTCACGACGTTAACCACTGCGCTATTGAGACATTCAATATAGGTTGTAATATAATGTAGAGAATGTAGATACGTATATCGTAGTATAATGGCTGCAAGCATTCCACTAATCCTGAGGTGAATATCTGTACCTTCAGTCTCAGAATAACTTCATTGAACTTTACAATGACAGTTTTGGTGTCATTTGGTCTAGTGTATAACAAACTTGACTAAATTAGTATACCTTGTTACGTTAGTGCTTTAACTTCCTTGTATGCTAGGGTAGCTGTAGCTCTTCTCTCAAAGTTGCTCAGAGTTTGCAGTTCTCTGAACTTACAGTAGCCCTACCTTTTAAGGGTAACGCTGTTGGAGGGCTAAGGATATTGTAGTTGATTGAGCTCTAGGAGATCGAAGAAGATCTGAGTTTACAGCAGAAACTTGGGTAGGAAAAGGGATACAACCTCAGCCATATTTTTTCTAACTAAAGCCTAGATGAAAGTTTGATAAAAACTTAACCATTGTAATGGTATTGACTTATTGTCCAACAAATGCCAGGACTGAGAGTGAAAGCTGACTTTCACTATAGGACTATTTACCTTAGGGCTGCCAATTAGTGGGCTGATCGAATATCAGAGAGAGAAGGGTGATGCCTTCGATTGAACTCTAACATTTCAAGTGACATTAAGATTGCTCTAGGTGTTTGCGCTCAAAATAGCGCCTGACAAGTTTATTGACTAGCAGTTCATACTCCTCCGACTCTCTCTCTTCCTTCATCTTCTGCATTTGTTTCTCCATCAGAAGATTCGCTTTGTGCTCTTTGCTGCGGAAAATCCTGTCCCGAATTCTCTTCATCTCCCCCAGCACGAGCCGCGGGTTCGGTATGAGATTGTAGGGAGGCGGCAAGTTAATCTCCTCTCCGTAGAAGCGCATCCATACCTGCATAAATCATTAGTTCACATTGGCTAGTGAAGAAACTGAAAAAAACTGAAAAGCGTAGAAATTCTGTCTCTCATACGTAAGTGATTTTTGTTAATTTAGTAACAACAGAAAATATGACATAGTTACATAGTAGTAAAAAAACGTAACTAAACATTATAGTAATAGTCACTAATTAAAGATATAGTAATTATGTCTGTTACTATAAAACTAACTAGCCATAGCATTGAAAATGGTGTAGCCTATCCAAAGATGGGCAGAAATTATGCAAATAAATTTTGTATGATAGGCAAACTAGCATAGGCTTACTATCGTACTAATTGAACTGAGCGTACTTACTACTACTATCTCTCTCTTTCTCTCTCTCTCTCTCTCTCTCTCTCTCTTAATCTATACTCTACGCTATTTTGTAGTTCAAAAACACAAAGTGTTTCTATATATTCAGCGACAGCGCCATACCTCAATCATAGGCGATATTTGCCTGTGAAAATGACTTTAGTATACATTTTTAGTAACTTTGTTTATTAACATTGGTTTTAATCTCCAATTGCCGATCTTCAATCCAATCTAAATCGCGATATACGTATGTTATGCATTTGAGAGACGTTTCTCTTTCATTTTGGCAGAACCTAACAACCTCACATTTCAGCCTAGAAACTCTTGGTGCAAGATATCCTGAACGCTTCACTGCTATTACCATCAAATCTCGGACAATAACATTAAAGTCGTACCTTGGTCCGCGAGAACTTCCATTCGACGTCTTCGTTGGACTGAATGTGAGAGAAGGTGTCGGTCATGATGGCGACGAGCATAGTAAGCAGGAGAACCACACATACTAGATGATACAACCCATAGAACGTGTAACCGACCAGCTCAGTGAATCTGTGTCTATTGTATATCATAATCGTCCTGTTACCCAGATGAACCTGTAAGTGACAACGTTAATTATTTCCTGAAAGTCGAGAATTTAAAGTCTTTTGTGAGTAATATTGCGCTATTTATGATGCGTCTTATCGGAGTAACAATGGTGCCATGGGAACTAATGCCGATTAGATTGTATACCACTTACTTAAATTTAAAAACTGTTATGCCTGCATAAGTAATGTACCTACTGTAATAGCATATAACAGAAAATCTGAACTTTCAACACATCACTGTTAAGATTCAACACCACGAGCATACGTTTAACTCTGGTCTCATTTCCATATTTAGCTTGTTAAATATAAGGGGAGGGGGCCTTGCCCCGGATGTCAAAGTATCAATGATGTAAACAGCAAAGACGTTAGTCTGTACGGACTCACAGAACAGGACTCACCTTGATCTCCGGCAGAATAATGTCGACGTTCTCTGGCTCTGAGTAGCCGAATATGCCCCAGAAGAGCGTGATGAGGGACATGGAGAGCGTGTTGAAGGCGGAAGACTGGAGGACGGTCTCGTAGCCGTCATTGCGCTGATACCCCGCGTAGTGATGATAGAGCATCCACAGACCAACAGCAAACGATACGAGGATGATGGCGAACATGTACAGAAACCCCACCACCTCCTGTACCAGCTGAGTCAATGAGACCTGCGCATAGAACACACATCTTTATGAGCTGAGTCAATGAGACATGCGCATAGAACACACATCTTTATGAGCTGAGTCAACGAGACCTGTGCATAGAACATACATCTTTATGAGCTGAATCAATGAGACCTGCGCATAGAACACACATCTTTATGAGCTGAGTCAATGAGACCTGTGCATAGAACACACATCTTTATGAGTCAATGAGACCTGTGCATAGAACACATCTTTATGAGTCAGTGAGACCTGTGCATAGAACACACATCTTTATGAGCTGAGTCAATGAGATCTGTGCATAGAACATGCATCTTTATGAACTGAGTCAGTGAGACCTATGCATAGAACACACGTCTGTATGAGTCAATGAGATTTGTGCATAGAATACACATCTTTATGAGCTGAGTCAATGAGATCTGTGCATAGAACGCACATCTTTATGAGTTGAGTCAATGAGACTTGTACATAGAACACACATCTTTGTGAGCTGAGTCAAAGAGATCTGTGCATAGAACACACATCTTTAGGAGCTGAGTCTAGGAGCCTTGTACAGTGAATACCTACATATTTACGAGTTTAAAAAATGAGAAGTGTTCACAAAATATACATCTTTATAAGCTGTGTCAATGAGACCTTCATATGGAAAATAAATTCTCGCAGTATGTAGGCGTAGCTTCCCCGCGCTGTGTCCGGCTGCTGAAGAATAGACCAACCGTCAACTGCACTTGTCGTAAAAGACAACAAAGCACTATGATCCAAACCAACGTCAGAAAGGGAACTTGCTTGGTGAGCGCCAAGGCTCCAGAAATTGCTTAAAATATCTTATCTCGACCTAAATTCAACTTCAATTCGAGGGAAGATGATGTTGATGATGGTGAGTAATTAGGCTTAATGATTAGATCTCATACATGATGTTATAAATGTTGGATTTTATAAATATTAGATCTCATGATTTTCCGTCATGGGAGACATCCAAAACTAAATAACGGAAATGAGAGACACAAGTTTACGTAGCAAATAATGAACTGGTTGTGTACGGTATAAGAAGGCATAAATTAAGGAACCAGTAACTGCAGCAATATAAATGTGTAACTACATGTATGCAACCTGAAGTGGACCAGTTTTACTGTTTATCTGCAGATAGAACAGCAGCCTGGCGAAAGCAAAGAGCACTGAGTAAGCGAATATAGCTTCACCGACCAGCCTCACGTCGTACTCCCACCAGTAGTAGCGAGGCAGAGTTTGAGGGTTTCTAAATAGTCACATACAGCATAAAAATCACCATCGTCACTAGTAATGCAAATACCGGCATACAGTAGGCCCTATATTTCATGTCAATACATCTTCATTGTCATCATCACCTTCTTCCCTTGAATTCTAGTTTAGCTAGGGTCGGATTACGAATGAATGGACCTTCTCTCCTCTTTGTCCCATACCATATCATCTTTCAATTCCTTATTTTTCATCTCTCTTAATTAATCACCGCATCTCATGTCAACTATGGTGTACCTCTCTTTAACAACATCTAAATAGAACAGTAGCATATGTAGACTACATGTAAAGTTGAATCGCATTCTGACTTTGTATAATCAAAATAAACCTAATTGTAAAACAAAGATTTAAATTAAATATGATATATTTATCGTATGCTAATTCTTTTAATGAATATTTTAAATTTTTGCTTCACAAAACATCTGGCATGTCTAAGGAGTAAATCTGCACCTAACGATTACCATATAATTGCAAGATGATATACATGTAGGTAAACGACAAGCAGTGTAAAAAGCAAGATTTGTATACTTTATATACATATATATATATATATATATATATATATATATATATATATATATATATATATATATATATAGAATAGGAATTGTATGATAAGGCTGGGAAACCAGTTCAAGAGGATTTTAAATTAGAAGAAGAAAATATCATAGAAAACGATAAAAGGGGCTCCGATGTAATGAAGGAGGAAATTTACTCTGCAATTAACAGTATGAAGAAAGGAAAGCAGTAGGAATAGATGAAATCCCAGCAGAATTCTTGAAATTGCTGGAAGGAGAAACACTCAATAAGTTAATGGAGGTATGTATGGAAGTGTACAATACAGGTATTTGGCCAGACGACTTTACCAAGTCAGTGATGATCCCAATTTCCAAAAAAGCCAATGCTGTGGAGTGTTCGGATTAGAGAACAATCAGTTTTATACCGCATGCATCAAAGATCTTATTAAAGGTAGTAAATAATTGCATTCAGTCGAAAGCAGAGATGATACTGAGCAAGACACAATTTGGTTTTAGGAAAGGATGCGGCACAAGAGAAGCATTAGGAGTAATGCGGGTTCTTCGCGAAAGAAGCTTAGAATATGGAAATGACGTCTTTGTATGCTTTGTAGACTTCGAGAAGGCCTTTGACAGGATTGGATAACGATGATGAATATCTTAAAAAGATTAGGAATTGACTGGAGAGATAGAAGACTAATTTTGAACTTGTACATGAATCAAAAAGCAGTAATCAAAATCCAACAAGAATACTCAGAAGAAGGTGAAATAGGACGTGGAATAAGGCAAGGTTGTTGCATTTCGCCGCTGCTGTTTAACATTTACGCTGAGGCAATGATGGAGGAAGCCATGGAAAACATGGAAGAAGGAATAAAATAGGAGGGAAATTGTTACAAGATGTACGATTTGCAGATGACCAAGGAATGGTAGCGGGTAGCGAGATTGGACTGCAGAAGATGTTGGATAGGCTGAATGATACGGCCTTGAGATATGGCATGAAGACTAATATAAAAAAGACGAAGGTTATGAGAGTTTCCAATAATAAAGGTGAAGTTAATATCACAATGCATGGTACGAAATTAGAACAGGTAAGGAGTTTCAAATATTTGGGTCATACTATAACTGATGACGGGAAATGCGAGACTGAAATATGCAGTAGGATTGCACAAGCAAAAAGCGGCCTTTGATAATAGAAAATAACTATTAACAAAAAGTCTGAAGAAAGATGCAAAGATAAAGATAGTGAAAACTTTGGTTTGGACCATAATATTGTATGGTTGTCAAAACATGGACCTTAAGGAGGGTAGATATTAGAAAACTGGAGGCATTGGAAATGTGGATTTGGAGAAGAATAGAGAGGATTAGTTGGACTCAAAGGCTACAAATGAGGAAGTTCTAGAGAGAGTTGGCACAGATAGACCGTTGATAAATGTATTAAGAAATAGAAAGAAGAGTTGGATAGGACACATTGTAAGAGGGGAAGGTCTATTAAAAGAGGTCATAGAAGGTAGAATGGAAGGAAAAAGAGCCAGGGACAGGCCGAGATTAGGCATGTTGGATGATTTAAAGATCCACTCATATGTGGAAATGAAGAGGAAGGCGGAAGACAAAGAGTGGAGGCGTTATATACCATGGACCTGCCAGTAGGCAGTGCACTAAGATATACCCTGTGAGTCATAAAAAAACATGTGCGCAGTATTTCGTGCACAACTTTGACAATTGTTAACCGATTTTGAAAATATTTTCAGAATTATAAAGAAGGAGAAAAGTATTAATCTTAAATCTCGTTTTTGTTACACTTCTGGTTTATTTTAGATAATAAGAGACGATTTTACAAACATAGTCTGTTTTTGTTGAAATTTTAAAATGGTGTTTACTAATGAAGATAACGCGCTCATAAAAAAAACTTGTACCTCTTAAAGGGTGATGGTGCACATTGGTTGATTGCCGAATTTCCAACAAAAAACGGATTCTGGGAGGGCTAGATTGCTTATTAGAGAAATTGCGCCGAAAAGAAGAAAATAAATAACGTGAACGAGTTGAAGCAACGCCTGGTGGACGTTTGGCAAGACATGCAGAAATCTGTCACTGACAACGCAAAAGATGAGTAGCGCAAGCGTCTCCGTGCTTGTATTCGCGCCAAAGGAGGACATTTTGAGCATATGCTTTGACAGTTGACAGTAGCTGTATTACACTGTTTCGTGTGTTTCATTGTTAGTTCCACTGGATTTGTAAACATTCTGTAGCGATTGATTTACTTGAACTGAATATTGTCAGTCGCGCATATTTTCAAGCACTGCTTCAACACAAAAATAATTAGCAGAGTCACTTAATGTTATTTTATTGCAAATGTTTTCCTGATTATACCTATGCAAGAAGTTAAAAAATCGGTTCACTAATACAAAAGTTATGAGCGAGAGACTGCGCACATGTTTTTTTGACTCACAGTGTATATATATATATATATATATATATATATATATATATATATATATATTATGTATATGTATATGTATATATAAATATATACTATATATAGATATATATATATATATATATATATATATATATACATTGCATATATATGCAATGTATAGATATATCTTTAGTTGGCTAGCATGAGAAAGTCATGTATTTTGACTATTCATCAATTAAATGACTATATATTGACTCAAAAGTTGTCATATCTAAAGCGGGCTTTTAATGTTAATCCTTAACGAATTTAGACATTTGAAAATCATGTTATTTTATTAACTTTCGTTCAGTTGTCAATCTGACTGATCCTGTCAGTTTCAAGTACTAATGATTTAACGTCTTTGAAATTTAAGCAGCTGACAACAATAAACTTTTTCTGTAAATATTTTAAAGAAAAACGTAGTTTAAAAAGTCTACCAAGTAGCCTACCTCCTCAGCAGAAGATTGCCAGTAGAGAAGAGCCAGCAGGTGAAGGTGACGGTAAAGAGGAGAAGCATAATGAAATCGTAGAGGTTCCAGTAGTTCCTGACGTAGACATGAGCGCCACGCTTCCACAGTTGCCTAAGGTTCATGTACCACATCCCTCCAATGAACAGGATTATAAACGTAGGCAGCAGTATAGTCGAGGACCTTCCTCCGTCATCTTTGCTGTCCCAATTAATCTGAAATTTTGTTTTAAAACTGCAGGCTTCTTCGCAGCGCCTCACTTTAAAAAATATACTTAACGGACTGAAATAGGTTAATTGCGAGTACAGGAAAATTTGTTAAAGGCCCCTATGACTGGCTCGTTTTATGAAAATAATTAAAAATAACAATTATAAATTTTTAGAGAGAGATGCAGAAAACCATGAGAAATTAAGAAAGAAAAGTATCTGAAAAAAATAATAATAAGAAAGAGCTCGGGATATAAACATTAAATAATGTTTATATCCAGAGTTTAAGAACCAAGAGTTTGATAAAATCGCTTCAAGTTAAAAGAACGTACTGAATCGCCGACCTACTAATAACAGACCTATTAATAACAGACTGCCTAGGTTATTCTTAAAGTATGGCTACTTAAGCAACTTACTTGGTGTATTTAAATATATACATGTATACTTGCCCTGCGAGCAGTAGGAAAAAAGGTTGCCAAAATTACAAAATGAGTAGGCATGTACTAGTCAGGCCTATATCAGTCTAAATACTATAAAGCGGCTAGCACAATTGGCATGTTTGTAATTATTGATAATTATAATTGCAAAATCAAATTAAAAGTTAATAGAACTGGGTATCTTCTGGTGTAGGCCTACGTATTTTATTCAGTTTCCTCTCTGACCGTTCACACACCACTATCTTTGATGGTCAAACATCGTCATCAGAAGCAATCAATGCCAGCATAGTCCAAGGTTCAGCCCTTGGAACAACTGCATTTGTCATTGTTACATCAGACTTAAAGACCCTACAGCCTACAAGCTCTTTGTTCAAATATGCCGATGACATATACTTGATTGTGCCTGCCTCTAATCTTCACTCAACGGAAGAGGAATTAGTCCATATCGAAAACTGGTCCCGCTCTATTAATCTATTATTAAATCCAAATGAAACAAAATAAATTCTCTTCCAATCACCCAATCAAAAAAGGCAGATAAGAGATGCCCCACACCTTGAAGGAATTGAGCGGGCTTCTAACTTCAAATGCTTAGGTGTCATAGTATCTAATAACGTTTCTTTATCTGCTCACATCACAAGTATCATTAGCTTGTGTTCGATCAATATTTTTGCGCTTTACTCTTTACGGAGTAAAGGTTTGACAAATGCTTTTCTTCAACGAGTCTTTCAAGCCTCCACACTCTTTAAGCTTCTCTATGTTTTGGTGGGGCTTTACAAATGTTGAAGAGAGAACCCGTCTTGAAACCTTTTTAAGGAAGGCAAGGAGAGCAGGATTCTACTGCAATGAGTCTAATTTTGAGGATCTATGCAACTCTGCTCACAAAAATCTTTTCAAGGCAATCTGTATCAACCCTGTAAATTTACTAGCGCACTTGTTACCTCCACAAAACAATCACAATTGCCCAAACCGAAGAAATACTGCTAAGTGATGCATTTCTCTTTCCATAAAACGAAGCAGTCTGACCGATAAAAGCTTCATTACTCGTATGATTCTAGATGATGCTGGTTAATTTAATGAATACTAAAAAATACTTCTTTACTCATAGTACAGTACGTCCTATGTGGTATTTATGAATAGTATAAGCCATGGATTTATGTATGGTTGTAATATGCATTTGATAAATGTTATCGAAAACAATTTTTTAGTTTCATCTCTCTTATATCTAGCCTATTAACTGTTTATGCTATATCTGTAATTTGTTATGCTGTTTCTGTTGGAATTTTTGTACTGTAACTTTCTGCGGTTGTCAGATTGAACGAAAATAAACGAATATATTAATATTATTTTATTTCGTTGACTAGCTGACATGCTGTCGAGAAAGGAAAGTCGCGTTAAACTTGACTTTAGCTTTAGCTTTAGACCCTTCAACAGACAAGTGCAGCTAAATGTGCAACTAGATAGAAATAGAAATAGTTTAACAATAGTATAAATAATACTATACAAATAGTGTAACGTATAAAATATACTAATATATAATATTTGGCGGTGTTTGACACACCTCCATAAGTAGAACGATGAGAAATGTGAGATAAGCCGCTGCCTCGCTCACGTATTTCTGCACTGGCCACTGCCAGGGTCGCGCCAGGTTCACCGAAGGCACCATCAGCGTCACAGCGGCTACGAGAGGTAGGCTAAGGATTCGAAATGCGAATGAGGCGATCTCCGACAGCAAACCAAAAGCTCTGTACTCCTGTGAGCAAGTACATCGAGATTATGAAAGATTTAGATACGCTTTATCTCTATTTCGCATATTTCATTCTCCGACAAGTAAATAGACGACGTGAAGGCATAGAAATGATTATATATATATATATATATATATATATATATATATATATATATATATATATATATATATGTATGTATATATATGATATATGCGAGACTGAAATATGCAGTAGGTTATCACAAGCAAAAGCGGCATTTGGTATTAGAAAAGAACTATTAACAAAAAGTCTAAAGAAAGACACAAAGATAAAGATAGTGAAAACTTTGGTTTGGACCACGCTATTGTATGGATGTGCAACATGGACCTTAAGGAAGGAAGATATTAGGAAACTGGAGGCATTGGAAATGTGGATTTGGAGAAAAATGGAGAGGATTAGTTGGGCTCAAAAGGCTACAAATGAGAAAGTTCTAGAGAGAGTTGGCACAGATAGACAGTTAATAAATGTATTAAGAAATAGGAAGAAGAGTTGGATAAGACACATTCTAAGAGGGGAAGGTCTAATAACAGAGGTCATAGAAGGTAGAATGGAAAGAAGAAGAGGCAGGGGCAGGCCGAGATTAGGTATGTTACATGATTTAATGACCCACTCATATTTGGAAATGAAGAGGAAGGCGGTAGACAGAAAAGAGTGGAGGCGTTATGTACCATGGACCTGCCAGTAGGCAGTGCACTAAGAGAGAGAGGGAGAGAGAGAGATATGATATATATATACATGTATATATATATATACATATACAGTATATATATATATATATATATATATATATATATATCTATATATATATATATATACACATGTATATATATATATATATACAGTATATATATATATATATTTGTATATATATATATATATATATATATATATATATATATATATATATCTTAGTGCACCGTCTACTGGTAGATCCATGACATGTAACGCCTCACTTTTCTCTCTCTTCCGCTTTCCTCTTCATGTACAGATATGAGAGAGTCAATAACTCTTCTAACATTCCTAATCTCTGCCTGTCTCTGCCTCTATTTCCTTCCATTCTGCCTTCTCTGACCTCTTTTAGTATACTTCCCTCCACACAGAATGTATCCTTTCCAGCTCTTCTCCCAATTTCTTAATGCATTTATCAACTGTCTATCTGAACCGACTCTCTCCAGAACTTCTTCATTTGTACCCTTTGAGTCCAGCTAGTAGTAGTATGATAATTACTTGTCTGGCTAGTTTTTGTTTGAAGCATAGCACAGCCTATTAATAATATAACACGGGCATGCGTAAAATCAAGCACGCCCACGCGCACAGTCGCGCGAGCTCGCGACCTTGAAAACTTTCCATGACTCATAATCATTTAACCGAGAATAGAAACTCTAGGAAAAACCCAGTTTCGATTCGCTTATAAAAAGCTTGAGGCGTAATTATCATAGGACTATGATTCATGCGCTGCGGTGAAAAACCGACAGCTTCGATTCGTCAGCACAATTACGAGCGCCGACTGTTAGTATAAAAGCGGAGTTGAGTTCCGAAAAAAGTTGATTTCTATTTAAATAAATTTCTTGCGTATATAAAATGCAAACTCAAACGGTGAAGCAATTGCGACAAGTCGCAAAACAACGAGATATTAAAAAATACTATTCTCTTAGAAAGGCGGAGCTTATTGACGCATTGGCCGGGACATCAAAAACAACCGGGGGTGTTGTTGATTTGCTCAATTCTCCTGTACCAGATATTCGAGGGGTGGTTTTAGTGCCAACTGAATATAAGCCATCATCGAAGATACATTATGAGAATTTGCTTGACACACCTGTACCTGATGTCAAAACTGAGATTCTTACACCAATTAAGACTAGAGTAATGTCAACTATCGAGTCTTATTGGCATTGGCTGGTAAGCAACAAACCAGCCCAAATTAAAAGGCCGATAAGCAAATCTTTTAAAGCGCTAAAGTCTAAAGTTCATAGCATATTCACCCAGACTAAGACAAACAATTATGACGTCATAGAAACGACCTCAGCATTAAAATGATTCACAAAACAATATGTCTTTGACGGTAGAGATGGAGTTGATGCGTTGATGCAGTGTCATTTCTGAGCAGTATTCAACCACAAGTGCTAGATGTATTAAATAACAATCCTCAGACAAAAATTAATCTAACACTTACATGTGCAATGGAGAAGGTTGATTTAAAGTCTGGGGAAATAATATCTTACGACGCTCCTTTTCTCTCTAAAAATGACATAATTCTACCTTCCACAGATGCAGCAGAGGTGTTTTGAAAGGCTAAAGGCAAAATGCTAGAGTCAATGGCAAATTTTCAGATGCGGGGTAGTAATTGGAGATTTCGTAGGGTGATGAAATTAGAAATAAATACCGTAGAATACAAGCCACTCCGAGGTGGCTCCTACATTCCTCTTCCTAAAAAATTAGCTGCTAAAAAGGCAATTGTAAATATGAAGAATAAAGACGAACAATGTTTCAAATGGTGCATTACAAGAGCCTTCAATCAAGTGGAAAGATATTCTGAGCTCATTGATAAACAATTAAAGAAGCAGGCTGAAGAATTTAACTGGAGTGGTATTGAGTTTCCGGTGAACTTGAAAAATATTGGTAAATTTGAAAAGAATAACAATTTATCAATTCATGTGATTGGATATGAAAAGCTAGAGGGGTGGGCCAAAGTAAAAGAAATAATACCATTCAGAATTTCAATATTTAATAGTCAAAACGCAGTAGATTTGTTACTAATATCAAAAGATGATAATAAACATTACTGCTGGATTAAAAACTTTAATAGGTTAATGGTTAGGGGGGATTTCAATGCAATGCATTACTGTAGGAGATGCTTAAACGGTTTCACAAGTGAAAATGCTCTGAATAATCACAACGAATATTGTTCACAACAGGACGCTCAAGAAATCCAGTTACCTGACCCTGGAACGTTTTGAAATTCAATCTCTACAAAAAATCGATGAGAGTACCATTCATAGTTTACGCAGATTTCGAGTCATTTATTAAACCGATTGATCGGATTGATACATGTCAGCAGGATCTAAGCATGCAATACACTAATCAATACCAGAAACATACACCTAGCTCATTCTGTTATTACATCAAGTGTTTTGATGATACTCTATGCTCACAAGTTCCAGTCACGTATACAGCAAAAAATGATGATGACGATGTTGCTCAAATATTTTGTGACACTTTAGAGCAAAATATAAAACAAATGTACAATCAGTTCAAGTTTGCTATACCAATGATATTCACGGAAGCGGACGAGAAGAAATTCAAGGCAGCAAAATTATGTCATATATGTGAAAATGAGTTGGGTAACGATCGTGTTAGAGATCATTGTCATCTATCTGGCGAATTCCGGGGAGCAGCACACGATAATTGTAATTTACAATACAAGATTTCAAAATTCTTTCCAGTGGTTTTTCATAATTTATCTGGATACGACAGTCACTTATTTATAAAGAAGTTGGCAGGTAGAAACATTAATTGCATTCCGTGCAACGAAGAAAAGTACATAAGTTTCTCTAGGGAAGTGCTGGTTGGCAAGTTCATAAATAAAACAGGTAAAGAAGTCCCAGTGAAACGAGAATTACGGTTTAGCGATAGCTTTAGATTTATGACTTCGAGTCTTGATACTCTTTCAAAGAACCTAAGTAGGGATCAGTGTAAGAATATTGCAAGGAAGTATTCTGGAAAGCAATTGGATTTGCTTTTGAGAAAAGGAGTTTACCCGTACGATTATGTAAGTTCGTTAGAAAGACTAAAAAAACAACTAAAAAAATAAACTACCGCCAAAGGAAGCTTTATACTCGAAACTTAGCGATACCAGTATCAGTGATGAAGACTATAAACACGCACAGACTGTTTGGAGAGAGTTTGGTTATACATTTCGAGGCAATCACGACTTGTAGAATATATCTGATGTTCATTTACTAGCAGATGTCTCTGAGAATTTTAGAGATGTATGTATGACCCACTATAAATTAAATCCTGCGTGGTACTACACATCACCAGGACTAGCTTGAGATGCTGCTTTAAGATTCACTAAAGTTGAACTCGAGTTGTTAAGTGACTATGACATGCTATTGATGATTAAGCACGGTATTAGAGGTGGCGTAAGCACAATATCAAACAGATATGCAAAAGCTAATAATAAATACATGAATCATAAGTTTAACGTTAATGAACCTTCTAAATTTATTAAATACCTTGACAGTAACAATCTTTATGGGTACTCGATGAGTAAGCCCCTACCCACACACGTGTTCGAATGGATGACAGAAAAAGAACTGTAGAACTGGAAAGAAATGAAGTGTATCCTCGAAGTTGACTTGGAATATCCTGCAGCGCTGCACAATCTCCATAACGACTACCCTTTATCCCCCGAAATTGTATGAAAGAAACTGATACCGAATTTGAATGATAAAGCAAAGTATGTATTGCATGGTAAAAATTTGAAATTGTATGAAAGCTTAGGATTTAAAATTACTAGAATACACAGAGGCATAAAATTTCAAGAAAGTCCATGGCTTAAAACTTACATTGATTTAAATACTTAGCTACGGACTAAGGCCGCCAACGATTTTGAAAAAGACTTTTTCAAACTAATGAATAACAGTGTTTTGGGTAAGACAATGGAGAATATTGAAAGCAGGATAGATTTCAAATTGGTCTGTGAGAGAGCAGGCTGTTAAACTAGCTGCAAAACCATACTATCATCGAACGATTAAATTTGACGAAAATCTCATCGGTGTTCATATGAGAAAAACTAAATTGCTGTATAATAAGCCAATCTATCTAGGCATGGTAATATTAGATTTAAGTAAAACTTTGATGTACGACTTTCACTATAATTACATAAAGAAAATGTATGACGAGAAAGCTAAGCTGTTGTTTACAGACACAGATTCGTTGATGTACGAAATACAGACGGAAGACTTTTACACTGACATTTCTAATGATGTTGAACAAAAATTTGACACAAGCGATTACCCTAAGGATCACCCATCTGACATTAAGACTGGAGTTAATAAGAAAGTCATTGGAATGTTTAAGGACGAAGCTTGTGGAAAGGAGATTGAAGAATTTGTTGGATTGAAGGCAAAGTTGTACCCTAAGTTGTAATTTATACGTTGTATAAATTAGCAGGCGAGAAGCACAAGAAATGTAAAGGTGTTAAAAGAATGTTGTTGAAAACACAATAGCACATGATGATTATAGAAATTGTCTGTTTGAAAAAAGAGATAACATTAGAAGCATGAACGTGATCAGATCTCGCATGCCCGATGTTTACATTGAAGAAGTTAATAAAGTTGCTGTGAGCGCAGACGATGACAAGCGAGTAATTTCAGACGATGGAATACATACTTTTGCGTATGGTCATTGTAAATTAGGTGAATAAATATAAAACGTATTTTACAGCTAATTTTGTCAAAGATAATTTTCACTGCACACATGCATTAACATTTTCAAACCACATTTGGTTTTGAAATAATTCCTTTACAACCAGATAACTCCAGCATCATCGCTATCTGTATTGCAACCATCAATCTCTGCATACAACATTCCTTTATGTTTTCCATAATTGATTTCTCTTACTTTAAACTCAAATCTTTCAGGGTTCTTTTCCAACTCTTTCTCTGTAATATATTCATTAATCCTTCTAGTAGACCATATTTGTAGAGGGGTATCGTCCTCTTTTTGTACAACGTATAGTATATATGATTTACCAAATTTTGTATTTATGGGTTTCAATTCCTTTACAATATATTTATCTCCAATTTTGAGATTTTGAAATTTGAATATTTGCGAGTTTGAGTTTGTAGCTGTCATTTTATATATGTAAGAATATTTATTTAAATCAAAATTAATATTTATAGAGATTTGGAAATTGTAAAAAAAAATTTTCTTTAAACACTTTCCAAAAGTTCTACGGGAATCCATTCATTACATTTCTTACTGTAACCCACCCATTTAACCAAGGCGTGTTCCACACCTTTAATCGTTTTCCTTTGTAAAATCTTTTCAATTCTAAACAATTCTTGATTAGTTTTCTGTAGTTCTTCTGCATAGAAACCTCCTTCTAATACTTTACCCAACTGATCCTTCAATATATACGTAACAGGCAAGGTATACTTTACTTTGACTACTGGTACACCTCCTCAGACCAATTTGGAAGGTACCCCTTTCAAAGACACCTTTAATCCGACTAATTCGAACTCTATCACCAATTTCGAATTACCGACTGGCGTTACTTTCAAAATTTCTATACTTCCTACTGTTAATTATAAATGCTTCGTTTTCCCTTTTACTCGCCTCAATGAGAGTCATTTTTATGGTCGAATGCTTCGTGTTTTTATAATCTGCAATAAAACCGTCAATCATCTCGTATTTTCCGCAGTAAATCATTTTCACATCTTTTCCTTGATACTTCTATTAAACCTTTCCACAACTGCTGATTTATCTTCTCCAAATGTAGAGTGCCTATTAATATTATTACTCTTTAACCAATCATCCATGTTCCTGTTGTAAAATTCCTTACCCTGATCAACCCATAAATGTCTAGGCTGCCTTCTCGATGATGACACTATTAGTTTAAATGCATCTGTAGTTGTTTCACCTCTCTTGTCTTTCAACGGAACGCTCCATGCATACTTGGAAAATACATCAATGACGTTAAGCATGTATCTGTAGCCCTTATTATCTCTACTCCATTCCTGCATTTCGAATAAACCTGCATTTCGATAAATCTGCTGCCCATATCTCGTCAACTTCAAGCACATGAACTTGGCATCTTGTAAATTTTCTACGAATCGGTTTGTGTAAATCTCTAGCTAAATCTTCAAAGGGTCCAACGTTTCGCTTCAAGCCTTTTTCTTCGCTGGACCCCTCTATGCGTTTTTTGACAGTCCAAGTCCAAACTCTGCTTTATTATTCACGATGTGGTAAACTATTTGAGCTATATTTCTTTGCCCACTATCCAAGCTTGAATCATTGGCAATTTCGTATGCCCTATGGGCCAAAGCTTCGTCGCTTATATTTCTGCTGGCAGTATCGGTGTTTGCGGTATTAAACTGATCGTGCAATTTACACATTCCTTCCAACTCATTTATACCCTGATAGCCTTCGCGATTTCTCTGTTCATACTTTGTGCCTGGTCCGCAATAAGAATACTTATTTAGATGATTAAATGATCCGTTGGGTACATACTCTCCACGTCTGGCAGGTAAATGTAGTTCTCCAACTGTGTTTCCAAAGGCGGATAGCACATTATTAAATACACCCTGACCTGAGATGAATCTTGACTTTTTACTTCCACACACTACACAAAAAGAAATTTGCAATTTTCTATTATTTACAGTTAACCTCACTTGCGTCTGTATGGAAAAAGTTTTCCTTTTACATTCCAAACAGTAGATTTCAAATTACATTATAGAATTTTACAACGTAATTTCATTTTAGAAATCTTATTAATCTATAATAATTGGAGTCTGCCCATTGGATGTTAGGTACATCACTCTATCGGAAAGTATCGTAACATACATATGAGTATGTTCTGGAACATTTTGACTAAATTTAAAAAATTAAGTTTCATATTCGTAACATCAGATTTGACTTTCTCACTCTGATGTCGTACATCAATGACTACAAGTGGAAATAGCTTTTTGTAATTCACCATATCGATCTGTGTACCTCCAATTAAATGATTAAAACCAAAGTGTTCTTTCTTAAATTCATCTGCCATATCGCAGAAATCTACATAGTCATTTGTAGCAAAGTTTATTCTCGGTTCATCTGCAGGATATCTCTGATCATTCAATTCAACAAAAGCACTCGTCAAGTTAAGGTGAAACACAGCTGGATTGTGATCCTGTGTTCTTGATTTGTCAGTTTGAAATCCAATAATTATCCATCGAGGCTTTTTCATTCCAGCGTCTCTATTGATCATCCATTCAAATTCCTGTTCAACTCGTGTAACTACAGTAAGTTGGTCAGTTCTTCAGCTAAAATTTATTGGAATTTTCCTTTTACTTACAACAGACTCTCGCAGTGAAGTTATCATTTCAGCTGACGGTTTTATTCTTGGTACCATCCACCTAATATCCGTTAGTGAAACTTTACCTTCAAAAACGTTATTCGCTTCATGAATTGCTGATGTGCCAGGCGTTCTAGTAAACCTCAACCTATGGCGTAAATTGTAAAGTACTTTGTTATAATCGGAAAATCCAAATTGATGTGAAAATGGAATGTTGAATGAAAATTGGCCTGGTGCATCGTTGTTCATTAGAAGTTGTCGACGAATCGCCAATCCTTCATTGTTATCTAGATTTTCTTGCGTTGAAAAATGATTGGCAACAATGGCTGCGCCAGCTGCAACTGCTGGAGATTGTCTATATTTGGAGGATACTGCGCCGACATTTGTGTCTTTTCTCCAACATTGATTCAATCCCGCACTACTATTGAAATCGTCAGGATAAGACAAATAACCCAACATTGACGTAGTCTGTCCTGAAAAGTGTAATGATTCAATTGATTTAGACCCTCGATCGTACTCAATAATAGAAAAGAGGTATGGAATAGCATTATTAATGAAAGCTATTTGAGCTGTTGCATCATAGGCGGCATTGTTGTTATCATTTCTCAGTATTCTTCTCTTAATTTTAAGAAAGCTCTTAGATATGTTGTAATACGAATCACTTGCAGGTATATCAATTTCAATAACATTAGAGTTATCATTAAAACTAGCTTTAGTCTGTGGAATAAAAGAGGAGTATTGAAAACTTTCTACACTATTGTCAACAATTATTGACGATGGTTGTGTGAAAATTTCGTTAGGCACTTCAGTTTCCATTTTATATATATCTAATAATAATTTCAAACTAAAATCATTTTAATCCGCTGCCCTTTTTCAGTTGTTCTAATATCTGTTCCGATTCTTTAGTTAGACGACTATTTTTGCTTTTTTCGTTTGCTATCTTTCTAATGAGTGCTTTACTACCCTCTGTCATTCCGAATGCCGCAATATCACCTACTGCTCCGAGCATTGGCTTTACAATTAAATCTTTATTCTGATAGACGTACGAACCGAAACCTTTCAGTGAATCTACAAATCCCCGCCCATGTACCAGAGATTGTTTTGAACTGTATGCTTTGCATTTCTCTTTAACAATCATTCTTACAAAGAACAATATAATCTTTAATTAGATTTTTCTCTAATTAATAATACAATAGTAAGTCTTTCACCCATCAGATCGATAAGTTTGTTGTCTTGATCGGTCAGCCGCAGTTTTATGCTATCAATTTCTTGTTTTTTAACTATTGGTAAAAATATCAATTCTGGAGTAGGGTTCTCTGTTATCATATAGCCTGGATTTACTCTTTGGGTGAACGTATGAATCACATTAGATTTCTTTCCATTAAGATAGCTACCCGTGGCAATATCGCAATCGACTTGTATTGAATTGACTTTTTCTAGATCTATTATTTTTGGAGATTCATAAATTCCTTATGTCAGTTTTTCATGGGTGAAGCCGAGAGTAGGCCCTATTGAATTTTCCTATCCGAAATCCATCATGTACTTTTCGTGTGATATAGTCAAAATTGCTATGAAAATTAAATGACTAATGTTTATACAATATTTCTCATTAATTGAATCGTAGTCGCCGTTTGCCTGCATAACCATTTGAATCGCTGCGTTAATATCTCTTAATTCGTAAGCTTCCTTTGAAAGCGTGATGATTTTCCAAGTATTTCCATCATCAGTGGAATATTTAAATTTATTGTTGGCCTCCGTGATGTTTGGTATTGAATTGTACGTTATGCTACTTCGTACTTTCTGTCAGGATCGAATCTTTTTGGAGGATATAGATATGTAGTGAAATCTGTTGATGTGGTCGACAGAGTTAATTTCGCCCTTTTTATATAACTTTAAAATTGTTTATATATATATCATCATATTAGATCTGGGCTTTCGTAAATTATAACATGGTCTGTTTTAGGCCTACCTCTACCACGCTTTTGTTTATCGGTAGGCATTACAAGTTTTCTCTTCTTCTTTAATCCTTCGCCGACGAGCTCGCTTCCTGCTTTTACCTTAGTCAATATGCTCTTGTGCTTTTCCAGTGTTTTCTGTTGAGACTCGCATATCATTTTCTCAGCTGCACTCCTTTTACTGTTATTTCCCAAGAACTGTCCCATTCGTCTATTATGTGTTTGAATCTCCTTCAATGTTGCTTCTATTTCATTGTTTTCATATACTTCACTAGGAAGCTTCAGGTCGAGTAGATCCAGATTCTCTCGTTCACTTTCATTGAGATTCTTGTCTAAATTAATAATTAAAGAATTCCTCCTTGGTATGGATTCTCGGTCAGGAATTGGGGAATCATAAAATGGCATTGCCTGTATAGCCTTTCTTTGATCATTTGAACGCATCAATTGATTAGTAAAGGGAACTAAAATATCACTCAAGTTTTGACTATCGTCGACAATCTTTTGTTCTAGAGTTTTAGCTGTCTCTCTTGTAGTATCAATTAACGGTTTGAATAATTTTGCTTGGCTCTCATATACCCGTTGATTGTCAAGTATGTCATTCCGAAATATTTGTTTGGATTCGTTCTTGGCTTTTGTAAACCGGCTATTATCAAACGGCTGCATCATTTTATTAGACACAAAATTGTTTATTATGTATTTTAGGTATTATTATGAATTTTTAAGTATTATTATGTATTTTTAGGTGCTGTTCAGGTAATTAAATTACATTGTAATTTAAAATATAGCGGCCGCATTCAGGATCTTCCCAAAGATTTATTACAATATATCCATGCTTTCTTGTCCACTCTTCCTCACATATTTTTTTAAACTCTTGAAACGTCATATCACCGCTTACGTGTGTATCATAGAAATATTTCAGCGTCTTCACATCTTGATGAAACAATATAGAAATATTTGCATTTTGACGTATGCTATGCTTCCTCAGTTGATGGACGCTCAGACATAGGTAGAATACATTTACATTATTATGTCTACCTTGACAAAAATAATCAGTCATGACTTTTTGATCTTCATTCATAACGTCATCAAAAATAACAACGTGAGTCTTATTTCTATCGAGTTGAGATGGGTGAACAATTTCCTCGTCAGGATTGTGAAAAGTAACAATATTATTATTTGTTTTAAATTTCTT
This sequence comes from Enchytraeus crypticus, assembly GCA_905160935.1. Classification (NCBI taxonomy): domain Eukaryota; kingdom Metazoa; phylum Annelida; class Clitellata; order Enchytraeida; family Enchytraeidae; genus Enchytraeus; species Enchytraeus crypticus. The sequence continues at coordinate 1,142,908 of CAJHZI010000518.1, read as the reverse complement.
TTTTGATTCATCATTACAAAGTGTAGGATATTCGTATGCGTCTTGATATGGCGTCGTTGTATATACCATTATATTGTTGTAATACACGAATTTGCCCATTATAAAATCCATCATTAACTTAGTTTTACCACATCCACTACTGCCTGCTGTTATCATCCTTTTATGTGTAGGAAATGTCGTGATGTTTCTTTTCGTAGCTTGTACCAATAATTTCCTGATACTTTTTTGAATAATCAATACCCGAGTCTACCATTTTATGTATTAGTTATTATTTTAAATTGTTTCTCTCGTATAATTCATTTAATATATCGATAAATTTGGATCCATTATTAAGTTTATAAAGCACGTAAATGCAGTAATGAACGCAGATGACTTCGTTCGGAGCTTGAATTTGAATGTGTTATAATAATTTTCTTTTCCTTTACAATAACTCTAAACTTCTAAAGGAGGCACGAAACCGTAGCTGTCAAAATATAAACATTTGCCATCTTTGCTGTCGACGTATGTCCAATGTGTTCCGTCTCCGGAGCTGCGTCAATATTAAGAATTAGACATTCGTTATTATTAATTGATCCTTTCAATTCATCACGCATTAAAACACCATTAAAATGTTTAATTTTCAATTCTTTGCATTTTTCTATTATATCAAAATTACTTAGCGGTTTAATGGTTTTGAACGATTTTAGAAATTGGGGGAAGTTTATGCCTCCCCCTGTCTCGCTAAAAAGACCTGATCCCGTTCTCTGTAGATATAATCCATTACCCCACTGAGCTCCTTCCAAAATCTTGACACATCCACCGAGTCCAAATTTCTTCAATGCATTTGATAGCGTTTTACCTACAACGGAGATTGGAGCTATTGCGTCACTGATTAAGCCTGCGCCGAGTTGTTGCATGGTTATATTTCCAATTCTTGATTATGTCTCTTCAATTCATTTGTCTGTCTAGTTGAGTTTACTGCCGAGTTAATTCCACCTGCCAATCCCCCTATTGCTCCCACGATGGCAGGAATGGCTGCCAACAACGACAGAAAACCTCCATTCTTCGTCTTTTTCATGTACTTTAATTGTGCTCTGCTCAGACACAACTCTATTCCAGATGTTGCTTTTTTGTTTTATTAATTTGAGTTTGGGTTAGAGGAAGATTCACATTAGTTTGCACATTACCCGATAAATTCATTTTTTATATTCGTATATTAACCTCTCTATCACGATCGCATGCGATCTTTAGTTTTTGGACCTGACCTTTAGTCAACGTTACACCATAGCTTGTATACTTTGGCATTTTTATATAATATTTAAATTTTATTATATAAAATGAGTACTATATCGAAGACTTGGGGTAGTAAATCACATTCAAGTACTGGTGATTTGATGAAGCATGTAGACTCAGTTTTCAGGCCTATTGTCAATCTTGTGGATAAGCTCGACAGTATAAAAGTTGATAAAAGTGGAGGAGAAATCACTGGAGACATTAATATGAGCAATAATAGAATTTTAAATGTTAAACATCCTCCAGAAACCGATGCGGATGTCATCACAAAGGGGTACTGCGATCGTTATATTAACAAATTATGCGAAAATTTGAGAGTAGACATCTTAAAAGAAGTAGAACAAAACGTATTTGCTAATGACATAGCTCTACAAAACAATATTGATACGAAACTTAGTGTGAATGGCGGTTCAATGAACGGAGATTTAGATATGAAGCATAATTTAATTCTTATTGTCGGTTTCCCAAGTGAAAAATTTGATGCGCTAAACAAAAGTATCTACAGATTACTAGCATGAAAGATAATGTTGATTTGAATAAATTAATGGCAATTTGTTTTCATGTATTATCCATTATGACAAAATATTCTGAAGAACAAGGCCTACAAAATAAATACAACAAAATATTTCTTAGGAAATATAATCATTTGCAAAATCTTACCTTAGAATATAGTAAATTATATGATAGTGAAGAAATATATACTGACGTTCTTTCAATTTACGCGACTGATTTGAAATATTTACTTCCTTCAGTAATTGAAGAACTACCGAGAAATATGTTTGTTGATTTAAAAATGTATCTAGTTCGTGCTAAATTAATAGCAACACCTGAAGAGGGTACACCTTTATTGAAAATTAGGCGATTTATTTCTAAACTTGTAAGAGATCAAGACCCAGATCGAAAGAATTTAGGTTTGGAATTAATATTACAAAAAAATTTAATGTTTGTTGATTTAGGATTTCACTACGTTTCAGATTCTCTGCTAGTGTAGTTTGAGATGTAAGCGTAACCGTTCATTGAGATATTTAAATTCGTTAGTAAATGTATTAACAAATTTCATGCTAATTCAGAAAAAATCTGATTATAGGCTGCCTCGGTAAGATTTCCGTTCAACTGACCACAAAGTCAAATCTTTCGTTAAGTTATTTAGTTTTTCAGTTTCTGAATTTTATTTATTACTTTTATCCTGCAAATTGAACTTGAGACTAATTGATGTCAGAAATGCACTCGTAATTTAAAGTATGGTAATAACCATACCGGGAAATCCGACAATTGTCGTCAAACCTACTAGCACTGTTGAAACTGTAACAGAAGACAAAGTGCACACGTACTACAAAGTTTTGGTATTTTTTCGCTTTCGTTTTACCTTATAAACAATGCTCCGCCTCTCTTTAAGTTTTATAGTTAAAAACGCTTTCACTTTACTCGAAAGCGGTGTACCATCTACTGTGTCTGCCATTTTTATTATGTTTAACAATTTTTAATTAAACGTTTTTCGAGTGCTGCTACACTTTCAATATTTACTAGCATGAAAATTTATTTTGGTTTATATTTATTTTCTTATATATATAAAATGAAATACTTAGACACCGAATTGATACAAATCTTGAACAATGCCGGAATCAATCCACCTGCAAAAGCTGGATATACAGAATTGTTATTAACCACGCTTGAAAATGGACTAGTGAATGTGGATCCAGCAATGGAAGAAGAAGAGACTAAAAGAAAAAGAGGAAGACCTAGAAAGTATCCACCAGAAGAAGTTGATCCAAACTAGGTGATAGCCCCAAAGCATGAATACTTGAGAACTATAAGAAAGAAACCCAGAACTGTAGGATTGGAGAATACCATCACTGGTGAATTTATCCGACAAGTCGATGTATAAAGCCGCTAAAGAAACTAAACATGATCTAAATTTCTTTAAAAGAAACGAAGGAAAGATTGTTGATAGATGTTATAAAGTTACAATGGTTTGAATTGTTGATTGAAAGTTTTAATAGTATATTTACTATTGAAACAGTCGGCGCTCGTAATTGTGCTGACGAATCGAAAATGTCGATTTTTCACCGCAGCGCATGACTCATAGTCGTATGATAATTACGCCTCAAGCTATTTATAAGCGAATCGAAACTGGGTTTTTCCTAGAGTTTCTATTCTCGGTCAAATGATTATGAGTCATGGAAAGTTTTCAAGGTCGCGAGCTCGCGCGACTGTGCGCGTGGGCGTGCTTGATTTTACGCATGCGTGTTATACTATTAATAGGCTGTGCTATGCTTCAAACAAAAACTAGCCAGACAAGTAATTATCATACTACTGCTAGTCCTTTTCATTCGTCTCCATATCCACATTTCCAATGTCTCTACCTTCCTTCCTTAAGGTTCATGTTTCACATCCATACATGTATAACAGTGTGGTCCATATCAAGGTTTTCACTATCATTATCTTTGTGTCTCTTTTTAGACTCTTTGTTAAAGCGCTTTCAATTACCGAAAGCATCTTTTGCTTGTGCAATCCTACTGCATCTTTCACTCTCACATTAATCTCACATTTTTTCATTTTCACGCTCAAGCATCAGTCTCACACTTCCTATTATCTGTTATAGTATGACCCAAATATTTGAAACTCCTTACCTGTTCCAATTTTCGTACCATTTATGGTAATATTGACTTCACCTCTATTCTGGGACACTCTCATGACTTTTTTCTTACTGATGTTTATCTTCATTTCAAAATTCAATGTCGTATCATTCAGTCTATCCATTATCTTCGTTAGTCCAGTCTCATTTCCCTCTAACATTCCTTGGTCATTGGCAAATCGTACATCTGGTAACAATTTTCCTTCTATTTTTATTCCTTCTTCCATGTCTTCCATAGCTTCCTCCGTCATTGCCTCAGCGTAAATGTTAAGCAGTAGCTACGAAATGCTACAACAATATCCCATTCCACGTTATATTTTGCCTTCTTCTGAGTATTTTTGTTGGATTTTGATTACTGCTCAATGATTCCTCCTCTATAAATATATCATTCAAGAAATATTATTCTATCCTTCGCTAAAGGCTGTACATGTAAGGCTATAAAACCGATGGTAACGCCAGTTTCATCTCTGAAAAGCTATATCAGGGACGACGGGAGAGCCCAGGATTTGACCTCCGCACATACTGATCCGCAGTTGCCAGTGGGGTATCTTCGGGCATGCTACTGACTCCGCGAGTTTTAAGCAAATGTTATTGAACAGAAACACAAAATGTGAAATCAATATCATCGAATTTCATGTGCCTTCCTAAATACCATCAATTTAATTGTATTATAATTTCATCTTATCTTGACACCGGTAATCAAGTAGGGATGCAGATACGCATTGACTCGTTGACTCATATATTCGTTTCTGCATTGACTCGTTGTGGCATTGACTCGTAGTGGCATTGACTCGTTGAGGCATTGACTCGATGACGAATTAACTAGTTGGCACTCTGACTCGTTGACACATTGACTCGTTGGCGCATAGACTTGTTGACACATGGACTTGATGACACATAGACTTGTTGACGCATTGACTTGTTGATGCATTAACTTGTTGACGAATGCATTTCATACTACGACTACATCTCGGAGCAAACAACTGTGTCAGTATTTTGTTTTCTCCAGCAGATATCAAGTTTGCCGGCAACTACTACTTAGTCGCTATTTATTAAATTAAGTCTGAATTATTTTATTTCAAATTATTCGCTTAGAAGTATATTTTAATTTGATAAAGTAAGACTAAAAACAAAATTAGAGTATGTATAATATCACTAATATGTAATGGAATTTGAATACGATTCATTGGGCTGCACTTTGAGAGCTCGAGATAAGTTATAAACTTGCACAAACTCGCCTGCCAGTCGTGTAGCCACTCTGCTCCGAGCACAAGCTGGGCGTTGGGGTGGGCAACGAAGTTCTTGAAGCCGTAGTCGACGGCGAGGGAGAGCCTCGGGAAGTATTCTCCACGGTACAGACTCGGATTGGGACACTTACGGCGAGATAAGACTCTTCTAACTTCTGCTGACGTCCGACACTTGTCCAGCAAATCAACTGCAAATCTGAGAAAATAGATTTCCTAAGATCAGACTATTCTGTGTTAGAATAGTGTCCCACTGGAGAAATTATTAATATTCGTAGTATCATACGATAATAATACTAGCCATATTGAGGTGTATTGTCAAATAATTATAAACATTTTTTCTCATTATTTAACTAACCGCAACAAATTAAATTTTCTTTTTGAATTAGATTATCCTATGATCGTGTGTTCAAATAATGTTTAGCATAATACTTCTTGCGTACAACATGTCTATCCAATGTACTCTTCCAGAAAGTGTTCCAAGCCTCCAATGCCTGTAAGCTACTCTACACTGCACACTTTTGATAGGGCCTTACTTATGTGGAGAACAGGCACTAACTACATGTATATTTTGGAAGCATTTTTGCGACGGGTTAAAAAGGCAGGTTTTTGTAATAACGAGTTCAATTTTGAAAAGCTCTGCTCAGCAGCTGATAGTAGAAAACTATTTTAAACAATCTGCTATAATCCTGATCACCTTCTGCTGTCCCTTTTTTTTTTTTTTTTCCAACATAAAATTAAAACACACTTTGAACTAAGTTTATTTCCTTGAATTCTCAAACCTTCATAGCTCATACGATATTAAATGACGCTAATAAAACTATTAGCTGCTAATATAAGATTATTAGTTTATAATCTTACATTTAAACTGTATTTGCATCATAGTATTAATATAGACTTTTAGAAAGAAAATTAACGGATTTCCGTGCAATGTGTTTTGTCAAGGCCCATACTGACTAGGACAACCGTAAACTACATGTTACACGTATCGTTAGAAGCGACTAGCTAAGCATGAACTGAGGATGGCAAGTGAACCATTGCAGAAGCCATATATTCTTAAGCTAAGCACTAAAATGTTTCAAAAGGCTTGTACTTGAAACAATATCAATTTTTGTCAATGGAGTAATTTTACTGAGCGTGGAAGAGGTGCTTAATAAGAGCAGGTACCGTATAGATGGATAGATGGATGGATGGATGGATGGATGGATGGATAGATGGATAGATAGATAAATAGATGGATGGATGGATGGACGGACGGACGGACGAAAGGACGGACGGACGGACGGACGGACGGACGGACGGACGGATGAATGGATGGATGGATAGTTAGATAGATACATGTAGAGAAGAGAGAGAGAGAGAGAGAGAGAGAGAGAGAGAGAGAGAGAGAGAGAGAGAGAATGAGAAGAGATCGGTTGTCAGATATTATGTTTGAGAAGTTCTTTAATTATACTGTGCACTAGAAACCTCGAGCAGCTATCGGCCATGACGCTGTAGTCTTTCTTGAACTCTGGTTCGATGAGCGACCACTGGTTGAGTTCATCGTTGAGTAGGAACGCCTCGAGTATGGGGTCGTCAGAGGTCTGGGTGATGTACGCTGGGTTACTGAGGGCTAGAAACAGGTTAACTCGGTCACGTGACTCACTCAGCAGCTCACCTTTACCGCGACCACTGTATAATAATAATAATAATAATAATAATAATAATAATAATTATTATTATTATTATTATTATTCATAGGCCGGGCGGCGATTCAGCACTATTGCTTTAATCGTTTTTATCAAACCCCAGGTTCTTTATACCGGGGTATAAAAAAAAAATTAAAAAAATAATAATAATTACCTCCGACAATTTCAATAGCGGTATCATGGCCGGTGTTTTGTCTTCGAGACCGCTTTCAGGTTCCTGGCAGGTTATTATTAATCCTTTCCATGGATTATAACCAGATACGCAACAGTAAACCAATATTATCACAACTAGCCATCACAATTTCATTATATTCACTGTGGGGCGGTCAATATAGGCCTTCTGAATACTTTAAATATTGCCACTTTATTCTTCACTAGCAATGCCCATATTTTCTGATTATTCTATGCTGATTTCCGTGTATTTACTCTTTTAAAACGAATGTCTCTCGTGCATGTTGGCGACCCACTATTGACATATTTATATATATATATATATACTTCTTTATTCGTCAACACTTGACAGGAAGAATAGTAACAGAACATCATAAACATAAAAAGTAGGACAAAAAATTAAACCACCATCAAAACGTAAACACGCATTATAGTGAATAATCAACTATGTTAATATCTATCACTTTTAAATCACATGTTTAAACCGTTAGACAATTTAGTCCATTTTCCGTGTAGCCAGTCCAGTGAATGTCAGAGATTTTACTCTCAGATCAGCGCAGCCGGGATTCGAACCCACGAGAGTTCAATTCACCTCAGGATTTGTCATTTCAAACTTCATGGCGCTACCCCTACGCTATTAAGACATTCATAATTACATTCATAATTACACCAATTACACAGATTTACAGTTAGCCTAATTGGATCAAAATACTCACTTCATACTTTCTATTATTAAGCGTAGTCCTACATCTACTTCCTTATCCGTCATCATCGGATAAGAGGGAAATAGAAAACAAACAAAACAATTTGTAATTGACATTACATTATTTTAGTAAAATTGACATTGGTTGACTACTGCTTCCATCAAAAATTGCTGTCGTTCTTTTCAACTAGGTAAATTTTTTGTCGCATGTAATTGAGAAATTAGTTTTATATTTATTTACGTAACATTAGCTTCCTTCTTTATTTAGTAGGCCTAATATTAATACGAGTTGTCTCAGAACCGGAAATGATTCGCCAGATGATAGGAGACAAAGCGAGTGAAAAGTTTCCTTCTCAGAGATTTCTTGTAACTGGCCCATGACGGATGACAGAGAAGAGTGGAGGCGTTATATACCATGGACCTGCCAGTAAGCAGTGCACTAAGAAAGAGAGAGAGAGAGATGACTTTGTACACGTATCTATCAAACCTACAGTAAGTTCAATCAATCAACCAAGAAGAATTTATTGTCCGGTTCCTCGCAAAAAGACACGTCTCAAGCAGAGGTTCGATGATATTGTAAAAGCATCCACCACATCACGCCCACGTGTAAGCCTGATCACATAGAACTTATACACATGAATGGTACCTGCATCTCTCTGATAGAAGTCATCAAATAGCACTTGTACACATGAATGGTACCTGCATCTCTCTGACAGAAGTCATCACATAGCACTCGCACACATGAAGAATACCTGCATCTCTCTCGACAGAAGCACCTCGCAGGATGTGGTTTTTCAATGGTGTGACCGTGGTTGATGAGTAGTCTGATAATGTCAGTGTTACCACGCTGCGCCGCTATGACGAGGGGTGCTTCAGCTGCGGACACTTCCTCGAATGCTCTGTCAATATCTGAACCCGTGCCCTGCGCTAGCTGACTCGAGTGTTTCTTTAAATGACTCAGCACCTTATCCACCAGAAATGTCTTGTCAGAGAGCACAGCGTACACGAGAGACTTGTTCATGTCGATGTTTGGACTGCTCAGCAGAACTTCCACCATGGCGAGGTCAGCCTTGCCGAAAGCGTACTTCAGTGCGGAGTGGCCTTGAGCGTTAACATAGTGAACGTTGAAATCAGGCGTCTGCCTCTTCAGAAACCGAGATACCTGTTGAAATTAGATAAACATAGATAGTAATAATGTAGTTGTAAATATCTCTCAGTCAACTAAAATCTAGTAATGTTTAGCAAATTTTAGAGCCAGATTTTTGTCTCAAAGGCATATCAGTGGCTGAACAGGCACTGAATTTATACTTACTGTCCTGCAGTCCGACAGCAAACCGATACGCTAGCTACCTATTCATCTTTAAATATAGTTTTTACTGCAATTATTATAATAATTATTATAATAATAATTACTATTATGATCATTACTATAATTATTATATATGTTAACAATTCATAAAAATTCATATATACAAGTATATAGAGATTATGTATATGCATGTATATATTTATGTAAATACATGTATATATATATATATATATATATATATATATATATATAATATATATACGTGTACAAACATGTATATATGGAGGCTGGAGCCAGTGGCGATGTCGGTAAGATGCTCGACTGCGGATCAGTATGTGCGGGGTTCAAATCCTGGGCTCTCCCGTCACTGATATCTCTTTCGAGTGAGGAAACTGGCGTTAACATTAGCTTATATATAATTTATATATATATATATATATATATATATATATATATATATATATATACATGTGCATATATATATATATATATATATATATATATATATACATGTATATATATAATTACTGTTATAATAAATCTGATTATGAATATGCTTATGAAGTAATTGAAATAAGACTATAATTAAAATCTGAAAAAATCGCAATTTGCAGACTACTTCTGTTGTTATTTTTTGTGTCTTAGATTCATAAGAGAGACTTCAATTAGGTTATGACTCAATTGAGATTTCAAAGACAGACCCTCAACCGATGTCACACACTGTAGGCTCTCAAACAACTGGCACACGTTACTTCTAACTGACCAACGACGTGCAGTCCACTTACCATTCTGGAATTTCCTGATTGTACCAGGCTGAGAAACTGTTCATAAGACCTGGTGGATGAAATGTAATCAATTGAGCTTCGACTCGATTCACTAGACGGTCTGGACGACATTGTTTCAGTCATTGAATGAACTCTCCCGTCTGGATGCATGAATAGTCAACTTCGTTTGTAAGCATTCAAGAATTTCTCATTGTAAAGTATTGATCCGCAGAGGGCAGTCTGTTTTTATAGAGTCACATTCATAAAGGCAATAATTTATTTATGTGTAGCAATAAATTAATAAATCAAGCATAATTAAAAATAGATTTAAACATCAAAAAATTATAATATATTAATATATTTGCAAAGATGATTGTAAATATTGTTCATGCGCATACCGTATTTTTTATTGCCGTTACTATTACGTATATTCATTGTTAGCCACTGCCTAGCCTGGATTCAAATTGTTGTTTAATTTGACTTGTTCTAGAAGATCTTACAAAAATCGATTGTCTTAATAGCGTAGGGTTAACGTCATGAAGTTTTAAATGACAGATCCTGAGCTGAATTGAACCCTCGTGGGTTCGAATCCCAGCCGCGCTGATCTGAGAGTAAAATCTCGGACATTCACTGGACTGGTTACATGGGAGATGGAATAAATTGCCTAATGGTTTAAATATGTGGTATTAAAAAGTGATAAATATCAACACAGTTGATCGTTTCATTATAATGCGTGTTTATTTTTTACTTTATCTGAAAGCCATATTGCTAAGCAGCAAAGATATCTAGTGATTGGCGTGTTGAAGATGATGTAGAACGGGTAACTGTTGCTAATATAATCAGTACTGTGTACTGCCAACTCATTGATAGAAGTCGATTTAAAGTCAGTTCTACTTTTTAAAAATATATCTTGACGAAGAGTCTAAGCAGGATTTGAACCCCAGACATAGAGATAAGCATAACTGGCAACTGCCGTAACGTTGTTACTGACTCAGATCATCCTAATAACTGGTATAAGCATATAACGATTCTTGAGAGATTATTTTCAAGAAATTTTAACAGACTGTTCCTTAGAACATCGAATCAATCTCGAGGATCTCATTAGAGCAGATCAGAGAATGTGCATTCAAAGGGCTTGTAGAATTATTTGTACCCCACACTGGTTAGCATGTGGCATTAAAGCTTTTTAAAAGTGATAAATACACGTATAATCATGGATGATCGTTCTCACTAATTCACATAATTTAACTTCAATTTTAACACCATATGCCTAACTCATGTGATATAAAACGTTAGAATTTACACATGGCAGAGATCGATCAAGAATGAGTATTGCTAGATGATTTAAATTTACACTCAAGCGGACATGAAGAGAAAAAGGAAGATAAAGAAGAGTGGAGGCGTTATATAGGCCTACCAATACCATGGACCTGCCAGTAGGCAGTGCACTGAGAGAGATTACTTATAGAGATCCGAAATAAAACTTAAAATACTACTTTTTAATTAAACACTTTTAACTAATGTTACCAATTAATGACTACTTATTTCTTGTAATGCTTTAACTCCACAAAAAGATATGGATCGATAAAGTAAATATCAATATAAATAAAGTGACGTCAACCAAATGTTAACGAATTGTGCAATGTAATCATACAAGAAAGCGGTGAAATCAAATATAGAAAGCAAATTTGTTTAATTAAGCAAATCTACTAATAATAATAATAACACATATTATAGTGAAATGATCAACTATATTGATATCTATCACTTTTAATACCACATGTTAAATCCGTTAGGCAATTTTGTCCATTTTCCGTGTAGACAGTCCAGTGAATGGCCGAGATTTTACTCTCAGATCAGCGCGGCTGGGATTCGAACCTTCAATAATAGTAACAATAACAACAATTAGAGTGCTACAGTCATCAATGACAACATCGTGCACTATTGAGACAAAATCAAGCCGGCGAGCAAAAAAAAAGGTCCAAAAACGGTGCAAATTCCAAAATCCAGAAATTCAGTCCAAAGTAAGAAAGAAAAAAAAGAAAAAAGTAAAGTTCACCTCATGGTCTGTCATTTAAACTTCATGGCGTTATTAACACCTCTAACCATTACGCTAATGAGACATTTAAATGGACATACTGTACATTTAGCAACAACAGCAGTTAGAGTGTTACAGTCTTCCATGAAAACATCGAGGATTATGCATTAAACGAGAAATATGAACTATGGAAAATTAGAGACCTTCAATAACCCCCAAATATTGTCTACACTAGTGTCTACTTAATGGACTACCAGCCTCTTACCTGGGCCTACCCAGGGGGACATGAACTCTCTCGCCTCCAATTAGCCTTCGCGGCTTGGGACACTAGCCAACCTGAGGGGCCCCCTTACCTATCCGGTAGGGAGTCAGTAAGAGGAAGGATCATTGAGACTCGATCCTTTATGAGAACTACACGTTGTACACCGCATAGACCCATCGGAGCGGCCCTCCTGGGAACCTACTCATACGAACCAAGTAGGCCCCCGGCCCCAACTTGTTTCTACTGTATCAAGCTTCTCCTTATATACATCGCTGTCGATCGATCTCAAACGTTTCTATCGAATCACAGCGCTTCTTCGCTTACCTAAGTTACGACGCAGCTGCGTCACTTTGAAAATTCCCTTCGTAATAATCTAGCTATAGCAACCTATAACCTCGGCTTATATCATCTATTATAAATCTTTGGAAAAACCCTACGGGTCTTATTATTTATAAATAATTGCTCTATAATATCTGCATTCTATCTAAAATATATTTATTTCTTAATATATAAATTGTGAACAAGGCGTGTTCATTACAGATAGATATCAATGTAGTTGATCATTTCACTATAATGTGTGTTACTTTTTAATCTCTTAATCTTAACATAATGGAGAAGATAGGACCACTGATCTGAAGTACTTTAAATGACTGTAGGCCTAATCATGGAGACAACCTGCACATGTTCTCCAGATTTGAAACCATTAGATTATCATTAGGGAAAAATCAAAAGTTATAGTAGTCTTGCTGAGCACGAAATCACAAGATGTCAATCAAGAAGAAGAAGCATTACGGGCTAAGATGTTAGTACTCAGCCGTAAAGCCACGCTCAAGAAAAGACTGTAGTCATGCATTGTACGTGGTTGTATGCAGACATTTCGAACAGCTCGGAACAGGTACTTCGTTAGTATTGTAAAAATAAGATGACTATACGATCCTTTAAGCTTCAGTTGTAGGTGCAATAAAATCTAGTAATTAAAATGGGTCTAATAGAGAAATTTAGAATGTTGAATGTCTCAATAGCGTAGGGGTAACGTCATGAAGTTTTAAATGAGATATCATGAGGTGAATTGAACCCTAATCCCAGGTGCGCTGATCTGAGAGTAAAATCTCAGACATTCACTGGACTTGTTACACGGAAAATGATCTAAATTAACTAACGGTTTTAAGCATGTGATATTAAAGTGATTGATATCAACATAGTTGATCGTTTCACTATAACGCGTGTTTGCCTGTTATATATTTATTGACCTGACTCATGCTCTTACCCGATCCTTGATTGTTGCTGGTGAAACACTGGTAGAGACCATCTTCCATTAACTTAACACCTCTGAAGATCAGCTTGTATACTCTGTCAACCTTGCTGGTTGCATGTAAACTATCGCTGCATTAAACAACAGCCTCGTCCTTCTGCCAGCGGAGGGCGGGTCTAAGACAACCCCGACTTGAGCCTTGATAACTGTTTTGTTCCCGGGTTAGATATTCACTCCCTGTTTCTCAGTTATAAAGAGAGGTAGATCACCCTGCATGTTTCGGTCTCGACATAATGCAATGCCATCGATGGTGAGGAGCTCAAAGAGTTCAGGGACATCAAGCGACAACACGCGACGATTGACACTTGTTTGTGACCTGTCAACTAAGAGACAAATTCAGCAGAACTCGGACATACAGCACTACCATTAAATATTTTTACTTTCTTCTTCTTCAACCCCGCCATACAACTCACTCTATTTGCAATCTGATGATTGTGGGAAGCGGAACAATGAAAAGGTTTATGGGATTCATCGAGAGTAGAATCGGTTAACCCGGTCAGTTCCTTGACATATGAGAACCAAGGGATGTAGGGTAGATTTATGAGGGGACTTAGGGCTCCCGAGTTACGATACTCTAGAAGAAAACAGAGATCATACCTAAGGATCTTAATTGATTCAAAGATTTTATACTTGCAAATGCTATTATGCAAATTGTCATGAACAGCCTTAATGCCTGTTCGTCCTCGAGCGGTTGCCTACATCTGTACTCGCTCTCCGGCCGGCAGTGCTTCAAGACGTCAGCTTTTTCGTCGAATGTTTTACTAAGGGTACCGCTTGTCAGGATGAACCGAGTTGCTGCGTCTTGGGATGATACTTCTTTCTCGGTATCATCCGTCTCGATAGGCCTTTCTTGTTCATTCTCGACAGAGTAGGCCAGGGTCCAACCCCCCTTGCCTACTTCGTTATTGGGTTCTCGGGAACCCGGTGCACAGCGTCGACGCTGGACCGAGTCAGGAGGGGAAGCGTACTCCACGTCTTCTACGTATTTAGGCGATGACAGTTGAATTTCTGCCATGCTCCCTTGGTAGATTCTATTCCGTAATATACGTGATTCTCGGGGCGAAGTGATATGGTGACCCGAACCGGGAGTGGAATCGTACTTTTCTGCGTTATTTTTGGCGATTACGGTTTGAGTTTCTGCCCTGCTTCCTAGTTTTACAAACTGGTATAGCAGATAATTATATGACTGGTTGTTTTAACTGCGACGAACTTGATCTTCTTTACCCTATTAGAACTTCGAACTCGACCCCGGAAATGCCGTGGACTACCAGCCTCCCACCTGCAGAGACACACTCGACCCAGGCGCTTAGCAAATACCGCAGAGACGGACTCGACCCGGGTAATGCCGTGGAGTACCAGCCTCCCGCCTGCAAAGACACACTCGACCCAGACGCTTAGCGAATACCCGCAGAGACGGACTCGACCCGGGTTTCGCTGTGGACTACCAGCCTCTTACCTGGCCCTACCCAGGGGGACGCCAACACCACAATACAACAAATCGATACAACAACAAGACAAATACCGGGGGCTACAAGCCTAAGCTAACAAGCGAGCTTGAAGGCTTTCGGCTAGACGAAGACTAGATTTCTGTATACTAATCGTACTTTTGCCTCGGGATTGGGATATTACGTACTATCCTTCCTCGGTTCCCATTTCTTTCGCGTAGAAGGTTCTGGCCTCCCTGAGTTACTGCGCAGACGAACCACGCAGAACCCAATCTGATTTTGTATGTATCGACGGCCGCTTTATATACTACTCGAGCGATCGACTTCAGCCAACCACAGCACTTCTCGCATAGTCGATTTACGCGCCAGCTGCGTCACTTTGGAAATACCCTGCGTAATAAACTAGCTATACCCACCTATAACCTCGGCTTATATCATCTATTATAAATCTTTTTAGGAAAAATCCCTGCGTCACCCATTATTTATAAATAACTGCTGCATTAATCTGTTTTCTTTCTATAATGTAGATTTCCTAATATATAAATTGTGAACAAGGCGTGTTCATTGCACGAATGATAAATGGACTTTATCTCTTCGCCTTCCCACTTAAAGTATGGTGTGCCTCAAAGCTCCGTTCTTGGTCCTGTCCTCTTCAACCTCTGTACAGCACCCTTAAGCTCTCTGATCTCTTCTCATTCTCTTGATCTTGAACTATAAGGTGATCAGTGGCGGATCCAGGGGGAGCCCAGGTAGCCCGTGCCAACCCTTAGGCCCGACGAGAAAAATTTTAAAACTATATTTTTATGTTTCTCTGGCAATTTCTATGTGTAAATATGTTTGTAAGGGCAGTGGATGAGGGGGGGGGCGGGGGGGGGGGGTAAGGGTCCATGTATATGGTATACTAGGAGCTCCGTGTAATGGAAGGGAGTCCGAAAAATATTGACCATTACACTAGCTCTCAATTTTCACATTAACCATTGTATAAGATGAAAAAAGGGTGCCAGTAAAATATGGGAACTAGATCTGTTCCGGTGCAGTGGTGCAATGGGAGGAGCTTAAGCCTCCCCCACGCCAAAATTATGACACTTTTGTAATTAGTCCAGGTCCGATGAGTTTCTTCGGAGGTGAAAAAATTAACCTACTTTTGAAAGCAAATGCAGGATTTTATGCAATTTAGGTTTTCCTCTCATTTTAGTGCGGGTATGAGTGGTGGGGGGAGGCGGATAAGATACACTTAATCTACGAGCCGAGCGAAGTAGATAAAACATTTTGAGACCACCCCCCCCCCAGCATTTTTCTGGTTGCGTTAATGTCTCAAAGAAGGCGGGTCGTAAGCAAAAAATATGTACATTCTCAAAAAAATTCGGGCCCCCTTAAAAATTCCTGGATCCGCCACTGAAGGTGATGGCACTCAAATTTACACTTGTTTTACCTCAAACTCATATTCTCATGCTGAAACCCTCCTGCAGCAATCTTTTCAATCCATATCCTCTTGGATGTCTGCTAATTTCTTAGCACTTAATCCATCTAAGACTGAATTCTGGTGTGGAACACCTCAACAGCTTCTGAAGCTGAAATGGAAAAATATTTCGTTATTATCCAAGAGGACCCTTGGATGTCTATAGGACTATAAGACATCCATCTTGAATGTCTTTTAGTCGTAAGCAAAAAATATGTACATTCTCAAAAAAATTCGGGCCCCCTTAAAAATTCCTGGATCCGCCACTGAAGGTGATGGCACTCAAATTTACACTTGTTTTACCTCAAACTCGTATTCTCATGCTGAAACCCTCCTGCAGCAATCTTTTCAATCCATATCCTCTTGGATGTCTACTAATTTCTTAGCACTTAATCCATCTAAGACTGAATTCTGGTGTGGGACACCTCAACAGCTTCTGAAGCTGAATGGAAAAATATTTCGTTATTTTAGGATGTTACACTATCACCATGCAGTTTCTTCTGTGAGAAATCTCGGTGATAAACACCTGACCTTCCACGAACACATAACTAAAACTTCACACAAGTATGTTTCTTCCTTATCCGTGATCTTCGTCGAATATGTCCATGTCCAAATTACAATTGGTGCAGCTCTTGCGCAGTCCAAGTTGGACTGCTGCAATTCCCTGTTTTGAAATCTCCCTGGCTGTGAGATTGATCGGGTATAGTTTGTTCAGAATCCTCTTGCAAGAGCAATTTTTTGTAATTCCATGTAGGCTACTCATTTGCACATATTACGCTTATTTTCAAATCTTTGCACTGGCTATATAGATTAACGAGGTATTATTAATAAAACAGCTTAGTTAACCTAAAAGTCCATCACCACCCCTGGACAAACTTTTATGTCGCACTTGATTAAAATGATGAAGCTTGCTGCTACTCGGTTTCTTGTGAGACCTAGCTTGCCTTCATGTTCTAAGCTATCTAATCGTTCGAATTTTCCAGCACGCTGCATCTAAAATCTGAAATTCTCTTCCATTCAATCTTCGAAAGTCTTCGTTTAAATCACATCGGCCTTTGCTTTCCTATGAGCTGTTCCATAGGCAGTTGAAGATCTATCTTTTCCATTTCTCTTTTCCATTCATGCAGTGTTCATGCATGAGTTTCGACAAACCTCCTTTTCTTTAATTCCTTTTACCATGGACTGATTTTTGGATTTTGGAATTTGCACCATTTTGGGACCTTCTTTTTGCTCGCCGGCTTGATTTTGTCTCAATAGTATTTGATGTTGTCATTGATGACTGATACTCTTATTTTTATTGTCATTAGTATTATTTACTTTATCGACGCATTTGGCTGGCTGAACAGTGTTGACAAGTACGTTTTCATATAGGTAACGTTGTCATTATTTGGTAAACAAGAAAAGTGGTAAACAATAAAATATTATAATATAAAATTCATTATATTAGGAAGAAATGTGTTAAAATCTTGGCATTTGGTAAGAGTAACTCCTAGTCTAAGTAATTTTTATACAGATTTCGTAACTTTTAGTTTAGAACAAAAGTATGGACGGAATTATTAAAATTCTTTTTAAACTTGGGCTATTTGGATATATTACAGCTTTGTTGAAATTTACCCGTTGAACTTTAAATACACTGAAAAGAAAATATGATAATATGATATTCTATAATATCTGTCGCTTTTTTAATATTACGTGTTTAACCCATAAGCAGTTTAGTCAATTATCCATGATTATTTGAAGCAGTTTATTTAATTATCCTATGAATATCCAAGCTTTAATTCTCGGATCAGCTCTACTGAAGCGTTGATGTTACTTAGCAATGCTCATTTAAAAGTTTATTTATTAGTCATTTTAAATTTGGATGACGTTACCTAATACACTGAGCTATTTAGAAATTCCATGCAGTTTAATTTTCATCTGGAATTTACTGCCAACTCGATTTTACTGTTTTTATAGATCACCTTTATGCCTGATATAAAAGGTGCATGAGTTAGCCAATGAAAACAAAATAAAAAGTAAAAGAAACGGTTTGAGTCAACCCCGAATATCAGATTAATAATTTTAAATGAGTATCCTTCCTTTTCGTGCACAATACTGAAGTACTGATCATTACTTCAGTATCATATTTGTAGAAAGGAAGATCATATGGCCATTTAAAATTTCTCGTCCGATTTGGTTTGTTTTACTTAATTTTTTTATTTTACCTTTTATTTTATACTGTTAACTGTTAAAAATACCTAGACAGCTTAAACTGAGATGAAAATTAGATCTATCGAGAGTCTTTAACTTGGATGAAATCCTGGAAGCTGGCCTCTTCTTTCCAGTTTGAATTTCGAAATTGGTAAAGTGCAACAAAATTACTAAAGTGTCATCCATGATAACATCTAAAATTCAGGAAAAATTGAAATATGTTTGAACTTTTTATCTGTTTCTGCCTTTTTTGTCAAACCTGACATTTCTCCCAAATCATTTGATCGTATTTTGCATTGTGGAGTCTCTGTTCAACTCACCTGATTGGCTTTGCACGATATTATGGTAAACGATAGCATCATGCTAATCAAGTATTCCTATCACATGGCATATTTTCAAATGGCTCAGTTTCTACACTTAATGGAAAAACTTCGAGGGGATATTCATTAACACATGTTTGTATGGGAGATATTGTAACAGCTAATTATCTATTGCTTTATAAAGAAGCTAGGTACTGCTGAGCATGCAAAATGTCTGTTGTTTAATAAATGCTCAAATATACACTCAGGGGTCACCTATATGGACCCTATTGTTATTATTCCATACCCTGTTTCAGATGTCACTGAAAATATCAAGTTCAGCTGTATATAACCTTTATCTTTGGCCGATTCTATTTTATAAAGAAATTTACAAGTTGTTCTGGATTAGATGAAAAGAGTCCTCAAATTTTTAAAATAGATTTTTGAGTATTATGAGATTAAATGTAAATAATGAATATTTCATGTTCCATCATACATGTGCAGAAAAAATGAACAGGTGTTGAGAAACAAGTATTACTAGCAGACTCTATCTGTTGCACACTGATATAATTCACCAATAGGTGAATTGAAGATAAACTATTAAGGTTATCCGGATCAAGACTATTTGGGGTAGACGATTCAAGATGGAAAAAGACGTGGACGTTCTTCAGCAATATAGAAACATCTCGAATAAACTTAAGAAGTATGAAATCTTGCTTGTTATACAGCTGCAAGTAGTTAGGCTCTAATATATTTTTATTTTTTCTTGAGCACATTCCATATCTTAGATTTCTGATTGAAACTAGATCTGATCTCTGCTGTTGTTATGATTAATTTTCATTTGTTAAGATATAATTATTTGTATTTTTACCCTTACCCCTTGAATTTTTCATTTGTTCTATCTTCTTTTTACAAAGATCATATGTATCCAATCTATATTATGCACTTTGATAATTATTGGGGTGCTGCAGACTTTCCAACTAAAATATTGTAGTGTAGACATTGTTTTTAAATGTGTTGTTAAAAACAAGTTCCTTGTAACCTTAAATCTGGCTTTGGGCAGAGATTAGTTTGTAATCTCTGGCCAAGTTTAAAGTTTTAAGTTTGATTAGTTTAAATTATTGCATACTAACCATGATAAAAAATGGTACTATGAGTTGTCAGTATTGTTAGGACATATGATACTGATCTATTGTAGGAGATTTCTGAAGAAACCAAATGTTGCGGAAGGCAGTGAACAGTTTGGTGAGAGTTTCTTTATTTTTTAATATTATGCAGATTATTATTAGGAGATTTGTTGACTTAAAATATTGACAAGTATGAAGACAATAACTGTTTAAATAGAAGTTAATAGAGCTGTCAGTCATTCAGAGAAACCTTACATCAATTGGTGAAGGTCTTTGTCTTGTTAAATGTCTATTTAAACATCTTACTATTATTATTGTCATTGCTACTTTTTATTATTATTTTCATCATCATTATTATTACTATTATTACTTATTATTACTAGTTTCAATTTATTGCTAGCGATTCTATTATTTTGTGACACAAAGATGAACAATACTGTGGGAAAATAAAGATATACATGCAAGTAGTCATCATCATCATCATCTTCACTTGAATCTCAGTTTAACGAGGATCGGGCTACATGTAGTGAGTAAATAATTAAAATGAAAGTCCCAATGGCTCAGTATGTAAGTGCGATTGGTAATGGTATGAGATTTTAAATGGCTGTTCCTGCGGTCCTGGGATCAATTCCCATATCGGCTATTCTCCTTTCAGTGTACCCCACTACACCTGATGTCTTGAAGCGAAAGCCTTTGGGCTTCTGACCTTGACGTTAAACCCACATTTATTACAAAAATAAATAAACAAATGAGCAATACGGATGTATGTTATAATCTTGATTCTCTTTAGTTTTATCTGAAATGCTCCACTCTTCTATAGTTCCTCTGAGATTCAACTTTTGCTGTAGTTGTTATTTAATGGTAATCAGGTGGTTGATGTGATGTTCTTAAATGATTCTAATTATAAGATGACATTAGCTGAAAATTAACCCTAACCTTTCAGCAAAACTGCAGTCTAGCAGGGTTTATCTATGGGCCCAGAAACCTCTAAATGTTTGTGGATTTCTGTCATGTATACAAATAGTAGGTTTTAATTCTATTAAGGCTTCAAGTTTTCATTCAGCTGAAATTGTTGTAATATATCTGTTAAGGTTTCATTTCTGTAGCAGCCGGTAGACTATAGATTCAAAAAACTCATTCATTTTTCATTGTAGTCACCGGATAAGCCAAACATATGTTTCACTGCACATGATGCCTTCTTTGAATTTTACGTAATGCTTTTTATAGTAAATTACCAATTCTGAAGAAATATTTTATTATAAACTGTAATAAGCATGATGTTATTAATATTTTAGGTGCTCTAGCAAAACTTCTTAGAATGCAAGAATCGTCACAATATGCTGGATTTTGCAACCTTGCGCAGGCCAGGTATGTGTAAAGATAAACATATTTTCCTCGTAACCTCATTACGTACATAAATATGCTGAGTTTTAAAAAGCTTTTGATCAAAAGCTTATGTTCTTTTATGATCTCTGTTCCTGAGACAGTAGGAATTTGTATTCTAAACTCTATTTTTTGTTCTTTGTCGAACTGGTTGACCTAGAAATGCATTGTCGTAATGCTTGACCTAGATGCGAGCACTCTCTGTCTAATTGGTGTGCCGAAGCTCAAGCTCTCAGGGAAGCTTGTTCCTATTTCTTGGAGGCAGAACACAGCGTGATCGACTACAACTGTCCAAGCTTTCAGGAACATCTGCTGGCCGCTATCAACTGCTGCAGTCATGCCATCAGGGTATGTCAGTTGCATTTCTTAGTATCTACGGACTCTTTTGCCCTTGTTAGCTTCTCAATCGGTAATTTATTTGAAAATAATGAAGTTAGAAATTGGGCGCTTAATGCGCTAGTTAAACTGCAGAGAGAGTAAGATACAAACTGTGTAATTCAGAAATCTTTAAATTAATGTCTAAATGACTAATTTGTTCTTTGTCTAATTAAGATTGTAAAAAGTAGTGCTATACTGCCCATTTTATCAACATATATGAATTCAAATTGTGATAAATTTATTGCTTATAAATTTTCTAATTTAAATAAATAATAATTAGTAAGAATTATTAGTCTAGTCTGCTCAAATTTCTTCAATGAAAGGAGAACAGAATTATTAGTTAGTGTGTCAGACTTAGTATACTTAGGGGAGGGGAATGGCGTTACGGTTATAGTGTTCGTCTCGGACGCAAGTCTCCTTGGTTCAAAGTCCAGATCAGTCAGCAAATGATGGATGCTCATTTGGGCCAGCGGAAGGATAATCATGTGTCAGAGCTTTATGCCAGCTATACGATGAACCATAGAAAGGATTGAAGTAGTAGCCTTCCAGAACCTTTAAAGCTGTCTAAATGATTCTTTAAAAGAGCATGTAGGTGCCTTCTGACCCAGTACTGTTAGTATTATAAATAAATTTTTCCAGAGATCTTTAATGTTTCCAAAATTTGAGTAGTGCAGCCCAGCAATTGTAGGTGGCATAATCAGCCTTGCAAGTACTATCAAGATCAATATTATGTATATTTATTAAATACTCATTTAATAATTAACATAATTGAATAATTAAATTAATCATAAATAAGTAAGTAGTCGAACTGGGATTCAAGAGAAGCTGAGGATGGCGATTATTTTAACAATTGCAGTAAATTACAATGGTAATGAATAAGTTTTAATTAATTATAGATCTTCATATAGAGTAAATGTTTAGTGGAGTTATTTTTACCTCAAAATTGTGATAAAAGTTTGGTTGCCTAGTTGCTTGAGTCTTTAGAAGCAGTTGCAAGAGATCGTAGATATAGGGGAGCATATTGAGACATGATACGAAAATTCCTAAAGCTTATGTAAAACAAATTGTGAATAATGGAATGTGATCACTGCAGTATTCATATATAGCAATTTCTGTTAATTTCATGGTACCTGTAATTTTTGACAATGCAACAAGT
This sequence comes from Enchytraeus crypticus, assembly GCA_905160935.1. Classification (NCBI taxonomy): domain Eukaryota; kingdom Metazoa; phylum Annelida; class Clitellata; order Enchytraeida; family Enchytraeidae; genus Enchytraeus; species Enchytraeus crypticus. The sequence continues at coordinate 1,120,073 of CAJHZI010000518.1, read as the reverse complement.
TATTTCTGTCTATGGGTGTTTAGGTGTATCTGGAGAACAAACAAACTTCTCTGGCTTCCTGTGTATCCATTCAGCTTGGAGATATCTTAAAGGTACCTTTCTTAATAATTTTGTGTAAAACACATCTACAATATATTTGTGTGCAGCTTGACTTCGTCCTCAGAGTTGATACAGGCCTGAAGCTCTAATAGTGGCAGGCTGTCATTTTCAGACAGAGAACTATCACTGAAAGTGAATTTTTCAACTATACTATTTTAATTGGTCATAGTTAAGTTCAGCTGTTCCTGTACTAATGTTTGATTGATATATTTATTAAGTTCAATATATTTGTGATTATGTTCTTATTTATTATTTTTTGTTTTTTGTGTTTATGTTCCTTTTCTTTTACTTAGTTATTCAACTGACAAGCTCTCACATTCTCTCTACTTTAGACTTTTGGCTCGGCTTTTCTTTGTGAAAATAAAATAATGTTATTGCAGAAATACTGAGCCTAATGTAATTTACTCCTTATCTACTTGGGCTGACAGTAATAATTTAATTAAATGTGATTACTCTCTAGAGTAACAGGTTTAATGGTGTGGACTGAGATCGTATTTTATAAATTTTTTTATATTGATGAAGGCTTAACTTTCATTTTTCTTTCAAAGAAATATAGCATAATATTGCATCGATGTCTAGCCGTGATTAACAAGGTTACGGAGAAGGTCGGGCAAAGGAAGGCCATTACTTTTTTTCTTTGTCCAGGTCGTCTACTATTTAAACCGAATTGAATGACATGTAAGTCAGCTTTTGATAATAGCCAAATACTTTCTTAGTTTAGGATCATACTTAAGATCAACTGGCTCGTTAAGAGTGCATTGATTGAATACACTGCTTGTTCCTGCTGGCAGAGTTCATGGTTACGAAATAGTTATTTTAAGCTGTCCGGTATGAGTTTTCAGAGTAAAAAACGCCGTAGAGCTGATGCTAGCGTTAGTTTCACCTCTCGCAAGCGATATCAGTGACGGGAGGGCGCAGGATTTGAACCCCACACTCATAATGATTCGCAATTGGATATCTTACCGTCATCGCCACTGGCTTCAGCTAGAGTGTAATGTTAGAGTCTATGCTATGCATTTAATTGACAGGACATTGGACAACCTGGTGAGGCTGTGCAGCATTATCAACGAGCTGTAGAAATTCAAGTACAGGTAAATGTTTGCCCGCGTCTCCCATTGGCTCGTACCACCTAGCATTGAAGCTTGGAATTAAAATAATCTCTCTCTCTCTCCGAACTCGCACCTTAATCATTGCTCCCCATTCTTGCAGTTTCTTATAGGAATTCTACCGAATTAGTGATGGGGGAGTAGGATGTTATGTAGATATCACCACATCAAGCCGGAAAAATCTAGTTTCACTATATATAAAATTAGAGGTCCAGAAAGACCTTTCATGTGACTCTATTCCCGTAGAAATCAAATTTTTTATCGATAAAATCTTGAAAAACTGGAATCATGCTTCAATGGATTTCAATGTCTCCTCTTTTGATCTTCGTCCTGAGAACTTGAGTCGTCTACACAACCTTCAACAGAAGTCGACATCTGTTGAATTGTTGAAATGTGACTCCAATTTTCTGGAGTCCACACAGATCAGTTTCACAATCCAGATGCTTATCGGGCGAAGCATCCTTGTTTTCCTAAACTATACAAGCGTCCTGGTTTTTATGCGCTATAAGTAGTTCAAACTTTTTCTCACGCACGCCGTGCAAATTGGAATGTTGTTTGAATTTCTTCCACACGGCCACAATGCAATCACTCTGTGATTCGTGACTTCATAAATGGATGAATAAATGATTTTATTAAACGCTTATTAACTACAGCGTCATTTTAACTCGTATGTAAATGTTATTTTTGATGGCTTCATCGCCATCTAGTCGTATCAAAATTTTTAGTTTTTGCTTAAACTTTTTTGTGACTACTTTTTTGTGTTTGGTACCTAGGAGTTATACTAAAGCTGACTAATGATTATCCGCACATTCTGTTATAGAATCCACTTCTAAGCCTGGAGGCTCTTGAGAACATCGTATCAGTCATGATCGTTACCAGTAAGTAGACAAAGCATGTCCTTCATCAGTTGTAAAATAAAGGTCATTTTTATTTTCTTGAATAGTCATCATACATGACAAATTTGTATGTGTGTATAATATACGCAATCTACATATATATGTAATGGTTTAACTCTTTTCCTCCTCTGAGGTTGAAGTCAGGGACACACATACATCACTTAGCATGTTGTCGCAAGTAAGTAGGCCTAATATTGCTTAGTATTTATGTATGTCTGGGTGTGTTTCACGTTGCGTTGGAGCTGTTGAAGACCAGATAACCATAAATTTTACATATTGTACGAGACGACTAAACCAGAAGTGTGGAGGCGCACTGAAACTAGCAATAAATAGGCTGCGTTAAGATGTGGACAAAGCATTGCTTTTTTTGTAGGGGTTAACACGTTTATCGATGTAGTACTCCTGCTGAAGCATAAGAGCCCACTATGGGTAGAAGTATTAACATTGAACTTGCCATTTTATAGAGCGCTTAAGAGAAAGACGCATTTATGTCTGTATTGATGGGGTAAGAGAAAGGGTTACACTTTTAGGGAGAAATCTTCAGTCGCGTTAGGGGTGGGAAATTTTTGCCCCTATATCGTTGTATTTATCCTAGGTATTCGTAATTTCGTATCACAGTATACTATGTAGTCTGTAGCTATTAATGAAAGGAATTTGTGACACTGTAGCTATTAATGAAAGGCATTTGCGTCACTGTAGCTATTAATGAACGACATTTGTGACTGTAACTATTAATGAAAGACATTTGTGACTCTGTAGCTATTAACGTAAGACATTTGTGACACTGTAGCTATTAATGAAAGGCATTTGTGACACTGTAGCTATTAATGAAAGACATTTGTGACACTCTGGCTATTAATGAAAGGCATTTGTGACACTGTAGCTATTAATGAAAGGCATTTGCGTCACTGTAGCTATTAATGAACGACATTTGTGACTGTAACTATTAATGAAAGACATTTGTGACTCTGTAGCTATTAACGTAAGACATTTGTGACACTGTAGCTATTAATGAAAGGCATTTGTGACACTGTAGCTATTAATGAAAGACATTTGTGACACTCTGGCTATTAATGAAAGGCATTTGTGACACTGTAGCTATTAATGAAAGACATTTGTGACACTGTAGCTATTAACGAAGGACATTTGTGACACTGTTTTCTGTGTGGATGATTGTTGATAGAAGACTACGAAGGAGCTCTCGATACGCTGACTGCTATGGAGGATCTCACGCACACGCTACACCCTGACACAGTTAAACTCGTAGGAGCGTATCGTGACGTCCTGACACGCTGTGAAGTCACTAGAGTTCTACTTTTGCTACTGCTGCAGGTCGAATGCATACAATATCTGATGTTAATTGTTGACTTTGCTATTTTTATCGTTCTGTCCATGTGTACCTAGTGTAACCTTTCCTATATGTCTAAGATTTAGCGTGGGGTGATGAGTCTGACGTTATGCTTATTGATCATATATATTATATATATATATATATATATATATATATATATATATATATATATATATATATATATACATGTACATATACATATATATATATATAACCCAAGCGAGATGTTATGTATAAAGTGTCTTTTTCTGCTCATCAATTATTCGCTGTAACGATATACGAGTATCGCAATATATTTGTAAATAATCGTGGCAGGGTAGTAAATGTCTTATAACTAAGATTATGTTCAACCTTATTTATCTCACACTGGTTCTGATTTTAGGATTTTTGTAAAATAGTTCCTTCAACGAATTATATTCCAAAATCTAACTTTGGGAAAGTTAGATTAAGTTGTATAATGTAGTTACAGCGTTTTCAAGATTTAATCTTCGCCAAAACGAAGTCCTATAATAAAATTCTGTTCCTCATTTAATGAGATTAATTATTTATACTAGCCATTTAGCATAACTGTAGTTTTCTAGCTATTAATTCTTATGTATTAGTGTTAAACATTTGTAATCAATAAAGATAATTCATTATTACTTGCAGCCTACACCACAGCGCATAAAACCTAAGTACGCTCAGATACTGGAGAAGTATGCATGGCATGCGAAAGATGAAGACATTGTAGCAAGCTATCTGACAGAGGATCTCTTTCTACTGCTACAGTCTCTTGTGGTAACTTATACCCTTTAGTAGTGTACGTAGTACACAGCTAGATGGATGGTCACTTCAAGAAATAGCAATAAATAACTAACTTTCTTATGACAGTGGTCAATCAAGTCCTTCGCAAATCAGTCACTTCATTATCGCAAAGATTTTGTCTTTTATACTTAGAAGCTGGTAAAGCTAAAGTTTACGTCAGTTTCCTCACTCGAAGGCAATGTCAGTGAAGGACGAGCCCAGAATTTGAACTTCGCACATACTGATCCGCGGTCGAATAGCTTAACGACATCGCCACTGGCTCCAGCCAAATGATAAAACGATACCTTTGTTCAATGAAAAATACTAATTTAGTTTCTGAAGATTCGTGTATGATTTATTAATTATAGTCATTCGATATGTCAGCAAAATGCCCTAATAAATCAGTTCACTTGTATTGCCGGCAGCTTTTCAGTGGTGTTTGCTTTAAAAATAGTTTAGTCTTTACGACCATGCTCAGCTGTCCACATCGCTTGAACGTGATCAGTATTAACATCATACATTTTCATTAAACCTTAAGTGCCTCTAACCTATTGTCGCTTCAAATGTGAATATCGACTGCATTTCTCCAGCAATATTCTACTTATCCCTATTTCACGAGATATGGTAGCGTTGCGTGTTGTAGATATTGCTCTTATTATTGTCATTCTACTGGATGGTTTAAGTAGGACGGATGGTTTAAGTAGGACGTGGTTGTTGTTGTACAGATGGCTTGCCAGGGTAATGACGTGGAGTCGATGAAGAGTCTACAGACAGAACTGTGGTCAGAGTTGAGCATAGAACAGAATCACGTCATACATCTCATTCTAGAGCGGCTCATTCAACCAATCAATGACTGTCACATTACCAATCAAACATAGTAATCGAATGTTACATAGTCTATTATATAATTATATGAGACATTTGTAATAATGACACGCTGTTGTTAATATTCTCAATAATTATCTCTTATTAATTATTTCTTCGCTAACTCACACTCGACTAATATGTACTGCGTTAAAATCAAATTATTGTATAGCTGTTCACCTATGTTTGTGTGATCTGATCGATATTCTGTTGAACATGGCGTTATTTAATTATTGATAATTATGTAACTTGTACAGATTAATCCTTTGAAGTTGCAGAAATCAATAGCTATTAGACCCCGATTGGATAAATCTGACTGGTTGTGAAGACAGGCACGACAGTGTCATAAGGAGACACCTTGCAGCGGGCTCATCTAGGTTTACCTCAGCTTTTCGCTGATAGCTTCTGATTAAAAGAAGATAACACCGTAGGTCCGTAGATCTATCTTCTATTGTTGTAATTACAGTTACACGCTTCAGTTGTACTATGAGTAGCACATGTGATGCATAATACTGTATCCTGACTCTAGCTAAACTGGAATTCATTTCGTTATGAAATTCTAATCGTCCGTAGGCGAGGTGTTTTGCTACAAGCTCACCGAATTTTGTGGTTATATTCTGAATAGGACCGAAGTTATCCATGTTTTAGTACAAAAATGGATTCTTTAAATTGATATGACATTATAGTTGAAGACTTCATACCTTATCACTTACAAATTAGGCTAGCTCCGCGCGACAATGTGCAGACGCAAATGACGACCAACCAAAGCAGCAGTCAGACTAGAGTGAGGGATGATCCAGTTCTCAATGAGAAATAAATATATAAAAAGTAAATATTAAATAAATGAGCATGAAATATTAAAATATCTTAGGTGCATTCGATAGAGAAGACAGCATGATTCTCACAAACGAGAGATTCCATCGTAAAATGATTCAAAGACTCTTTATATCCGAATAATCATATTCATCACTTTTATAGTAAGTAGCATCTTCAATCTCAGCAAAACCTCCCAGAGGTTCAGGCTTCAGTTTGGAATGAGACCTCCACAGCAACAACAAACCAGTTGTTAGAACAAGTACAACGAGTGTCTGCATGACGAACAGCAGCGACTCGCATTTATTCGCTGTTTTCTTGTTCATATTTTTAAACCATGCCTTCTTCACGTCGACGGCTTTCCTTCTGGTGCTCTTGACTTTTCCAGGTCCTATGAAAGCAGTTGTTGGCAGCTCGTCGTGGACTGGCAGTGCTGCTAATGCACTCCTAGCTGCTTTATTTGTGCTCGGTGTCAGGTCGTCATCGGTTTTCTTGGTCTCGATTACTTTTCTGAAAGACATTGAGATATTCTTCAAACACATGACGTATTGTTTGAACTTGTTTAGTTTCGGTGCTGGTCGATCTTCTAGATTGTAGACTCGCTGAAGAAGTCCAATCAGCATAAGAGTTGCTGTGGAGAGCATGATAACCACCAGCACGTATATGCCTGTGCATATAGAAATATAATATATATGTAAATAGAAATATATAATTAAACATCATGTGTATGTCCCATTCGGAGAAGACTAGGGAGCTGAGGTGGTTCAGATCCCAGTTTATTCTTTAGAATTATCCAATCGTGTCTTAGCTGCAAATACAATGTGAACTTTAATATTACAGTTTTTTAACCAGCTTTCAAATGCTTCACAGCCACTTTCCTTATCACCGTTAGAGACATAGAATATTTTACTGTAATATAATAAACATCATCATCAACAACAGCAACAGCACAATCAATAACAACAAAATCAAGCCTTACTTAGTTATATTGGGAGCACTACATATATATATATATATATATATATATATATATATATATATATATATATATATATATATATATATTATATATATATATATACACAGACTGGGGCAAAAAATAAATAATCCCCTAACGAAATCTCAATAACTTCAACAAAACTCAAAATATTAGTACAACATTTTTTGAGCTTCTAGAGGAGGAATGTCTGCATGTATCCTGCAATTTTGATGAAAATCTTTTGAGCAGTAACAATATTACAGCGTTTCTACGAAAAAAGTGTAAAAATCATTTTTAACAAGGCTTATTTCATCAAAAGTCTTCATAACTTCGACAAAACTAAAAATAGTTTTACAAAATTTTCGTAGCGTCTAGAGAAGGAACTTCTGCAAATATTCTGCAAATTTGGAAAAAATATACTCAGAAGTAATATTCGGAGAAACGCTGTATTTTTATACAGCGTTTCTCCGGAAAAGCAAGTGTTAAAATCAATTTTAACAAGGCTAATTTAAGCAAAAGTACCAGAAATTTTCTTCAAAAGTTAGGTATAATTTCGACAGAATAAAGAATTTTAAGCACCTTTTATTGGAGCAGCTAACAAGATAGAGAAGGCTTAAATTCCACTACTTAAGTAAACGGCCCTTTTCAGGGTCGTTATTGACCTAAAAAGGAACAACTGATATTTCAAAAAGCCTTGTTAAAATTGATTTTTGCACTTTTCTCGTAGAAATGCTGTAATTTCGTAACAACTGAAAATATATTCTCCAAATTTGCAGGTTATACGCAGAATTTCCTCCCCTAGAAGCTCCGAAAATTTTGTAAAGATATTTTGAATTTTGTTAAAGTTATTGCTATTTCGCTAGGGGATTATTTTTTTTACGCCCAGTCTGTATATATAGTCTATATGTATACATACATACATACATATATATATATATATATATATATATATATATATATATATATATATATATATATATATGTGTGTGTGTGTGTGTGTGTGTGTGTGTGTGTGTGTGTGTGTGTGTGTAGTAGGCCTACTGATAAATATATAGTACTGACAATGCGCGTAGATAATTAAATAAAATAAACAATATGAAGTAGGTGGTGGTGTTATTACGTAACAATCTAGTTGTCTTAGTAAAATATAATAACTTTGAATTGAATACAATCTTGCACGCAGATGACTTGAGCTTACCTACCAAGTAAGGGATGTAGTCAGACGACATGGGTGTGATATCTTGTATAGTGAGAAGATCGACAATCAAAGCCATGATGAGTGTTATCTGATAGGTTAGCTTTTCTTCACACTCGTGAGGCATCAGAAGCACGAGGAATGACAGGAGAGACTTTAAGAAGATCGGTATCAACAGGTTTAATATGTAATACAACGGTTTTCTCCTCAAGTATAAAACTACTATGTACTTCTGAACGTCATCTTTTGTTGTGTATTGCTATATAAAATGTATACATAAAATTTAAACAAATTTTGCACAGATATTTATACAATATCTATATCGTTTAAGAATACCACATTTTTAGTTTTAGTATGGTATCGGACAATGACAGATTAAGGATTTTTCAGGAGAGTGCTGAAATATTTTCCGATATAGTCCAAAATGTTTTGCTCACACGCTTTCTCTGGGACAGAGTTCAAATTGTTTTAGTTACACCCTTTTTCACTCTTATTTACATATTTACATACAAATAGCCACGAACATATTGAAAATCTACACTGTGTTATTATAACTGATACCCCATATTACAATAAAGTACCCCAATTAAGTACCGCAATACCCCATTTTACAATAAAGTCATATGGAGTTCACCGATGTTCTTGAAATTGAATAATATCATTCTGCCAAAAGATAGAGATATTTCGTTTGAATATCTTCAGTAACGTACAAGTTATAGTTTGGCGAATAGGAGTGGGGTCAGATTAGAAATTTCCAGTACAGGATTACGAGCGTGTTACATGCAGCGTAAAATTATCTCTAGAAAATAATAGCGAACACGTAACGTAAAATTTGTGCTAATACTATTTTGAAGAGCAATCATTTCTTTTCAAAACAACGTAAAATGAGAGCTGATATATTCTTAATTAATTACCAAAGTTATTAAACTCTTAATGCATTGCATACCTGGCTATAGCTGCTATCACGCGCTGACGGTCATTAGGCCTACATTGTAAGTGGGCTAGGCGGGAGATCAGCTGCCGTGAGACGATGAGAGAGCAGCTACTATACATGTAGCTGTGCCCTCTAGCGCTACAGTTAAATTGACATATTCGTTAATTTTCTTCATGCATTAAAAGTTCGGTAACTTTGTCGATTAAAATAAAATATTATATCAGCTCGTCGTATTGAAAAAAGATTGCTCTTCAAAATAGCAATTTAGCAGAAATTTTGCGTTAAAGGTTCGCTATTATTGTTTTATTAGATAATTTTACGCTGCATGTATCACGCCCGTAATCTAGTATTGGAAATTTACTGTCTGACCCCACTACTACTCGCAAAACTATAACTTTCACGTCATTAAAGATATTCAAACGAAATTTCTCTATGTTTGATAGAATTGGCTGCTGGTTAAGTATTGAAAATTTCAAGATGTTTGCCTAATTCTGACTCAAAACATAATAATTTCAGAGATGAATATTTAAAGAACAAGGTTAGCAATTCGAAAGTGGATAATGATTGTCTCATTGATGAAGTGAGTTTCGCTGGGGTATTTGTGATTCACCGCTTTGCGATTGCGGCCAATCGCAAAACATGAAACATATCGTTGAGGAGTGCCCTCTAACCCGCCCACCGGGTGGACTGTCTACGCTAAGTTGCCTTACAAGTGAAGCAACTATCTGGATTAACGCATAAAGTGGCCATACACGATACGATTTATCTGTACAGATAAATTGTACAATAAATCTGTATCGCCCACACACGGTCAAATTTATTGTACAATTTATTGTACAATTTATTTGTACAGATAAATTGTACAATAAATCTGTATCGCCCACACACGGTCAAATTTATCTGTACAGATAAATCTGTACAGATATATCTGAACAGATATTTTGGCCACACACGGTCAAATTTATCTACCGATAAAACTGACGCTCGCCCATATACGGTCAAATTTAACTGTTCAGATATCTGAACAGTTATGCTAATTAGCTGTCAATCATTTCCAATCTGTAGAGCACGTGATTAATAACAGTCAACCAACATCTACAGTCTACAGTACGTATTACGGCGGGATTAGCGCAGTTGGTTTATTTGCGCGTAAATTATCGAAGTTAAGCTACATCGACCTCGGTTAGTACTTTGTGGGTGACCACCTTGGAAGACCGAGTGTTGACAGCTTAAGAGGGAAAAAATCCCAGGGTGATAAAATGTTATTCTTAGATCCGTGCCGGCTGCAATTGATGCGCCATCAAAAGGTAACGATTAATAATAAGTTTATAATAACCATGGAGAGGAAGGAGGAAATGAGCCTTACAAGCAGCTGTGCTTCCTGACCCAGTGTGCCGTTATTTATAATACATATTATATATATATATATATATATATATATATATATATATATAATATGTATATATATATATATATATATATATATATGTTATATATGTATATATATGTTACCATAATCGTATTTCTAGTTAAGTTTCCTATTCATCTTGGGTCCGTATAAACTCACACGTGTGGTATATCAATAAAGCAATCAAGCCGTAAATCTATCAGAGTAAAGAGAATGCGGGAACCACGAGTACGGTATAGATATGTGATTATTTATACAGATGCAGTGACTACACTGTAGCTGAGATACGTCGGCTGTACATTGTTATTATAAAAGAGGTACAGGGAGTATTCGCTCCCCAATAAACAATGAAATATTATGTAGTAGCAAATGTAGATTTAAAGATTTCATTTAGTGTAAACCTTGTAAATTAGTACTTCGGGTTTAATCGAGTTAAGATAACGTTTGGATTATTGATATTACTTTATTGTTAGCTTAAACTGAATGTTAATGTTCAAATCAAAAGGGTCTCACCTAAAAATATATATTGGGTGTCACCACAGTGAAACTGTAATTTACACTAGATGTCGTCTAAGCAGACATAATCAAAGATTGGTTAAATAAGTTATGTTAAATAAGTTTAACGTCAAGTTTGTCAGTTGTTAATGATATAAGCATCTAGTTGATTGCACTGTATAATATGATGGTAAATGCGAAATAGCAGTATGTGTAAGAAATGGACGCAAAGTAGTAAATTACGTAGCTTAGAGAATATTGTTATTTTAGTAATTTTGATTATTGTATGTTTTATATTTTGTGGCATGATTAGATATAATTTATGTCTCGAATTACTGATACTGTTAATTATGGAATTAGTCAATAGTGTTGGAATGCTATAACATATAATCACATATTTTATATGAAAAGATACATCAAAGATTAGGCTACAAGTTGTGAAAGGTTAGCAGTTGAGCTAAGACATAGATTTCTTTAGATAACCTGAGCATGCCAGTGATTGACATAAATAGAGAGTATAGAATGCGGGAATGGACATTTGGATGGACGACGTTATAAGATGCAAGTCGGAATTCATCCGAATGCTGGAGAAGCAATTAAGAGATCGCTAATGGCACGAGTGATAGTTTTATTGTCTTGGAATGTCTAATAGATTAAAGAGAATTGTTTATGTGATCTAAGGCCGGAATCATAAGATAAATCACGAGAGTCAAACTAAGAAGTGAACTGTGATTGGAGGATTATATTATCTTAAATATAATGAATTAATTCTATTGGACAGTACATAGGAAGAAGGCGCGGTTTAGCAGGAATAGAAAGACCTCAGATGAGAATAGAGGAAGAAGAGTTAGTTAGGGAGAGAATAGTCTAAGAATAAGGAGTTAAGGAAAGAAGAGTCTAAGAGAAGAGAGTTAAGGAAAGAGCAGTCTAAGAGAAGGGAGTCAAGCTAAGTAAAGTCTAGTAGAAGTTAAGAAACAGCTAAGTCGAGATCAAGACAAGTTGAATCTGGCTAAGTCCAAGGGCTGTTGAGAAAAGACTTAGAAGTTTGTCACAGACAGTAACAGAAAGAATTTAGAGTAAGGATAGTAGAACAGTAGAAGAGATAAAGATTCATAGGGAGCAAAAGTTAAAGATATTTATATATATTTATACATATGTTTCTATATCAAGTTTAAGTAGTAGTACTAGGGACTGGTCATGACTGTAAAGCATATTGCCTGTCTAGACTAATTATATAAGAAACATTGGTGTCTTGCTAGAATTGTAATTGCTAATTAATTAATAATAATAAACCCTGAACATATTACAAATGACTGTTTTCTATTAATGTGTCGTTTTATCGTGCTTCATTAGTAAGAAGCAACAATACAAATAGGTCGGCCAATTAAATAAATACTACCTGTGAGTCACTAGTTTCCCAAGTCAGAGGTTCTCAGAGATTAAGTGTTATAAGAACAACAAGAAACATAAGACAACACAACGCGATAGTCATAGCAGAACCTCTGATATATATATATAGTTATATATATATACATGTTGGTATATACGTATATATGGCGCCTATATTGGCCACATGAAATATATCCGGATCAATTATTGGACAGGTTTTCTATTTATAAGCAGCAGTAATAGAAATAGATCGAAAACGAAAGGCGAGTGCATACGTTGTCTTATTAGCTAAATAATATCAGGAAGATATAACTAATAATAGCACTTAATAGCATCGTATCTTGATAGTGATTATACATAAATATCATCATCATCAAAATTATTATCATCATCATCTTCATCGTTATCATCATCATTATCATACATCATTATCATCATAATTATTGTAATCATCATCATCTACATCGTCATAATTCTACGGACTAGTAAATTGAGAGAGGACTCTTAATTATATATAGACGACTCCTTTTTAATGGGCCTTTGTAGGACCTGTTTATTGATCGTTTATTAAAGAGAGAGAATATAAAAGCGCGGTAAAATAAGTGAATTATGTAAATAATTGATGTAAAATAAATGAATGTGATAAAAATGCGCTTAATTCTGATAATTTTCGTTGAGATATTTATATTGTCGTATACATTTGTTACAATGATTTTTAAAAAACTTTAATTAGCTTAATGAAAGAGTTCAATACGGAAATTTAATTGTGATGCATATTTTTTATTATTAATTCTGCTTGTCAAAAGTAATGACATTGCATTATTATCATATAGGCCTACTTTTATCTTAATTAAATAACTTAAAACAATAAGCTTAGGCCGGCAAGCGCGCCAGAAGTCATTGTGGGCGGAGCATGTCGACAAACTTATTGTACAATAAATTTGTTGATCGTCCACACACGATACGATTTAACTGTTCAGATATCTGAACAGTTAAATTGGATGGTTTTCCCGACAGTTTTGAAAACTGACACTCGTCAGTTATATTGTACAATATTACCCACACACGGGCAGTTATATTGTACAATTTATTGTACAATTTATCTGTACAGATTTATCTGTACAGATAAATCGTGTCGTGTGTGGGCAGTCAAGGTCATCAGTTCTCTCGTCAGTTTTCCCGTCAGTTTTGCCCACACACGATCAAATTTATTGTACAATTTATTGTACAATTTATCTGTACAGATAAATTGTACAATAAATCGTATCGTGTATGGCCACTGATACGCTAAATAAAAATTGATGACCTGTTGGTGCATAAAGCTATTAACAATTCCGGGCTGGACCAATCTCCTGGTATTGATGGTTTATCTGTTGAATATCTCATATTTGCGCACGGTTCAATTATATCAATTCTTCGATCCTTATTTTATGTTATGATGTACACAGGAATAGTCCCCGATGCATTTGGTGTGGGAATAACTATAGCCTACCCATTCCTAAATTTAAAGAATACAAAAAGAATGTCAGAGCTGATGATTTCAGAGGAATTACTGTCTCAGACGATGATGATTTCAGAGGAATCTGTCCAATTTTATCGAAAATTGTTGAACATTGTATTAAGAAATTTATTGACATTTCGACATCAGAGAGACAATTTGGGTTCAAGAAAGGAGTCGGTTGTGTTAACGCTTTGCATTCGTTGAAGAAGGTCATAAATTATTTCAATGTAAGGAAGAGTACTGTTAACCTTGGAGTAATTGATCTTCGGAAAGCTTTTGACAAATTTAATAGTTATGATATTTTACACATGTTGCAAGCTAAAAGTGTTAACTTTCGAATCATTAATATTCTCTAAAACTGGTTCAGTAAGAACGGCACTTCTGTTAATTGTTGCGGTTCTGTATCAGATTAATATGTTCCTTTATTGTCGCGAGTCAAGCAGGGCGGAATTCTCTCGTTTAGATAAACTTGAACAATCGAAATATAGATGTTTTATTAATTACAACTGCTACAATAGTTTTCTGTACGCAGACGATATTATATTGCTCGGTATTTCAGTCACCGATCTGCAATATCTATTCAATGTGCGTTATAGTGTTTTTACTGAATTAGACCTATCTATAAATATATAAAAATGTCACTGTATGAGAATCGGTCCAAGGTTTAATATTCCTTGTAAACCATTGACTATTCAGACTATTCATATTAATTGGGAGTAGTATACAAAACCAGAAAGCTGGGAAAGTTTTTCACAGCATAGTTCATCCTTGACTAGACCAAACCTCAAGGCATAGTTCAAGGTAGGACTCAAGGCTACAACCAAGGCAGAGGGGGGTCTCAAGACCAAGCAGGTCTCAAGGGTAAAGCCGATGAGGTCTCAAGGTATGACTCAAGGGAGAGGGAGTCAATAGGCCAAGCAGAGTATAAGGTTAAAGTCGAGGAAGTCTCAAGGCAGGGACGTAAGGTTGAGCCCAACATTACACACACGCACACACACAGACACACACGGCTCGTACTATGCTCCATTATTTGCAAACCACATGTGGTTTGCAAATATTTTTCCATATTCCCTTTATAACCAGACAACTCTAGCATCATCGCGCTCTGCATTGCAACCATCAATCTCTGCATACAACTTTCCTTCATATTTTCCAGAAGTGTTTTCTCTTACTGTAAACACAAATCTTTCAGGCTTCTCTTCCAACTTTTTCTCTTTAATATATTCATTAATCTTCTTCGTGGACCATATTTTTATAGGGGTATCACCCTCATTTTTTGCAACATACAGTATATATTTATCTCCAATCTTGAGATTTTGGAACTTCATTATTTCCGAGTTTGAGTTTGTAGCTGTCATTTTATATATACAGGAAAATAAATTTAAATAAATAAAAAAATTTGTGATTTTTTAAAATATTTATTCCTCAGCTAATTTCTGTCAAAGATAATTTTCATTGCACACATGCATTAATATTTTCAAACCACATTTGGTTTGGAAATAATTCTTTTACAACCTGATAACTCCAGCATCATCGCTATCTGTATTGCAACCATCAATCTCTGCATACAACATTCCTTTATGTTTTCCATAATTGATTTCTCTTATTGTAAACTCGAATCTTTCAGGGTTCTTTTCCAACTCTTTCTCTGTAATATATTCATTAATCTTTTAGTAGACCATATTTGTAGAGGGGTATCGTCCTCATTTTGTACAACGTATAGTATATATGATTTACAAAATTTGTATTGATGGGTTTCAATCCCTTTACAAAATATTTATCTCCAATTTTGAGATTTTGAAATTTGAATATTTGCGAGTTTGAGATTGTAGCTGTCATTTTATATATGTAAGAAAATTTATTTAAACCAAAATTAATATTTATAGAGATGTCGAAATTTTTTACTTTCTCTTTCTTTAAACACTTTCCAAATGTTCTGCGAGAATCCATTCATTAAATTTCTTACTGTAACTCACCCATTTAAGCAAGGCGTGTTCCACACCTTTAATCTTTTTCCGTTGTAGAACCTTTTCAATTTTATATAATTCTTGATTAGTTTTTTGCTGTTCCTCTGTGTAAAACCCTCCCTCTAATATCTCACCTGACTGATCCTTCAATATATACGCCATAGGCGATGTATACGTTACTTTTGCTACAACGTACACCTCCTCAGACCAATTGGGCAGGAAACCTTTTTCAAACACACCTTTAATCCGACTAATTCGAACTCTATTACCAATCTTGAATTTGGGTTTTTTATTAACAATTTTGTCTGTCTTATTTAGTGTATTCTCTACTGCAAGTTTATAGTGTTTGACCATACTGGCTCTTGTAGGAGTCATACCAATCGTTGAATGATAACTATTGTTATATTTAGAAACAAGTCTGTCAATCATATGAATCCAATTTCTCGTATTTTCAGCTGTAAATCTCTTCCACATTTTTATTTGATGCTTCAATTAAACCTTTCCACAACTGCTGATTTATGTTCTCCAAATGTAGAGTATCTATTAATATTATTTTTCTTTAACCAATCATCCATGTTCTTGTTGTAAAATTATTTGCCTTGATCAACCCATAAATGTCTAGGTTGTCTTCCAGATGATGACACTATTAGTTTAAATGCCTCTGTTGTTGTTTCACCTCTCTTGTCTTTCAACGGAATGCTCCACGCATACTTGGAAAATACATCAATGACGTTAAGCATGTATCTGTAGCCTTTATTAACTCTACTCCATTCCTGCATTTCGATTAAATCTGCTCCTCATATCTCATCAACTTCAAACACATTTACTTGCCGTCTTGTAAATTTTCTACGAATCGGTTTGTGTAATTCTCTAGCTAAATCTTCAAAGGGTCCAACGTTTCGCTTTAAGCCTTTTTCTTCGCTGGACCCCTCTATACGTTTTTTGACTGGCCAAGACCAAGCTTTGCCTTATATTTGATGAAGAGGTAAACTAATTGAGCCATATTTCTTTGCTCACTATTTAAGCTTGAATCATTAAAGATTTCATATGCTCGATGGGTCAAAACTTTGTCGCCTATATTTCAGCTGGCAGTATCGGTGTTTGCGGTATAAAACTGATCGTGCAATTTACACATTCCGTCCAACACATTAATACACTGATAGCCTTCGCGATTTCTCTGTTCGTACTTTGTGCCTGGTCCGCAATATAAGAATACTTATTTAGATGATTAAATGATCCGTTGGGTACATACTCTCCAAGTCTGGCAGGTAAATGTATTTCTCCAACGGTGTTTCCAACGACGGATAGCGCATTATTAAATACACCCTGACCTGAGATGAGTCTTGACTTTTTACTTCCACACACTACTACACAAAAAGAAATTTGCAATTTCCTACTATTAACAGTTAACCTCACTTGCGTCTGTATGAAAAAAGTTTTCCTTTTACATTTCAAACAGTACATTTTAAATTACATTATAAAATTTTATAACGTAATTTCATTTTAGAAAACTTATTAATCTATAATAATTGGAGTCTGACCATCGGATGTTAGGTACATCACTCTATTGGAAAGTATCGTAACATGCATATGAGTATGTTCTGGAACATTTTGACTAAATTTAAAATTAAGTTTCATATTCATAACATCAGATTTGACTTTCTCACTCGGATGTCGTACATCAAAGACTACAAGTGTAAATAGCTTTTTGTAATTCATCATATCGATCTGTGTGCCTCCAATGAAATGTTTAAAACCAAAGTGTTCTTTCTTAAATTCGTCGGCCATAGAGCAGAAATCTACATAGTCATTTGTAGCAAAGTTCATTCGCGGTTCATCTGCAGGATATCTCTGATCATTCAATTCAACAAAAGCACTCGTCAAGTTAAGGTGATCAAACACAGCTGGATTTTGTTCCTGTGTTCTTGTTTTGTCAGTTTGAAATCCAACAATTATCCATCTAGGCTTTTTCATTCCAGCGTCTCTATTGATCATCCATTCAATTCCTGTACATGTCGTGTAACTGTAGTATGTAGGTTAGTTCTTCTGCTAAAACTTAATGGAATATTCTTTTACTTACAACAGATTCTCGCAGTGAAGTTATCATTTCAACTGACGGTTTTATTCTTGGTACCATCTACCTAATATCCGTTAGTGAAACTTTACCTTCAAAAACGTTATTCGCTTTATGAATTGCTGATGTATCAGGCGTTCTAGTGAACCTCAACGTATGCCGTAAATTGTAAAGTACTTTGTTATAATCGGAAAATCCAAATAGATGTGAAAATGGAATGTTGAATGAAAATTGGCCTGGTGCATCGTTGTTCATTAGAAGTTGTCGACGAATCGCAAATCCTTCACTGTAATCTGGATTTTCTTGCGTTGTAAAATGATTGGCAACAATGGCTGCGCCAGCTGCAACTGCTGGAGATTGTCTATATTTGGAGGATACTGCGCCAATATTTGTGTCTTTTCTCCAACATTGATTAAATCCCGCACTACTATTGAAAACGTCAGGATAAGACAAATAACCCAACATTGACGTAGTCTGTCCTGGAAAGTGTAATGATTCAATTGATTTAGACCCTAGATCGTACTGAATAATAGCAAAGAGGTATGGAATAGCATTATTAATGAAAGCTATTTGAGCTGTTGCATCATAGGCGGCATTGTTATTTTCATTTCTCAGTATTCTTCCCTTAATTTTAAGAAAGCTCTTAGCTATGTTGTAATACGAATCACTTGCAGGTATATCAATTTCAATAACATTACCGTTATCATTAAAACCAGCTTTAGTCTGTGGAATAAAAGGGGAGTGTTGAAAACTTTCTACACTATTGTCAACAATTATTGACGATGGTTGCGTGAAAATTTCGTTTGGCACTTCAGCTTCCATTTTATATATATATGTAATAATAATTTTAAACTAAAATCGTTTTAATCCGCTGCCCTTTTTAGTGGTTCTAATATCTGTTCCGATTCTGGAGTTAGACGACTATTTTTGCTTTTTTCGTTTGCTATCTTTCTAATGAGTGCTTTACTACCCTCTGTCATTCCGAATGCCGCAATGTCACCTACTGCTCCTAGCATTGGCTTTGCAATTAAATCTTTATTCTGATAGACGTACGAACCGAAACCTTTCAGTGAATCGACAAATCCCCTTCCATATACCAGACATTGTTTTGAACTGTATGCTTTGCATTTCTCTTTAACAATCATTTTTACAAAGAACAATATAACTTTTAATTAGATTTTTCTCTAATTAGTAGTATAACAGTAAGTCTTTCACACATCAGATCGACAAGTTGGTTGTCTTGATCGGTCAGCCGCAGTTCTATGCTATCAATTTCTTGTTTTTTAACTATTGGTAAAAATATCAATTCAGGAGTAGGATTCTCTATTATCTTATAGCCTGGATTTACTCTTTGGGTGAACGTATGAATCACATTAGATTTCTTTCCATTAAGATAGCTACCCCTAGCAATATCGCAATCGACTTGTATCGAATTGACCTTTTCTAGATCTATTATATTTGGAGATTAATGAATTCCGTGTATCAGTTTTTCATTGGTGAAGCCGAGAGTAGGCCCTATTGAATTTTCCAATCCGAATCCATCATGTACTTTTCGTGTGATATAGTCAAATTGCTCTGAAAATTAAATGACTTATGTTTATATAATATTTCTCATTAATTGAATCGTAGTCTCCGTTTGCCTGCCTTACCCTTTGAATCGCTGCGTCAATATCTTTTAATTCGTAAGCTCCCTTTCAAAGCGTGATGATTTTCCATGTATTTCCATCATCGGTGGAATATTTAAATTTATTGTTGACCTCCGTGATGTTTGGTATTGAATTGTACGTCTGCAGAGATATAAATGCTACTTCGTACTTTCTGTCAGGATCCAGTCTTATTGGGGGATATAGATATGTAGTGAAATCTGTTGATGTGCTCGACAGAGTTAATTTCGCCATTTTTATATAACTTTAAAATTGTTTTTATATATATATCATCATATTCCCCCTTGATGATTTCTCCAATGTTCAATAGCTCATCCAAAATACTAACTGCGGTATTATACACTCCACTGTTTCCAGCATGTAGAGCTGCAATAGTTTCATCCAGTAGACGAACCAAATGATCTGGGCTTTCATAAATTATAACCTAGCCTGTTTTAGGCCTACCTCTACCACGCTTTTGTTTACCGACAGGCATTACAAACTTCCTCTTCTTTTTCTTCTTTAATCCTTCGCCGACGAGCTCACTCCCTGCTTTTCCCCTAGTCAATATGTACTTTTATCTTGTACTTTTATATATATCTTGTACTTTTTATAAATGTCTTGTACTTTGTTTTTTATAAATATCTTGTACTTTTCCAGTGTTTTCTGTTGAGACTCGCATATCATTTTCTCAGCTGCACTCCTTTTACTGTTTTTTCCCAAGAACTGTGCTATTCGTCTATTATGTGTTTGAATCTCCTTCAATGTTGCTTCTATTTCGTTGTTTTCGTACACATCGCTTGGAAACTTCAGGTCGAGTAGATTCTCTCGATCACTTTCATTGAGATTCTTGTCTAAATTAATAATTAAATGATCCCCCTTGGTGTGGATTCTCGTTCAGGAATTGGGGAATCATAAAATGACATAGCCTGTATCGCCTCTCTCTGGTTATTTGCACGCATCAATTCATTAGTACAGGGAACTAAAACGCTGTTCAGATTTTGTCTATCGTCGACAATTTGTTGTTCTAGAGCTTTAGCTGTTTCTCTCGTAGTGTCAATTAACGGTTTGAATAATTTGGCTTGGCTCTCATATACCCGTTGATTGTCAAGTGTGTCATTCCGAAACATTTGTTAGGCATTGTTCTTGGCTTTTGTTAACCGGCTAATATCAAACTCCTTCATCATTCTATTAGACACATAGAAATTGTTTATTATGTATTTTTAGGCACCATTATGTATCACTATGTATTTTTATGTATTATTATGTATTTTTAGGCATTATTATGTATTACTATGTATTTCTATGTATTGTTATGAATTTTTGGGTATTTTTAGTTACTGTTCAGGTAAGTAAATTACATTAAAATTTAAAATATAGCGACCGCATTCAGGATCTTCCCACAGATTTATAACAATATATCCATGCTTTCTTGTCCACGCTTCCTTACATATTTTTTTAAATTCTTGAAACGTCATATCACCGCTTACGTGTGTATCATAGAAATATTTCAGCATCTTCTCATCTTGATTAAACAATATAAAAAGATTTGCATTTTGACGTATGCCATGCTTCTTCAGGTGATGTACGCTCTGATATAGATAGAATACATTTACATTATTGTGTCTACCTTGACAAAAATAATCAGTCATGACTTTCTGATCTTCATTCATAACGTCATCAAAAATTACAACGTGAGTCTTATTTCTATCGAGTTGAGATGGGTGAACAATTTCCTCGTCAGGATTGTGATAAGTAACAATATCATTATTTGTTTTAAATTTCTTTTTTGATTCATCATTACAAAGTCTAAGATATTCGTATGCGTCTTGATATGGCGTCGTTGTGTATACCATTAAATGGTTTAATACACGAATTTTCCCATGATAAAATAAATTATAACTTAGTTTTACCACATCCACTACTGCCTGCTAATATCATTCTTATATGTGTAGGAAATATGTCGTGATGTTTCTTTTCGTAGCTTTTACCAATAATTTCGTGATACTTTTTCGAATAATCAATGCCGGAGACTACCATTTTATGTATTAATTATTATTTTAAATTGTTTCTCTCGTATAATTCATTTAATATATCGATAAATCTAGATCCAATATTAAGTTTGTAAAGCACGTAAATGCAGTAATGACCGCAGATGACTTGGTTCGGTGCTTGAATTTTGAATGTGGTGTAATAATTTTCTTTTCCTTTACAATAACGCTGAACTTCTAAAGGAAGCAAGAAACCGTAGCTGTCAAAATATAAACATTTATAATCTTTGCTGTAGACGAATGTTCAATGTGTTTCGTCTCCTGAACTAGAGTCAATATTAAGAATTAGACATTCGTTATTATTAATTGATCCTTTCAATTCATTACGCATGCATACACTTTTGAAATTTCTTATTTTCAACTCTTTGCATTTTTCTATTATATCAAAGTTACTGAGCGGCTTAATGGTTTTGACCGATTTTAGAAATTGGGGGAAGCCTGCCTCAATGCGTCCCCCTGTCTTTCTAAAAAAACTCCTGATCCTGTTCTCTGTAGATATAATCTATTACCCCACTGAGCTCCTTTCAAATTCTTGACACATCCACCAAGTCCAAATTTCTTCAATGCATTTGATAGCGCTTTACCTACAACGGGGATTGGAGCTATTGCGTCACTGATTAAGCCTGTGCCGAGTTGTTGTTTGGTTATGTTTTCCAATTCTTAATTATGTCACTTCAATTCATTAGTCTGTCTAATCGAGTTCACTGCTGAGCGAATTCCACCTGCCAATACACCTATTACTCCCACGATGGCGGGAATGGCTGCTGCCAACAGCAGCAGGAATCCTCCATTCTTTTTCATGTACTTTAATTGTGCTCTGCTCAGACACAATTCTATTCCAGACGTAGCTTTTTTTATATTAATAATTTGAGTTTGGGTTAGAGGAAGATTCGTATTACCCGATAAATTCTTTTTTGATATTCGTATTTTAACCCCTTTATCATGATCGTATGCGCTCTCTAGTTTTCGGAGTTGATCTTTAGTCAACGTTGGACTATAGTTTGTATACTTTGACATTTTTTATAGAAATTTTAAATTTTTATTATATCGAATGAGTACTGTATCGAAAACCGGTAAAAAATCATACTCAACAACTGACGATTTGATGGAGCATGTAGACTCAGTTTTCAGACCTATTGTCAATCTTGTTGATAAACTCGACAGTATAGAAGTTGACAAAACTGGAGGAGATATCACGGGAGACATTAATATGAGCAACAACAGAATTTTTAATGTTAAACACCCTCCAGAAACCGATGCGGATGTCATCACAAAGGGGTACTGCGACCGTCATGTTAACGAATTTGGTGAAAATTTGAGAGTAGACATCTTAAAAGAAGTAGAACAAAACTTAGTTGCTAATGACATTGCTCTACAAAACAATATTGATACGAAACTCAGTGTGAATGGTGGTTCAATGAACGGAGATTTTGGTATGAAGCATAATTTAATTTTTAATGTTGGTTTCCCAAGTGAAATGTATGATGTGCTAAACAAAAAGTATCTACAGATTGCCAGCATGAAAGATAATGTTGATTTGAAGAAATTTATGGCTATTTGTACTCATGTATTGGCCATTATATCAAAATATTCCATAGAACAAGGCCAACGAATTAAATACGGTGAAATATTTCTTAGGAAATATAATCGTTTGGAAAATGTTACCTTAGAATATAGTAAATTATATAACAGTGAAGAAATATATTCTGACTTACTTTCATTTTATTCGTCTGATTTGAAATATTTACTTATATCAGTAATTGAAGAACTACCGAGAAATATGTTTGTTGATTTGAAGATGTATCTAGTTCGTGCTAAATTAATAGCAACACCTGAAGAGGGTACACCTTTATTGCAGATTAGGCGATTTATTTCAAAACTTGTAAGAGATCTATACCCAGATCGAAAGAATTTAGACTTGAAATTAATATTACGAAAAAAATTAATCTTTGCTGATTTAGGATTTCCTTACGTTTCAGATTCTCTGCTAGTGAAGTTTGTGATGCAATCGTAGTCGTTAAGCGTAGCCGTAAATTGTGTTTTTTAAATTTGTTAATACATTTATTAACAAATTTTTATGCGAATTCAGAAGTAATCTGATTATAGGCTGCCTCGGTAAGATTTCCGTTACAACTGACAACAAAATCAAATCTTTCATTAAGTTTATTTAGTTTTTCAATTTCTGCATTGAATTTATTACATTTATCCTGCAAATTGAACTTGAGACTGATTGATGTCAGTAATGCACTCGTAAGTGGAAGTATGGTAGTAACCATAGCGGGAAAACCTACTATTGTCGACAAACGTGCTAGCACAGTTGAAACTGTAACAGAAGACAAAGTGCACACGTAGTACAAAATTGTGGTATTTTTTCGCTTTCGTGTTATCTTATAAAGAACGACTCGTCTCTCTTGAAGTTTTCTGGTTAAAAACGCTTTCACTTTACTCGAAAGCGATGTACCATCTACTGTGTCTGCAATTTTTATTATGTAAAGCTAATTTTCTAAAGTGTAACGTAACAAAGTTAATAAAATACACAAGCAATAAAATTTATGTTCATTGATGGTTTTAAAAGTATATTTACTATGGAGACGAAGCGATACTGTGTGCTTTTTCACTGTGGGGTCTTAATCATAATCATAGTCACATGACAAGTAAATCAAAACTGGGGTTTTCCATAGTCTTTGGCTAAGCTTACGAAATAGAAATTAGGATACTGACTTCCACTTAAATAAAATTATTTATCTTATAAAATAACAATGAGTAGCAACGTATTCATAAATCGACTAGTTGACTTGATTGAATTTTATAAACCAAATATATGCAAGCATTACATGGAAAGGCTTGGTGATAAACTGCTTGAGACTTTCAAAACGGAACTCGACAATGGCAGTTGTCCCGCATGCGATAAAGATACAAGCTACGACAATGAAAGGGATCGCTCACACCTTTGGACTTGTCATTATTGCAACAGAACGGTATCCATTGGAAATAAACTTAACCATAAAAGATCACTATTACATCAAAAACAAATCGGTGTATCAGAAGGGGAGATTAAGTATAAGTATACGTTTAAATTGTGGACTTGTGACATCTGCAATATAACGACGACAAACAATAACTAATTTGCCCATTATAATACTAAAAAGCACAAAAAACTTGCTGCCGAGAAAGCTGCAGTAGAACAGGTCTTACCTTGAGGCCTTTCTGGTTTTAGCCTTGAGTTGTCTGGATTTTTCCTAGTCTAGGGTTTTCCGTGGCTTTTGATATCCAATTAAATAAATCTCTTCACCTAATAAAATGGTACACAGATTTCGCGATATGCAAAATCTAAGCAAACAACGTGTTCTGAATCCGAACGGTCGGAGGATTGCCTTTGATGGTCCTCAGTCAAAGTGGTTGAGGAAAAACGGTCATGTGGTGAATGTGGAAACTAATCAATTAGTTTTAGATAGAAATTTTGTACAAACAAGGGTACGAAATCTCAATACAAATAGAATGGTTTTGAAGGATCGCGCTGCCTGTAGAAAATTATTAAAATCTGGTTATAAGTTAAATAGTACAGAAACTGAGCTAGAACAAGATTATAATTATGTGTCTCCAGTCAAAGTAGAGAATCCTGACACTGGTCGTTCAATCCGTAAAGACGGTCGAACTTTTAAGCAATTAGTAAAGACCTATCCGTACAGTGAAGAGAGACGTACATTTATAACGTCAATTTTTGATCCCAAACTTCGCACAGAAATTAAGCTAAATAGTAGCATTTTGAGTAAAAGGGTGGAAACTGGCTATTCATAAGATAAGGAACGTAATGAGTTACTAATACCAAGTAGACAATCTGAATATGCTTTTGGAAAGTCTATTGTCACTTATGATTTGGCATTACAAAATGATGACCCCATAGTACAATTCAATAAGCTAGAAAGACGAGTTGAAGCATTGATTGAACGAAATTTAAGGAAACATAATTCTGTTAAGATTATGATTGGGATGTACATAAATTTCAGTAAAGACAGTGGTGAAGGTGAATATAGGCATATTAATGCTTATGTATATCCTAAACCCTACACAATAAATAACAGAGATGAAATTAGAAGAGCTATGAGCAGTCAGCGTTCTGACATGGCAAGTCGAATTGATAGATTCACGAATAACGGATCAGGGTGGACGGTTGCAAATGTTGGGCGACATTTTCTGGCAGTCTGGATATACCAACCTTTAGCTGCTAGAACTTATGTCAAACTTCCAGATTGGATCCAAAACAAAAGGCAACAATAAATATAAAGAATGACGATGACAAGTGTTTCACTTATTGTCTAGGGAGAGTTCTTGACCCGAATCCTGAAAAACATCACTTGGAAAATGTTAGCAAACATCTGAAAAATGTTTGTGAAGAACTTGGGTTAAATGATATTAAAGTTCCAGTATCTCTACGGGATATTCCCAAGACTGAAGTGAAATATAAAGTTTCCATTAACATCTACGGTCATACTGAAGAAGATTTTACTGTTATCAGAACTTCAGACAAGAGTTTTGAAAGACATGCTGATTTACTGCACACTGAAAGCAACGATAAGCAGCATTATGTGTGGATGAAATGCTTTGATAAAATGATGCTGAGAATAAATAAAGATAACAATAAAAAAATATTTTGGCTGAACTTGTCTACAACATTTCTCTAGTGAAAGTATTCTGAACCAGCATAGAGAGAATTGCGTACTAGTAAATGGTGATCAAGCTATCGCTATGCCTAAAGAGGGATGTAATGCTGTGAAATTTAATCACATTAAAAAAACAATTTCTGTTCCGTTTGTTATTTATGCTGATATAGAAGCGATACAGAAACCAGTAGATGACGATGAAAGGCGAAAAGACAAAGCCTACGAGAGACCGTGGATTGAGGTCAAGTCTGAACATGTAGCCAGTGCTGTTGCCTATACAGTTGTCTGTCAAGATGATGCTAAATACTCCAAGGCCGTAAAAATAATTAACGGACAAGATTGTATTGAGAAATTTTTGCAAGCACTAATTGTAGAGGAGCCAGAAATACTTATGCTTATGAAGTGCTTCAAAAACAGTGACATTATCATGTCTGAGCATGATATTCAAGACTATACAAATACAAAAGCTTGCTACATTTGTCATGGAGATTATAAGATAGATGACGGTAAAGTGAGGGATCATAATCATATTACTGGTAGGTACCGAGGAGGTGCTCATAATTCATGCAATCGCCAGCTGAACTTTCATATAAAATACCAGTTATTTTCCACAATTTAAGAGGTTATGATTCCCATCATATTATTCAGCATATAAGCAATATTACAAATAAAATTAACATTATTCCCAATAACATGGAAAAGTACCTGACCTTTTCCATTGGAACTGAACGAACTGAATGGGATGCTAAATCCAAGAAAATGGTTTCAAAAATTAGAAATAATCTAAGCTTCATTGCTAGTTTTCAATTTATGTCTACAAGCCTAGAGAAATTAGTCAATAATATGAAAACTGGTGGTTCGTTGACTAAAAATTTCGAGTACACAAAAAAGGAATTTGGAGATAACCTTGAATGGATGCTACGTAAAGGGGTCTATCCCTACAGTCACATAACTAGCTTCGAAATATTCAACGACGATCCGTTGAAGCTAGAAATGCAACATTTTAAGAATGATTTAACCGAAGATATTACACCGGAAGATTATGAATTCTTCCGAAAAGTGTGCAACAAGTTTAAGCTTAAAACACTAGGTACCTATCAAAATATATATCTGAAAAGTGACGTAACACTGCTAGCAGATATATTTGAAAACTTTAGAAAGACATGCCTAAATTATTACGGTTTAGATCCTTGCCAGTACGTTACTGCACCTGGTTTGGCTTGGGATGCTTGTTTAAAAATGACGGGAATTGAGCTTGGACTATTCACAGATGTAGACATGTACCAATTTATAGAAATGGGTCTGCGGGGTGGGGTGTCCATAGTAACACACAGGTATAGCTCCAATTCTGATAATAGCTCAGAGAAGAAGCATGTTTCATACTGGGATTCGAATAATCTTTATGGTTGGTCGATGTCCCAAGCCGTGCCATACGAAAATTTCACATGGACTGATCCAGATGAATATACTCTACCAGACTAGAAAGCCTGTGTAGTAATGAACTCGAAAAGGTCATATCTTAGAAGTAGATTTAGAGTATCCGAAAGAGCTGCACGATCTATACAACGACTATCCTTATTGCCCAGAGCAATTGAAAATACAGGATGATATGCTGTCAAAATACTCAAGAAGTGTAGCAGAGAAATACAATTCAAAATGTTCAGATGTGAAAAAGTTGGTACCGAACCTTAGAAATAAAACTAAATATGTAATACACGAACGGAATCAACCGCAAGCAGTAGATGCTGGTTTAAAAATAACCAAAATACATAGGGTTCTCTAGTTTAGTCAGAAACCTTGGTTAAAAACATATATAGATTTCAACACAGATAAGCGTAAAGTTGCAAAGAATGATTTTGAAAAGGAATTTTTCAAACTAATGAACAACGCGGTGTTTGGAAAAACTATGGAAAATGTCAGAAAGCGGCAGAATATCAATCTAGTGACTGACGTCAAACAACTTAAAAAGCTTTCTGCAAAACCAATGTTTATAGGCGGAACAATTTTCAATGAACATCTTGTTGCATTTCATATCATTCAGGAATAACTGAAATTAAATAAACCAGTATATGTCGTCTTCAGTATCCTTGATATTTCAAAAACGTTAATGTATGACTTTCACTACGATTTCGTTAAAAAGAAATATGGTGATAAGGCACAGCTTCTCTATACTGATACCGACTCTTTGATTTATGAAATAAAAACTAATAATTTGCAGGAGGAAATGCGTGAGCATAAAGATATATTTGACTTGAGCGACATAGCTGATAAAAGGTATCACGGTGACAGTAACAAGAAGGTCTTGGGTAAGTTTAAGTCTGAGTTTCCCAATGAGAAAATTGCTGACTTGATTGGTTTGAGAAGTAAAATGTACAGCATACTATGTGAGAGTGGTGAGGAGTGTAGTAAAGCGAAAGGTATAACAAAGAGTGTAGTACAAAGTAAACTGAAACATGTGGTGTATGCAAGAATACTGAACGAGAGTGCAGAGATGTATTCAAGCATGACTGTAATCAGGAGCAAAAAACATAAACTGTTTACGCCAAAAATGAATAAAATATCTCTGTCAGCTTACGATGATAAGAGGCACATACTAGATGATGGTGTGACGAGTCTGGCTTATGGACACTACAGGCTTGAAAATAATGGAACATAGTAAGAGCCGTGTGTGTGTGTGTGTGTGTGTGTGTGCGCGTGTGTGCGTGTGTGTGATGTTGGGCTCAACCTTACGTCCCTGCCTTGAGACCTCCTCAACTTTAACTTTAAACTCTGCTTGGCCTATTGACTCCCTCTCCCTTGACTCATACCTTGAGACCTCATCGGCTTTAGCCTTGAGACCTGCTTGGTCTTGAGACCCCCCCTCTGCCTTGGTTGTAGCCTTGAGTACTACCTTGAACTATGCCTTGGGGTTTGGTCTAGACAAGGATGAAATGTGCTGTGAAAACTTTCCCAGCTTTCTCGTTTTGTATACTACTATTGGGCTGACAGTATTTGTTATCTGGGTGTATTTATTAATAGAGCAAAGTCATTTAAATGTCACTGGAATGATAGTTGAGGCAAATTCTACGCTGATGTTAATATGATACTAGGGAGACTAGGTTCAAATGCAGCAATAGATGTCTAGTTGAAATTAATACATTCTAAAGCGGTTCCTTTGTTACTTTATGGCATATCTGCTTTATCTCTGTCTAATGCTGAACCGAAAGACTTCTGTAATGCTTCAATAATGTCTACTATAAAAGTTTTCGAACCTTTGATAAAGGTACTGTATCGTATTTCCAGTGGTATTGTGGCTTTTGGCCATTTGAAATACTCTATCAGTATCATAGAAAAATGTCTTATATAAGCTAGGCCTAAATGTCTCCGGATTCTTGGATAGTAAACTAGAATTAGATAGGCCCTAAGTCTGATTATATGGATTATGTTAAATTAAAAATATATATGCAACTCAGAATGATGACTCTGTTGGTACAATAAGACATAAAGTTTGGACATATTTTGAAGTTTTATTGACCTAATTTGATTATTCAAAGCCGATCGTAAGATAATCGGCGATTTTAGTTTAAATATCTCTATTTGCAGACTCTTTAATGGTTAATCCATAGTTTCTGTTATTCCATTCGTTCACTATTTTTCATTTCTTGTTCTGTTACACTGCCATGTATTTTGGTGAATACAGATCATATATATATATATATATATATATATATATATATATATATATATATATATATATATATATATATATATATGATATATACAGACTGGGGCAAAAAAAAAATCCCTAGCGAAATCTCAATAACTTTAAGAAAACTCAAAATATCTCTGCGAAATTTACGGAGCTTCTAGGGGAGAAATTTCTGCGTATATCTAGCAAGTTTGATGAAAATCTATTGAACTGGAAAAATATTACAGCTTTTCTACGAAAAAAGTGCAAAATCAGTTTTAACAAGGCTTTTTTTTACCAAAAGTCTTAATAACTTGGACAAAACTCAAAATAGTTTTACAAAATTTTCGGGGATTCCAGAGGAGGAATTTCTACACATACCCTGCAAATTTGGTGAAAATATATTCAGTAGTAACAAAAATACAGCGCTTCTTCGAAAAAAATTTAAAATCAATTTTAACAAGGATTTTTTAAACAAAAGTACCAGACATTTTCTTCAAAATTTAGGAATAATTTTAACATAAAAACGAATATTAGGCATCTCATATTGGAGTAGCTAGCAATGTAGTGCAGGTTTAAACTCCACCACTTAAGTAAACGGCCTTTTCATGGTCGTTATTTTCTTTAAAAGGAACGACTGACATTTCAAGAAGTTTTGTTAAAATTGATTTTAGCACTTCTCTCGTAGAAATGCTGTAATTTCGTAACTAATGAAAATATTTTCATCAAATTTACAGGATATACGCAGAAATTCCTCCCCCCTAGAAGCTCCGAAAATTTCGTAGAGATATTTTGAGTTTTCTTAAAGTTATTGAGATTTCGCTAGGGGATTATTTTTTTTGCCCCAGTCTGTATATATATATATATATATATATATATATATATATATATATATATATATATATATATATATGTTGAGAACTTGAAATTATACATATATAATTAATTTATTATTAATTATTATGGATATAATTTATGTCGCAATCAAGCATTTGTGCTATTGGTCAGGCAGTGGTCAAAGCTGCAGAGTAATTGAATCTGATGATTGGTCAGTTACCAAATGACCAAGCGTCACCTGTGGTAGAATACTGGCATATTCGTGTAAGAGGGAGAGGATTCAAGTTGTGGCGGCCGGACGGGCAAGGCCACACGGCGTAGGCCGAGGGCCGAAACCGGAGTCGAAGCTGGAGTATTTCAGGGACTGTGGAAAAATTTCAGGGACTGTGTGTTTAAATCGTATATTTAGTTTTAAGGTTTAGTGTTCATACATATTAAATTATAGTGCTGTTTTTATTTACTATTAAATTGTGAGATGCTATTTAGAAATCTGTTCCTTGACTTCGATATTTAAATTAGCAAGGATTAATCATAGAGATACTCACAACTACTTCAGATCAGAGTCCCAAACATCTGAGAAATACCATTTCATGTGTGCTAGTTAGAGCAGGCCAAGGCATTAAATTACAATCACGGACCGAACAAACATCCTATGCTGTGCTCCAACGGCGAGTTGCGAGACTGAAGGCAGCATCAGCGACGCGAGTTCCTTATAAATGGTCCCCAGACCAGGGACTCGTAATAAGGAGAATGCCCAAGGCATATTTCCGTGCCGGAGTGGTCATGCTCTACGAAAGAGGACATCTTCGATCCGATCGTCATCACTACATCGTCATCGCGTTAAGAGCGATCATCATGGAAGGTGAATTCTGATAGCGGGTGTCTAGAGTGACAATTAAAACTACATATGGAGATTATCAGACGATGAGCACACCATCGATTAATTCAGTAGACATTGGAATGGGCTGCTGGCTGTAATTGTCGTCGCCGTGACTCTATTGAAATAGTGTAAATTCCACTAACAGAATAAGCTCTTTGTGAGTTTGAGGAGACTGTCTTGTTCATTAAAGGATATTTTCTGAAATTTAAATTTAAATTAGTTGAGTAGAGCAGAAAGACTATATGGACTTTTAGATTAAATCTGCGTGAAATTGAGAATGATGGATACATGTCATGCAGAGGTGTGTAAATAGAGTGGAACATTACATTCTCGCTGAGAGAACGTCGGATTATTGCTGCAGTATTTTCTTATAGTGTGTCAGCTTGAGGTGCGAATATATGAGCAAACAATTACTGCATACCACGAAGATTCTGCCAGCAATCATGTTTACTAATCCGTCAACTGGAGAGCTGGACATTTAGCGTTAAGTAAACTGTGAAATTTGCCTTTTGGTCGAAATAGTCGGATGTAAGTTACCAATCTTACCCGCACCACCCCCTCTCAACCCTACCGTTATTCACCCAGTCTACAACTTCTAACTTCAGATCAACTGGTCAATTGAAGAGTGGTCGTGTCAGTTATGCAACGATATCGCAATAATCGTCTCAATCTCGCATAACTTGGCACACCTGAGGAAACTTGGATGTTCACTTTAAATTATCGCGGAAGAGATCTACTGCAATGACGGAGCCTAATCCCTTCGACAAATTACAGTAAGATGTAAAGAGGAATGGAATTGTCCAACCAGCTCCATCGTGTGGTAAAGTGTGGTGTAAATACCTTGAGTAAACATTTGTTGGAAGTTGGCTGACTATGATTACGTGATGATTTAGTGATTTTAGTGCATGTAGGTATTGAACTACAGTAGGCCTAACTTGACATTTAATAAATATAATCTTGCAGATTGCTATTAAGATCGTAGATTTTGATTCGTGGAACTGTTTATAAGGACTACCCATATTTGAAAGACTTATGATTAGTACCAAATGTTGTATAAGAGTTTGATTAGTTTATTTCGCGTTAAGTTTCAGTGCTATTTATGTTTTATTTTATTGCTTTATTGCAGTTACACGTATTTTCTTGTATTACAGTTAGCGTTATGACTCAGTTCAGGAAGTGAACTTTGATTGAACTGATGTTGTATAATTTTGAGATTTTCTGTATTGTGCTTTTTAATTCGTTTCAACCATATGTTTGCTTTTAGTGTATATTTTTGTCGTATCCAATGTCACGCGTGATAGGGGTCTATAGGAGATGATAGAATAAGTAAGGTATACGTGGAGGAAGTCGTATCAAATGATGCTATATGTCATAAAGCTATGTCAAAATTAATTGAAGCCCATGTATGTGTCCTTGAGGTAACTATTATTGATCTCGTAAATAATGCTGCACCCAGGTACTTTAAATTGCTAGTGTTTTTAGAACCATGGAAGCAATACTTGAAGCGTGCATTTGCATTAATTTATGTTAGATTTTGTGTGCATCACTAATGAGCACTTATGACATTTTTGGAGGTGATGATATCGTTAGATGCTAGGTAGCCAGGTAATTTGCCAGTGTTTCTTAGAACACAAAAGGTAAACCTGAAGTCTATGTCGCGTTTATTTGAGATTTTGCGAGGAGATTGTTAATAATGTATGGCCCATTTTGCCTTTTGCTATATGTAGAGATATAAGCAGCATTAATTAATTAATTTTTGCTAGGGAAGAACCCTATATAAGCAAAGCCCGTATAGAGAGAGAATGCAGTGGCTCAACGAGATTTGATTTTTATTGCATTAATTTGCATTAAATATTAATCAAAATGTACGTGGGGAGATTTTGACATTTAATGACTAGCTAATGTAACAGATGTAAAAATATGCTAAGTTAATTATTTGAAGGATGACATATGTGATGCTTTTGAGGTTATTTATAAACAGCATTTATGTGCTTTCACCACACATAGCCTAATTGTGCCGATATTGTAAATGATTTGTGGTAAAAAATTGGTCGTATTAGAGACGATGTATATGTTGACAAAGACATTTAATTAGTAGTCAGAGTGAGTATAGCGCGATGGACTTGTCAGTGTTATGAAATAATCCTGGAAGGCGCAGTAGAGACGCTGCGGTGATTGACTCAGGTCAGTGCGGAACTGAGGTCAAATATATTTGATGTTTCTTACGTCACAGTGAGTTATGAGAACTTTAATTTTTGTATTGATTGATTCAAATACTAATTATTAATTGTTCGTTAGAATTTACTTGTGTCTATTTCAATCGCATTACTCAATTTGAAGATTAATGTTGTCAATGTTCTTATTTTTCCTCTTAATGGTTTTATATTTAGTGTTAAATATTTTCGCGTATTGGAGTGTAGTTAGTTAAAGATTTAATTTACCTATAGTGGACTTAAAAATATTTTGTACAACTATGTTTCTTATTTTTGTGAGATCCATCTTGGTAAGAGATGTTATATTTATGTTCGAGCAGTGGAGAGCTCTGAAGAGAGGGCGGGAGTTAGTGTTGAGAACTTGAAATTATACATATATAATTAATCTATTATTAATTATTATGGATATAATTTATGTCGCGATCAAGCATTTGTGCTATTGGTCAGGCAGTGGTCAAAGCTGCAGAGTAATTGAATCTGATTGGTCAGTTACGAAATGACCAAGCGTCATCTGTGGTAGAATACTGGCATATTCGTGTAAGAGGGAGAGGATTCAAGTTGTGGCGGCCGGACGGGCAAGGCCACATGGCGTAGGCCGAGGGCCGAAACCGGAGTCGAAGCCGGAGTATTGAAATTTCAGAGACTGTGTGTTTAAATCGTATATTTAGTTTTAAGGTTTAGTGTTCATACATATTAAATTGTAGTGCTGTTTTTATTTACTATTAAATTGTGAGATGCTATTTAGAAATCTGTGCCTTGACTTCGATATTTTATCAGTAAGGATTAATCGCAGAGAGCCTCACAACTACGACAGATCGGAGTCCCACACACCTCTGAGAAATGCCATCTCAGGTGTGCTAGTTAGAGCAGGCCAAGGCATTAAATTACAGTCAAGGACCGAACAAACGTCCTGTGTTGTGCTCCAACGGAGAGTTGCGAGACCGAAGGCAGCATCAGCGACGCGAGTTCCTTATATATATATATAAATATATATATATATATATATATATATATATATATATATATATATATATATATACAAATATACAGAGGCGGATCCAGGAATTTTTTTAAAGGAGGCCCCAATTTGTTTTTAAGTGTACAAATGTTTGCTTACTGGACGCAACCAGACAAAATGCTCTGGGGGAGGGCTTAAAATTTTTTCACTACTGCTTTCGGCTCATAGAGTGAGTATCCCTGCATCTTACCCTCCCCCCTCCGCTCATACCCGTACTAAAGTCGGGGAAAATCTAAAATACCTAAAGTACTACATTTGTCTTGAAAAAAGTAGGTTAATTTTTCACCTCTGAAGAAACTCTGTGGATCTGGACGAATTTCAAAAATTATCTAATTTTGGAGATAGAGGGTGGCTTACGCCCCTTCCAGAGGCTGTTTGCACCACTGCTCCGGGACAGAGTTCAAATTTTTTATTTACACCCTTTTTTCTTCTAATACAATGATTAAAGTGAAAATTGCGAGCTAGTGAAACGGTCAACATCTTTCGGACCCCCTCCTTCCATTATTCAGGGCTCCTAGCATATCCTAGAAAAAATCGAGCTAACGGAACTGAGTTCCTTCTCGTATCCCCAACCCCCCACCACTGCCCTTACAAATATATTTACACATTGAGATTGCTATAGAAACAATGAAAATATTGTTTAAAATGTTTATAGGAGGACCTAAATGGGGGAGCCGGGCCCCCTGGATCCGCCACTGTATATATATATATATATAATTATTATTATATATATATATATATATATATATATATATATATATATATATATGTATAAAATTATGATATATATACATGTATATTTATATCAATATATACATATGAATGTATACGTATATATTGATATATTATCGGAACAGGTAAAGAGTTTCAAATATTTGGGTCATACTATAGCCAATAACGGGAAATGTGAGACTGAAATATTGAAATATGGAGTAGGACTACACAAGCAAAAGGAGCCTTTGGTGATAGGAAAGAACCTATAAAAAAGAAAAAAGGTGATAGGAAAGAACCTATAAAAAAGGAAAAAATATGATAGGAAAGAACCTATAGTCAAAAAGTCTAAAGAGAGACACAAAGATAAAGACAGTGAAAACTTTGGTTTGGACTACGCTCTTGTATGGATGTGAAACATTGACCATAAGGAAGGAAGATATTAGGAAACTGGAGGCATTGGATATGTGGATTTAGAGAAGAATGGAGAGGATTAGTTGGGCTCAAAAGGCTACAAATGAGGAAGTTCTGGAGGGAGTTGGTACATAGATAGACAGTTGATAAATGTATTACGAAATAGGAAGAAGAGTTGGATAGGAAACATTCTAGGGAGGGAAGATCTATTCAAAGGGGTCATTGAAGGTAGAATGGAAAGAAAGGGCAGGCCGAGATTAGGTACGTTAGATGATCTAAAGACTCACGCATATGTGGAAATGAAAAGAAAAGCAGAAGACAGAGAAGAGTGGAGGCATTATATACCATGGACCTGCCAATAGGTAGTGAACTAAGAGAGAGAGAGAGAGAAGCGTATATATATATATATATATATATATATATATACGCTATATATATATATATATATATATATATATATATATATTAATACGCGTATATATATATATATAAGTTGCATATATATATATATATATATATATATATATATATATATATATATATATATATATATATATATATATATATAGACTATATATGTCACTCTCTCTTCAATGCACTGCCAAGTTGCAGGTTCAAGGTACATATTCATACTCAATGTAGGTTTTCTCATTCTATTAAAGCACTCCTTAGATCAACAAGTTAATCCCTTCAGATAGTTTTTGCC
Organism: Enchytraeus crypticus; assembly: GCA_905160935.1. Lineage (NCBI taxonomy): Eukaryota > Metazoa > Annelida > Clitellata > Enchytraeida > Enchytraeidae > Enchytraeus > Enchytraeus crypticus. Next base: position 1,083,418 of record CAJHZI010000518.1, on the reverse strand, counting down.
ATATCCATACCATATGTAGCCTGTAGCTTGGGAAAATATGGCTTCTAAGTTGGTTTCCCGTTGCCTACCTCAGTTAGATAGATTAATTACCATGTAATCCCGGGGGAAAATATTTCATGGTGAGGTGAGTCCCCTCTTGCCATATATATATAGTCTATATATATATATATATATATATATATATATATATATATATATTAATACAGATTACAAAATACATTATCAGATTGGTAACAGAAAATTGGACTGGGAAATTTATCGAACTTTATCAAACATTGTATTTTATCCAACCGCACATTGATACCATCCTGTAGAAGGCAAACAATTATTTTGGTTCTAAGTAAATTTTAATGGAAAGTTATTTAAAATTAATATATTTTCAATTAAATTAGTAGAATTACTTTAAAATATTAATTAAAAGTATTAAGAAGTACTTTTCCCTGCACTACTACTGAATCATCCCTCGATCTAATATCGTGCACGCAATTCTTGTTTCAAGGCCTCCACGTTTGCTCTATCTACATATATTGCACAAAAAAAGCAGCCTAACTATAATTTCATCGCGAAACTTACCATTTGCTTGATTCTCGTCAGTTGCCACTGCCCGTTTTCTATATAGAAATCTAACTTAACTGCTTTACTCATTATAGGGTAGAATATGACTTCTTTCCGATCATAATAAAGAAGAGACATCTCCAAGTGGCAGGCCTGATTGTCGAAAGGAAAGTAGGTCAAGTCCAGACGACATAGAGTCCCAATGATTCCGGTTGTCCTGAGTTTTATATGAGCTCCTTGGTATAGCATGACCTTGTACAGCTCCTTGGAATTGATACCTCCAAACACTTTTTCAACGCTGTAAAAGCCCAATCACTTTTAAATAATCCTCTTGTACCTAAATGGCAGTACGATATAACTGGTAAAGCTAATGATGAATTCAGTTTCCTCACTCGAAAGCGATGTCAGTGACGGGAGAGCCAAAAATTTGAACACCGCACATACTGATCCGCAATCGAGTATCTTACGGATATCGCCACTGGCTCTAGCCAGAAGTATTAGAGATAGATTAAAATTGATTAATAATTAGATTAGAAAAAATTATATTATTATGGATGGCAATAAACTCTTAAATAGAGACATGCAGGTCAAATTGATTTATTTCGATTTCTGCCATTCAGTAAATAATTTTAAAAAATCAGTTTAGCCATATGTTTTCAAGAAAATGCTATAAGTTAGTATTAGTCTTGAAGTTAAATGTTGAAATGATCAATTAGTTTAGTGTGTAGAAGCGTTATCAAACTTCTTGAAACTTTAAATGGCTGTATCCGAGGTCATGACATTAATTCCCGAAAGAGTTGTCCAGAGCTAAAAATCTCGAACATTTACTCTGCTTGTAACATGGATAATTGATTAAATTAGGAAATGGTTAAACGTGAGAAAATGTATACTATTACAGTTATAGTCTATTCAAATTAAATTTAATTAATTAATTTTATATTAATTATTCTTATAACTAATTTAAGTATTAAAATTCAAGACTGATTGATATCATCACATGTTTTCAGTTCATATTATCGCTCATATATTTAAAATTATCGCTCCTTTTTGAGAGATACAGAAATAATTAGTCAAAACCTGCATGTACGTCTAAAACCAATCGATAAGAAAATAATGAAATTTATTGTTTGAAACCTGTTACTGATCGCCAATGTGGGAGTCCATATTAGCGACTGGTTTAACAGTACAGTGGTTCTAAGATCCTCACCATGGTACCTACTGAATTCGTCATACCACGTCTGAAATTTAAATTGGGTAAAATAATTAAAAACATGTATTGATTAAACATTCTAGGCACACAAGGGGTCCATTGCACCCCAGAGTATGCTCTACTGTTGATATCTCTTCATACGTATATATGTTTTACTGCGCAGGATCATTTTATAATAAGTAGCAAAATACGCTCTTTCGTCTCATCAAACCGGAACCGGCTGTCAGGGAAGATACATAGTATCTTGTCTAGCTGATCACCATAATACCCATAATACGTACAATGATGAACATAATCTGAGAACACTATTATTTGTTCGACGATAATGTTCTAGAGTCCTAAATAAATCCCAGTACTAGAGATTAAGAAGATAGAAATATGTTCATTAAACCCAATATAACGTGACGTAATACAGTCAGGAAGAACAACCATAAACAAAGTAGAATTATATATTATTTAAGTCAAAATCGAATAAGGCATGTAATAATCTTGACCTTTCTTGGGGCGCTTAAAAAGAGTCTAAAATTAAATCAACTGCAGATTAGAAATGTAATACTAATCTATTGATTAGGCCTAATATTACTTGAATTTATTTATTTAATTAATGTATTATTCAACCAGAGCACAGTTATGATTCTAATAGTCATCCTCGCAATTCGTTTCGCAAATCACGTGGAATCATATTTGACTTTAGCTTCAGTTTGGAAATTAGTCGACCATTCCGAAATATTTTCAGTTTACAAAAATGAATACTTGCCAATTCAATCATTAGTTTTGAGTAAAGTACCTCGGCAACTTCGTCCTGAATCAGAAATAATTTCATTGAAGCATTTAATATTATGTTATCGCCCAAGCTGCAGTTTAACTAAAAGCCTTGTTCGTACGGTTAAAAATACTATATAATACAACGGGTTTCTCCTCAAGTATACAACAACTACGTACTTCTGAACGTCATCTTTTGTTGGGTATTGCTATCTACAGCACACACATAAAGTCTAAAAGTCCACGCCGCAGTAAAGCTAAAAGCCATGCAGGTACGGCGAATTAAAGGGGATAGTCATCTCCGAATAAATTTGAATTTGAATGCCTCCTTTGAGAAGAATTTATAGGTGTGCACTGTGCACACAACCGACGCTTGATGTTCTTCCTAAACGATGACGTAGGACAACATTTCATAGGGTCCTGTCATAACTGTAGGGCCTATAGGCTGTATGCGAGTTACTATATTTTTCCTCAACAAAGCTTAACGTGGCATTTTATTTATTTATTTATCGTGTGAGTATGATTATTTATTTATTTATAATATTTAATATATTTTAGCGTATTTAGGCTTCTCGTTGGATGATGTCACTGTTGATGGTATGCAATATTTCAGCAAATTCATCCAAAACGGCTCCTAAAAAGAACATAGAAGCGAAACAGTGCTGGTCTTTTGATTATGGATAGTACAAATATAATCCAATTTATTATATAAAGGATACGAACAGAAAAAAATTAATAATTGGTCTAAATTTTGACACTCTTGCCTTGGATCATGGCCATGCAATTTTTGATCTCGCTTCCTCTTGTGTTCTTTTTGTACTCAGTCGTCATCGTGTGGTGCTTTAGCGCCTGCTTGTGTAGAGTCTGCAAGAAACATCCCTGGCATTGCCTTACGGCGAGGAACCGGAAGAAAAATTCTTGTTGATTGATTGATTAAAACATTGTAAATCACTAAAACTTTGTAATAAATATTGATTATACATTGTAAATCAAAGATCATGATTGATCATAGATTTATGTGCGATACTTATGTCAACTTCTCATCATTTTGAAAATGTCGGGTACATAGTACATATTCACACGGTACAGATTTAAGACATGCTTTCACACCCATTAGGAGTTCATAACCAAAATGTTAATCTCGTCACGGTGACTAAGAGCTTGCAAACCCTTACTGCGGCCTTTGGGGTAAGAAAATATAGATTCTGTTGCATTTTTCAGTGACTTCATCAGTGTTTAGCTTGTTGCATTATACGACTTGTGCAGTTTATGGTTGGTAAATTCATTGCGAAATGGACACGATAAAGGAGACAAATCTTGTAAGCCAAAAACTGCTTGTTTTGTAAAGTCTGCACAAGTGAAATATGATCAAATTAGAAAATACATGTAGTAACGTACCAGATCACGTACTGCCTTCAGATATAAGTCTATATACACCTTGATCCAACCGCTGGAAAAATCATTCGCTAATATTCTGCGATCCGGCCAAATTTTTAGTATGTTATGTATCTTCCGGCTCTCCTTGTTTACAAACTCTGTATTTCGAAAATAGGTTAAAACTGTCACTAATAGTTTTGTAAATTGTTAAATCTGTTTCGTACGCGAGTTTTCGTTCCCCTGTTGTGTCCGGGCCACTATGATATAGACCAACAATACACTAAAGTCTATATTATAGTATAGAATTCATTTAGTATTGAAAATATGTAATTAAACATCTTTAAAGTCCTCAGACATAAAGAGGCTTAGAGACAAGTTATCTAAATCTTGGATGGTAAGTCATTCTCTTAATCCAGTTAGTCGCATAGCAAACGTTTTAAAACTAATTTTAGTCAATTAATTTTTGCTTTCTTCTCTTAAGGTAGGCTTGGTTTGAATATTGGTTTGAACATTAAAATATTTGACCATTGGTCTGAAGTGATATCATGTGAAATATTATTAACAACGAAAAACTTATGCAGCAGTGTCATATTTAGCGGGCTGTTCAAAATAATTCTTCGAGACACCTTTACAGAAAGAGTTATATTTTAATGGTAAACTGAACATAAATTAAATTAAAATTGACCATATGGTAAAAAGCCGATAAAGCTAATGTTAACGTCAGTTTCGTCACATTGATTGCAAACAAAGTCCTAACAACTCTTAGCATCAGAACATTGCAGCATATGACATAATAGATTAGACTTATCACAACTTCTCTCATCCTCACCTTTTAGACAAAACATGAAATTCTCAGTTCTATCGTCAGATAGATCGTTATATGTGTCTGACGATCGATTGGACGATAGAACTGACTGTGTGTGGGCACCGTGAGTTTTATTTGACGATATATCTGACAGTTCGAATTGATGGTGTGTGGGCTCCTTTAGACTTACCACAACTTCTTTCATCCTCACCATTTGGACAGTTGTCATACCCGTCACATAGCTGCTTAGCTGTGATACACAGACCTGCCATAGAGCTGCAGGGAATGGACTGAGTGATGTTTCTAAAGATTATCAGGTCACAGCTCGAGTAATTTGCTGAAAATATCAGACGAAAAAATTGAGGATACTACTTGCATGCATCACGTATATTATATATATATATATATATATATATATATATATATATATATATATATAATATACAATATACACGCATATTATATATATTTATACCTGTATATAAGATATCCATGTATGCCTTATCCATGTATTATATATATTTATACATGGATAAGGCATAGACTTTGTGAAGGGATTAACTTGTTGATCTAAGGAGTGCTCTTATGGAGAGAGAAAACAGACGTTGAGTATGAATATGTACCTTGAACCTGCCACTTGGCAGTGCACTGAAGAAGAAGACATGTATATATTTGTATATATATATATATATATATATATATATATATATATATATATATATATATATATATATATATATATATACATATATTTAAATATATGAAATATATATTTAAATATACATATATTTAAATATATGTATTTATGTATGTATGTATAATTAAATAGAATCGGTTACAGTTTGGATACGAGCTTGGATACGAGAGTAGTTTGGATGCAGTTTGGATGCGAGAGAGACCAATTGCCCAGAATACGTAGCATCCAAAAAGACCAATAGTGTCGCTTTATTCCTGTTCCAAATGTAAATCCTAGTAAAGAAAGGGTTAGGATTGGTTAAACCGTAAAGATCGTCCATTGCGAGGCTGATTGCCCGTAAAAGAGAGTGTGTGTATGTCGAGTTTAATGGCTACTAAATTTAAGCTGTTTGAGAATAATTCTATAAACAAATTAGAAAAACAGTCAAAATATCTGCCGTATAATAAATATACTACCGGATATATCTAGGTGCATTTTATGCCAGAAGAAAAAATTCATGATAGGATTTAAATAGGTGGCCAAGTATTTTCATACTCTAATGACATACATTTATTTAATTCTACATGTTTAAATCGCCGGAGAATTTAGACAATTATCCATGAACCGATCCTGCGCATAATTAAGAAAATCGTATTGGAAATCAATCCCAAAAAACAAACATCAGCATCGTTTAGCGAAAATTTACTTGACGCTTTACTGATTCGCCTTAAAAGATAAAAAGCTGGTAAAGCGGAAGTTTAACGTAAGTTTCTTCACTCGAAAGCGATGTCAGGCGAGCCCAGGTTTAAACCCCTCACCCCGCACATAATGATCCGAGGTCGAATATCTTACTGATCCAAGGTCAAATATATCCCGTCACTAACATCGCCTTCGAGTGAAGAAACTGTCATTAACATTAGCTTTGCCAGCTTTACTCGTAACGACCTGTAGACTTCCCCACAAGTTAATCAAAACTGTAGAAATTTCCAGCATGATAATATTTTACAATTATAAACATTTCGTCTAATTTTCGGGCAAGACTATAAACTACAATGTAGCCCTACCACGGCGAGTGTAATATGTAATTTGGCCCTATAGCTACCACGGCGAGTATATTATGTAATGTAGTCCTACCACGGCGAGTGTATTTGTAATGTAGCCCTAAAAGTAAAAAAAGTAAACAAGCATTATAGTGAAATGATCAACTACGTTGATAACTATCACTTATACCACCACATGTTTAAACCGTTAGGCAATTTATTCCATTTTCCGTAAAACCAATCCAATGAATGTCCGAGATTTTACTCTCAGATCAGCGCGGCTGGGATTCGAACCAACGAGGGTTCAATTCACCTCAGGATCTGTCATTTAAAAGTTCATGACGTTACTGCTACGCTATTGAGACATTCAATAGCGTAGGGGTTTAAATACTGGTTTAAATTATTGAGACACCCTACCACAACTAGTGTACTTTGTAACGTAGCCCTACCACAGCGATTGTAATGTAATGTAGCCCTACCACAGAGAGTGTAATATGTAATGAAGCCCTACCACGGCGAGTGTATAATGTAATATAGCTCTACCACAGCTAGTGTACTATGTAATTTAGCCCTACCACAGCGAGTGTAACATGTAATGTAGCCCTACCACAGTGAGATTCATCCTCATAATCCGCACAGTCCGGAAATCCATCGCAGAGTTTGCTGGATAAGATGCACGTGGAAAAAGTGTGGTTACACCGCACGTAACCAGGTCTATCTCTGCATGTGTCTGAAAGAAATTACAAAATAACAATTAGTTCCATGATTCAAGTGTTGAGTTAAAGAAGTATAGAGTATAGATAAAAATAGCATAATAGAATATAGTTTTACATTTGAATAGTAATACAATAGTGAATAAAAATTGTAGTAAAATAGAATATATATGAAAACATTAGTAATAAAATAATAATGAAATATGCATGATAATTGAAATATGTATAATAAAACATACATAAAATAGTATAATGATAGTGTAATGGAATAGAGGCCTACATGTAGCGAAACATCATATTAATATTAGCATAATAGAATACAGATAAATATAATAAATATAGTATTCAAATAGTATAATAGAATATAGATACAAATAGTAAAAATAATAGTATAATAGAATATAGATAGAAATAGTATAATGACAGTAAAATAGAATAAAGATAAAGAGTCTATACCACAGTTCTGTTCGTCATTCTGATTGCCGCAGTCTTTGATTCCATCGCACAGCACATCAGCTGACACACATGTGGAGTAGGTTCCGTTACAGAACACGTAGTCGGGGGGTTTACCTCTGCACCCCTCTGTATCATAATCAACAGCATCGTCAATTTAACCCCAGTTTGACTAGGGTCAGGATACGAATAGTCCTTCTCAATTCGTTTCTGTCCCGTGCCATATCATCAGTCAATCCCTTATTTTTTCCCTTTGTTTTAGAAAATGTTGTAGCAATTTCTGGAGTCTAGACGCTCACCAACAGAATACCTTTTCTGACATTGGTTTGGATCTCATTGTTGTCGCCTTTTACGATACGTGCAATACACGGTTGAACTGTTCTTCGAGCAAACTGGGCAGAACATGGGAAACATTTGGAGTAAATCAAATGGAAAATAAACTAATACATACATATTAACGTAAATACTTAACATTACAGAGTCATGAAGCAATTATATGCTTGGTTAAGACTATATAAATAAAGATACCACCTACTGTTAAAATAGTTACTGTTACTAATTAATTCAACATACTTGAAATATTCAGCCTTGTAACTAAACTAATATAACTTAAGATTAAGTTACAAGTAAATGTTCATAACAGCATACCCAAAGGACCTGTTGTTGTTGTCCCAAGCAATACATCTAACACGCAAAGTAATGATACTTACCCATGTAGGAAGATATACAAGTAACTCTAGTCAGAGTTAAAGACTAAGAAAGACTGAAGAAATAGAGAAAAAGAACAAGTGTCACGTCCTCTACTTGAAGCAATAATAATAATAATCTAGTACCGGCAGCAATCTCAACCCTAATCACAATCCCTGACCAAGTAATCAAAGGTTTATATACTGTTAGTAGTATGATTATTACTTGTCTGGGACAAAATGAGTTTTTAAGGCAAAGTTATACATACCTTGATTAAAAATGACAAATTAGCCTTGTCCAGCCTTGATAACCTTGTAAAATTTCCATCGCGCATAGTCATGTGACCTCGAATAGAAACTCTAGGAAAAACCCAGTTTCGATTCGCTTATAAATAGCTTGAGGCGTAATAATCATACGACTATGAGTCATGTGACGCGGTGAAAAATCGACAGTTTCGATTCGTCAGCGCAATTACGAGCGCCGACTGTTTCAATAGTAAATATATTATTAAAACTTTCAATCAGCAATTCAAATCATTGTAACTATATAACATCCATCAACAATCTTTCCTTCGTTTCTTTTAAAGAAATTTAGATCATGTTTAGTTTCTTTAGCGGCTTTATACATCAACTTGAATTCAATAACTTCACCAGTGATGGTATTCTCCAATCTTACACGCCTATGCTTTTTTCTTATAGTCCTCAAGTACTCATATCTTGGGGCTATCATCTTGTTGGGATCAACCTCTTGTGGTGGATATTTTCTAGGTCTTCCTCTTTTTCTTTTAGTCTCTTCTTCTTCCATTGCTGGATCCATCTTCAATAACCCATGTTCAAACGCCGTAAACAGCAACTCTGTTTTTCCAAATTTTGCTGACGGTTTGATTCTAGCATTATTAAAAATTTGCTTCAATACTACAATTGAGTATTTCATTTTATATACTCAAGAAAATAAATTTAAATCAAATTAATATTTTCATTTTAAAATTAACTATACATAATAAAATGTCAGACACAATAGACGGCACTTCGCTTTCAAATAAATTGAAAGTATGTTTAACTAGAAAGCTAGAAGAAAGGCAAACTATTGTAAAAAAGTTAAAACGAAAAAGGACTATTTTAAAGAAAATTTCCTACACAACCCCAGGTAGTTCGATCGTGATTTCAGCAATACTGGCTGCCACTGCTACCGCTGTTGCAATCCCACCTGTTGCTATTGTAGTTTTGTCGACTACAAGCGGTATATTAACCGCCATTAGCAGTAAATTCAATTTTCAAGATAAAAGTAATAAATTAAACGCAGAAATTGAAAAACTGAATAGGCTTAATGAAAGGTTTGATTTTGTTGTCTCCTGTAATGGGAATCTTATCGAGGCAGCCTATAATCAGATTATTTCTGAATTCGCATAAAAATTTGTTAATAAATGTATTAACAAATTTAAAAAACACAATTTACGGCTACGCTTACATCACAAACTACACTAGCAGAGAATCTGAAACGTAATGAAATCCTAAATCAACAAACATTAAATTTTTTTGTAATATTAATTCCAAATCTAAATTCTTTCGATCGGGGTGTAGATCTCTTACAAGTTTTAAAATAAATCGCCTAATCTGCAATAAAGGTGTACCCTCTTTATATTTCCTAAGAAATATTTCACCGTATTTAATTCGTAGAGCAATGTCATTAGCAACTAAGTTTTGTTCTACTTCTTTTAAGATGTCTACTCTCAAATTTTCACCAAATTCGTTAACATGACGGTCGCAGTACCCCTTTGTGATGACATCCGCATCGGTTTCTGGAGGGTGTTTAACATTAAAAATTCTGTTGTTGCTCATATTAATGTCTCCAGTGATATCTCCTCCAGTTTTGTCAACTTTTATACTGTCGAGTTTATCAACAAGATTGACAATAGGTCTGAAAACTGAGTCTACATGCTCCATCAAATCGTCAGTTGTTGAGTATGATTTTTTACCGGTTTTCGATACAGTACTCATTCGATATAATAAAAATTTAAAATTTCTATAAAAAATGTCAAAGTATACAAACTATAGTCTAACGTTGACTAAAGATCAACTCCGAAAACTAGAGAGCGCATACGATCATGATAAAGGGGTTAAAATACGAATATCAAAAAATAATTTATCGGGTAATACGAATCTTCCTCTAACCCAAACTCAAATTAATAAGATAAAAAAAGCTACGTCTGGAATAGAATTGTGTCTGAGCAGAGCACAATTAAAGTACATGAAAAAGAATGGAGGATTCCTGCTGCTGTTGGCAGCAGCCATTCCCGCCATCGTGGGAGTAATAGGTGGTTTGGCAGGAGGAATTAGCTCGGCAGTAAACTCGACTTGACAGACGAAAGAAACTTATACGAAAGAAACAATTCAAAATAATAACTACTGAATTAAACGAGATATGGTAGACATGAATACTGACTATTCGGAAACTTATCGGAAAATTTGCGGCAGCAACTATGAGAGCAAATATCACGATATATTTCCTAAAAAATATGCTTATGATACTAGCTGGCAGCACCGGTTGCGGTAAAACGAATTTAATGATGCACTTTATTATGAAAAAATTAGTGCATTACGATGACATTATGGTGTACACAATGACACCAGATCAAGACGCGTATAAATTCATTCGAGATTGCAATAATGAAATTAAAAAGAAATCCAAAGCAGGTAAAGATATTGTTACTTTTCACAATCCAGATGATGGAATTGCTCATGCTTCTGAACTCGATATGAATAAAATACATGTTGTAATATTTGATGACGTCATGAATGAAAATCAAAAGGTAATGACAGATTAATTTTGTCAAGGTAGACATAATAATGCGAATGTATTCTATTTATGTCAGAGCATACATAAACTGAAAAAACATGGCATACGTCAAAATGCTAATATTTTTATTTTATTTCAACATGATAGGAAGTCGTTGGAATATTTTTATGAAACACACGTATCGGGAGACATGTCATTAAAAGAGTTTGAAAAAATCTGTAAAGAACCGTGGAAAAGAAGGCACGGTTTCGTTGTTATAAATCTTTGGGAAGAACCTGAATGTGGTCGCTATATTTTAAACTATAATGTAATTTACATACCTGAACAGTACCTAAAGATACCTAAAATACATAATAATACCTAAAAATACATAATAATGCCTATTAATACATAATAATACATAATAATATATAATAATACATAATAATACATAAAAATACATAAAAATACATAATAATCAATTTTTATGTGTCACATAAAATGATGAAGGAGTTTGATATTAGCCGGTTTATAAAAGCCAAGAACGAAGTCAAACAAATGTTTCGGAATGACATACTTGACAATCAACGGGTATATGAGAGCCAAGCAAAATTATTCAAACCGTTAATTGATACTACAAGAGAAACAGCTAAAACTCTAGAACAAAAGATTGTCGACGATAGACAAAATCTGAACAACGTTTTAGTTCCCTTTACTAATGAATTGATGCGTGCAAATAACCAGAGGGAGGCGATACAGGCTATGCCATTTTATGATTCGCCAATTCCTGAACGAGAATCCACACCAAAGAGGGATCCTTTAATTATTAATTTAGATAAGAATCTCAATGAAAGTGATCGAGAGAATCTAGATCTGCTCGACCTGAAGCTTCTAAGTGAAGTATATGAAAACAATGAAATACAAGCAACATTGAAGGAGATTCAAACACATAATAGACGAATAGGGCAGTTCTTGGGAAATAACAATAAAAAGAGTGCAGCTGAGAAAATGATATGCGAGTCTCAACAGAAAACACTGGAAAAGTACAAGAGCATATTGACTAAGGTAAAAGCAGGGAGCGAGCTCGTTAGCGAAGGATTAAAGAAGAAAAAGAAGAGAAAACTTCTAATGCCTGTCGGTAAACAAAAGCGTGGTAGAGGTAGGCCTAAAACAGACCAGGTTTTAATTTATGAAAGCCCAGATCAATTTGTTCGTCTATTGAATGAAAATCTTGCGGCTCTACGTGCTGGAAACAATGGAGTATACAATACGGCAGTTGGTATTTTGGATGAGTTATTAAAAATTAGAGCAATCACCAAAGAGGTATATGATATTATATATAAAAATAATTTTAAAGTTATATAAAATGAATAAATTAACTCTATCGAGTACGTCAACAGATTTCACTACACATCTCAATCCTCCAATTACATTGGATCGAGGCAAAAACTACGAAATTGCATTTAAAAAACTGATAACGTATAATTCGATACCTAACATCACGGAAGCCAACTATAAATTTAAATATTCCGCCTATGGCGGAAGTACTTGGAAAATAATCACACTTTCAAGAGCTTACGAATTAAGAGATATTAACATTGCGATTCAAAGGGTAATGCGGGCAAACGGCGACTACGATGCAATCAGTGACAAATATTATATAAACATAAGTCATTTAATTTGCAAGGCAATTCTGATTATATCGCACGAAAAGTACATGGTTGATTTCGGATTGGAAAATTCGATAGGGCTACTCTAGGCTTCACCGATGAAAAACTGGCATATGGAATTCATCAATCTCCCAACTTAATCGATTTAGAAAAAGTCAATTCGATTCATATACATTGCGATATTGCCGGTGGTAGCTGCTAACGGTGAGAAATCTAATGGGATTCATACGTTCACCCAAAGAGTAAATCCAGGCTATAAGATAATAGAGACACCTAAACCTCAATTGATATTTCAACGAATCGTTAAAAGACAGGAAATTCATAGAATAAACCTGCAGTTAACCGATCAAGACAACAAACTTATCGACCTGATGGGTGAACGACTTACTATAGTATTATTGATTAGAGAAAAGTCAACTTAAAAAATATATACTTATTCATAAAAATGATTGTCAAGGAGAAATGCAATGCGTATCGTTCAAAACAAACGTTTATAAGCGGGCGTGGATTAGTCGATACACTGAAAGATTTCGGTCCGTACGTGTATCAAAATAAAGATTTAATTGCAAAACCAATGTTGGGAGCGGTGGGAGATATTGCGGCATATGGAATGGCAGAGGGTGGTAAGGCTCTAATTAGAAAAGCGATGGCTGAAAAACGAGAGCCTCTAAATCCTGAATCGAGACAAATTTAAGAACGTTTAAAAGTAGATAATGGAATCAAAAACGTTTAGTTTAAAAAATATTTTACTTATATATAAAATGGAAACTGAAGTGCTAAACGAAATATTAACTCACCCATCGTGAACAATTGTTGACAGTAGCAAGACAGGGTACAATACTCGTCCTTTATTCCTCAGAGTATGGCTGGGATTAATCGTGTCTCTGAAGTTATCGAAAATGATATACCAGCTAGCGATTCATATTACAACATATCCCAGTTCTTTCTTAAAATAAAGGGAAGATTAGTTAGAAATGACAATGAGAATGCTTACGTTAGAACTGCTCAAATAGCTTTGATTAATAATGCCATTCCGTATCTGTTTGATTATATCGATTATTTCCTACGAGGAAAGTCGATTGAATCATTACACTTTCCAGGACAGACTACGTCAATGTTGGGTTATTTGTCTTATCCTGACGTTTTCAATAGCAGCGCGGGATTAAATCAATGTTGGAGAAAAGACACAAATGTAGGCGGAGTATCTTCCAAATATAGACAATCTCCAGCAGTTGCAGCAGGCGCAGCCATTGTATCCGATCATTTTACAACGAGAGAAAATCCAGATTACAATGAAGGATTTGCGATTCGCCGACAACTACTAATGAACAACGATGCACCAGGCCAATTTTCATTTAACATTCCATTTTCGCACCTATTTGGATTTTCCGATTATAGCAAAGTACTTTACAATTTGCAACATACATTGCGACTCAGTAGAGCGGAAAACACATCGGCTATTCACAGCGCAAGCAATCTACTTGAAGGTAAAGTATTGCTAACGGATATTAGGTGGATGGTGCCAAGAATAACAACATCAATTGAAACGCTAACTTTACTGCGCGAGTTGGTTGTAAGTAAAAAGAAAATTCCAATAAGTTTTAGTTTTAGAAACACCCAGCGCACTACAATTACAGAAAATGTTCGAGAATTTGAATGGATGATCAATAGACAGAAAGGAAATGCAAAGCCTAGATCGATAATTGTGGGATTTCAAAGTGACAATTCACGGACACAAGAACAGAATCCAGCCGTGTTCGATCACCTTAACTTGACTAGTGCTTTTGTTCAGTTGAGTTGAATGATCAGAGATATCCTGCAAATGAACTAAGAATAAACTTTGCTACAAATGATTATGTAGATTTCTGCGCCATGGCAGATGAATTTAAGAGAGATAACTATTCCTGTAATAATTTAATACGAGGTACACAGATCGATATGATAAATTACAAAAAGCTATTTCCACTTGTAGTCTTCGATGTAAGGCATCAGAGTGAAAAAGTCAAAGACAACGTTATGTGTATGAAACTTAACTTTAAATTTAGTGAAAATGTTCCAGCAAATACTCAAATGTATGTTACAGTACTTTCCGATAGACTGCTGCAACTAGCATCCGATGGTCAGACTCCAATAATAATAACTTAATATTTATAATTTAATAATTACATTAAAAAATTTTATAATGTAATTTAAAAATGTACTACTTGAAATGTAAAAGGAAAACAGATTCTATACAGACGCAAGAGAGGTTGACTTCTAATAATAGAAACTGCAAATTTCCGTTTGTGGAGTGTGTGGAAGTAAAAAGTGGAGATTCATCTCAGGTCGGGGTGTGTTTAATCAAGTGTTATCGGCAGCTGGAAATACAGTCGGAGAGCTACATTTACCTGCCAAACGTGGAGAGTACGTGGCAAATGGCTCGTTTAATAACCCAAATAAGTATTCGTACTGCGGTCCAGGCACAAAGTACGAACAGAGAAACCGCGAAGGTTATCAGGGGATTAATGAATTGGATGGAATGTGTAAATTGCACGATCAATTTTATACTGCATCTCCCGATACAGCCAGCAAAAATATAAACGACAAAGCTTTGGCCCATCGAGCATACGAAATCTTTAATGATTCATGATTTGATAGTGAGCAAAGAAATATAGCTCAAATAGTTTACCACATCATGAATAATAAAGCAGAGTTTGGTTTTGGACTGTCAAAAAACCTATAGAGGGGTCCAGCGAAGAAGAAGGCTTGAAGCGAAACGTTGGACCCTTTGAAGATTTAGCTAGAGAATTACACAAACCGATTCGTAGAAAATTTACAAGACGCCAAGTTCATGTGTTTGAAGTTGACGAGATATGGGCAGCAGATTTAATCGAAATGCAGGAATGGAGTAGAGATAGTAAGGGCTACAGATACATGCTTAACGTCATTGATGTATTTTCCAAGTATGCATAGAGCGTTCCGTTGAAAGACAAGAGAGGTGAAACGGTAACTGAAGCTTTCAAATTAATTGTAAAAAGTTCAGATAGACTTCCAAAATTCTTGTGGGTTGATCAGGGTAAAGAATTTTACAACAAGAACATGGATGATTGGTTAAAGAAAAATAGTATAAATAGATAGTCTACATTCGGAGAACATAAGTCAGCAGTTCTTGAAAGGTTTAATAGAAGCATCAAGGAAAAAATGTGGAAAAGATTTACGGCTGAAAATACGAGAAATTGGATTGATATGATTGACGATTTAATTGCAGAGTATAACAATACAAAGTATTCGACAATAAAAATGGCTCCCATTGAGACGAGTAAAAAGGAAAACGAAGCATTTATAATTAATAGTAGGAAATATAGAAATATAGAAAGTAACATGAACAAATTTGAGGTGGGTGACAGAGTTCGAATTAGTCGGATTAGGGGTGTATTTGAAAAGGGTTTCCTACCAAATTGGTCCGAGGACGTGTACATTGTAGACAAAGTAAAGTATACATCGCCTGTTACGTATATATTAAAAGATCAGTTGGGTAAAGTATTAGAAGGAGGTTTCTATGCAGAAGAACTACAGAAAACTAATCAAGAATTGTTTAGAATTGAAAAGACTTTACAAAGGAAAAAGATTAAAGGTGTGGAACACGCCTTGGTTAAATGGGTGGGTTACAGTAGGAAATTTAATGAATGGACAATGAATATAATACACTGATTCTTACTTAGGTTCTTTGAAAGTGGGTCAAGACTCGAAGCCATAAATCTAAAGCTATCGATAAACCGTAATTCTCGTTTCACTGGGACTTCTTGACCATTGTCTTACCCAAAACACTGTTATTCATTAGTTTGAAAAAGTCTTTTTCAAAATCGTTGGCGGCCTTAGTCCGTAACTGAGTATTTAAATCAATGTAAGTTTTAAGCCATGGACTTTCTTCTAATTTTTATGCCTCTGTGCATTCTAGTAATTTTAAGTTCTAAGCTTTCATACAATTTTAAATTTTCACCATGCAATATATACTTTGTTTTATCATTCAAATTCGGTATCAGTTTCTTTCATACAATTTCGGGGGATAAAGGGTAGTCGTTATGGAGATTGTGCAGCACTGCAGGATATTCCAAGTCAACTTCGAGGATACACTTCATTTCTTTCCAGTTCTACAGTTCTTTTTCTGTCATCCATTCGAACACGTGTGTGGGTAGGGGCTTACTCATCGAGTACCCATAAAGATTGTTACTGTCAAGGTATTTAATAAATTTAGAAGGTTCATTAACGTTAAACTTATGATTCATGTATTTATTATTAGCTTTTGCATATCTGTTTGATGTTGTGCTTACGCCACCTCTAATACCGTGCTTAATCATCAATAGCATGTCGTAGTCACTTAATTCGAGTTCAACTTTAGTTAATCTTAAAGCTGCATCCCAAGCTAGTCCTGGTGATGTGTAGTACCACGCAGGATTTAATTTATAGCGGGTCATACATACATCTCTAAAATTCTCAGAGACATCTGCTAGTAAAAGAACATCAGATATATTCTACAAGTCGTGATAGTCTCGAAATGCATGACCAAACTCTCTTCAAACAGTCTGTGCGTGTTTATAGTCTTCATCACTGATACTGGTATTGCTAAGTTTCGAGTAGAAAGCTTCCTTTGGCGGTAGTTTAGTTTTTTAGTTGTTTTTTTAAGTCTTTCTAACGAACTTACATAATCGTACGGGTAAACTCCTTTTCTCAAAAGCAAATCCAAATTGCTTTCCCGAATACTTACTTGCAATATTCTTACACTGATCCTTACTTAGGTTCTTTGAAAGAGTATCAAGACTCGAAGCCATAAATCTAAAGCTATCGCTAAACCGTAATTCTCGTTTCACTGGGACTTCTTTACCTGTTTTATTTATGAACTTGTCAACCAGCATTTCCCTCGAGAAACTTATGTACTTTTCTTCGTTGCACGGAATGCAATTAATGTTTCCACCTGCCAACTTCTTTATAAATAAGTGACTGTCGTATCCTGATAAATTGTGAAACACTACTGGAAAAAATTTTGGAATCTTGTATTGTAAATTACAATTATCGTGTGCTGCTCCCCGGAATTCGCCAGATAGATGACAATGATCTCTATCACGATCATTACCCAACTTATTTTCACATATATGACATAATTTTGCTGCCTTGAATTTCTTCTCGTCCGCTTCCGTGAATATCATTGGTATAGCAAACTTGAACTGATTGTACATTTGTTTTATATTTTGCTCTAAAGTGTCAAAAAAAATTGGAGCAACATTGTCATCATCATTTTTTGCTGTATACGTGACTGAAGCTTGTGAGTATAGAGTATCATCAAAACACTTGATGTAATAACAGAATGAGCTAGGTGTATGTTTCTGGTATTGATTAGTGTATTGCATGCTTAGATCCGGCTGACATGTATCAATCCGATCAATCGGTTTAATAAATGACTCGAAATCTGCGTAAATTATGAATGGTCCTCTCATCGATTTTTTGTAGTGATTGAATTTCATAAACGTTCCAGGGTCAGGTAACACGATTTTTTGAGCGTGGTGTTGTGAACAATATTCGTTGTGATTATTAAGAGCATTTTCACTTGTGAAACCGTTAAGCATCTCCTACAGTAATGCATTGCATTGAAATCCCCCCTAGCCATTAACCTATTAAAGTTTTTAATCCAGCAGTAATGTTTATTATCATCTTTTGATATTAGTAACAAATCTACTGCGTTTTGACTATTAAATATTGAAATCCTGAATGGTATTATTTCTTCTTCTTTGGCCCACGCCTCTAGCTTTTCATATCCAAACACATGAATTGATAAATTGTTATTCTTTTCAAATTTATCACTATTTTTCAAGTTAACCGGAAACTCAATACCATTCCAGTTAAATTCTTCAGCCTGCTTCTTTAGTTGTTTATCAATGAGCTCAGAATATTTTTCCACTTGATTGAAGGCTCTTGTAATGCACACCATCTGAAACATTGATCGTCTTTATTCTTCATATTTACAATTGCCTTTTTAGCAGCTAATTTTTTAGGAAGAGGAATGTAGGAGCTACCTCGGAGTGGCTTGTATTCTAAGGTATTTATTTCTAATTTCATCACCCTATGAAATCTCCAATTACTACCCCGCATCTGAAAATTTGCCATTGACTCCAGCATTTTGCCTTTAGCCTTTCAAAACACCTCTGCTGTATCTGTGGAAGGTAGAATTATTTCATTTTTAGAGAGAAAAGGAGCGTCATAAGATATTATTTCCTCAGACTTTAAATCAACCTTCTCCATTGTACATGTGTTTGATTAATTTTTGTCTGAGGATTGTTATTTAATACATCTAGCATTTGTGGTTGAATACTGCTCAGAAATGACACTGCATCAACTCCATCTCTACTGTCAATGACATATTGCTTTGTGAATCATTTTAAGTCTGATGTCGTTTCCATGACGTCATAATTGTTTGTCTTAGTCTGGGTGAATATGTTCTGAACTTTAGACTTTAGCGCTTTAAAAGATTTGCTTATCGTCTTTTTAATTTTGGGAGGTAGATAGCTTGCCAGCCAATCCCACAAAGACTTGATAGTTGCCATTACTCCAGTATTTATTGGTGTAAGAATCTCAGTTTTGACATCAGGTACAGGTGTGTCAAGCAAATTCTCATAATGTATCTTCGATGATGGCTTATATTCAGTTGGCACTAAAACCACCGCTCGAATATCTGGTACAGGAGAATTAATCAAATCAACAACACCCCCGGTTGTTTGTGATGTCCCTGCCAATACGTCAATAAGCTCCGCCTTTCTAAGAGAATAGTATTTTTTAATACCTCGTTGTTTTGCGACTTATCGCAATTTTTTCACCGTTTGAGTTTCAATTTTATATACGAAAGAAATTTATTTAAATAGAAATCAACTTTTTTCGGAACTCAACTCGGCTTTTATACTAACATACTAACAGTCGGCGCTCGTAATTGTGCTGACTAATCGAAACTGTCGGTTTTTCACCGCGGCGCATGACTCATAGTCGTATGATTATTACGCCTCAAGCTATTTATAAGCGAATCGAAACTGGGTTTTTCCTAGAATTTCTATTCGAGGTCACATGACTATGCGCGATGGAAATTTTTCAAGGTTATCAAGGCTGGACAAGGCTAATTTGTCATTTTTAATCAAGGTATGTATAACTTTGCCTTAAAAACTCATTTTGTCCCAGACAAGTAATAATCATACTACTACTGTGTATACAATAACAACGTACACGTACAGTGCACAAGAATCGAACCAACACACCAGCACATGTCAGCAATCAATCATACAACACAGAATAGCTGTCCGATAATATAACTGATTTTCCAGGTTGCAGAAAGGAATTGCAATCTAATAGATGGAAAGCCATAAATAGAAAGGAGTGGAATATTATCGTTCATGTAAGATTAATAAACTAATTAAAGACTAAACGATAAGGAAATAGCAATAGAAATAGAAATAGAAATAGTAATAATAAATAAAAATAGAGATAAGTAATAGTAATAAGAAATAATAATGGAAATAGAAATAGAAATAGCAATAACAACTACGATGGCCTAAGACATGGACGTTAAATCCGGGATATTGTATAACATGCGCGTTTAGATATATGCCAATATTTGTTTTTCATCTCTAACTGACGAATCTGGAACAAGACTAATCGTCTTATTTTAGTACACTAAATATTCTGAACATTTAAAGCTCCGGTGCCAACTTCCATCTGCTTGTATGTCACACGCAAGATTTAAAGTTCGTCACTCAAGAAAGGGCTGACAAAGTCTGTCTTTCGATATTCATGCAGGATTTCTCTAACAGTGTTGCACCCCTTTCCATTCCTTAATTTCACAATATTGATTATTATAATTACATGGCTATAATTATATATCCTTTTATTTATTTTAAATTAAACCCTCTTAAAAAGGGATTCATTTATCATTGCTATTTATTACTATTATTATAGTATTATTATTATTATTATTATTATTATTGTTATTACTATTATATATATATATATATAATATATTACATATACCTATTTATATATATATATATACATATATACTATATATATAATATATATATATATATATATATATATTATATATATTATAGATATCTTATATATATATATATCTTTTTCTCTTCAGTGCACTGCCAAGTGGCAGGTTCAAGGTACATATTCGTACTCAAAGTCTGTTTTCTCGCTCCATAAGAGCACTCCTTAGATCAACAAATTAATCCCTTCACAAAGTCTATGCCTTATCCATATCTTATGTAGCCCATAGCTTGGGAAAAATATGGCTTCTGAGATGGTTTCCCGTTGCCTTCCTCAGTTAGGTGGATTAATTACCATTTAATCCTGGGGGAAAATATTTCATGGTGAGGTGGGTCCCCTCTTGCCATCCTCAGCTCCTGCCTTGAGTCGCCTCTTACGTACACGCGGAAGATTGTTTGCGGTTGCCCTATTCTGCAGTGGTCCAACCATACCCGAGCACAACACGGAGAATATATATATATATATATATATATATATATATATATATATATATTATATTATATATATATATATATATATATATATATATATATATATATATATATATAGTATATATCTTAGTGCACTGCCTACGGGCAGGTGCATGGCATATATCGCCTCCATTCCTCTCTGTCTTCCGCTTTCCTCTTCATATCCTCAAATGTGTGGGTCTTCAAATCACCTAACATAATCTCGGCCTTCCTCTGCCTTTTTTCCTTCCATTCCACCTTCTATGACCTTTTTTAAATAGACTTTCCCCCTTGGAATATATCCAGCTATATCCTATCCAACTCTTCATCCTATTTCTTAATACATTTATCAACTGCACCAACTCTCTCCAGAAATTCCTTATTTGTAACATTTTGAGTCCAGCTAATCTTCTCCATTCTTCTCCAAATCCACATTTTCAACGCCTCTAGTTTATTAATATCTTCCTTCCATGTTTCACATCCATACAATAGCGTGGTCCAAACCAAGAATTTCACTATCATTATCATTGTGTCTTTCTTTAAACTTTTTGTTAAAAGTTCTTTCCTATCACAAGGCCGCTTTTGCTTGTGCAATCCTACTGCATATTTCCGTCTCACATTTCCCGTAATCGGCTATAGTATGAGCCAAATATTTGAAACTCCTTACCTGTTACAATTTTGTACCATTTATTGTGATATTAGCTGCACCTTTATTATGGTTCACTCTCATCACTCTGGTCGTTTTGATATTAATCTTCATGCTATATCTCAATGCCGTATCATTCAGCCTATCCATTATCTTCTGCAGTCCATTCTCGATGCCCGTTACCATTCCTTGGTCATCTGCAAATCGTACATCTTGTAACAATTTCCCTCCTACTTTTATTCCTACTTCCATGTCTTCCATGGCTTCCTCGATCCATCATTGCCTCAGCGTAAATGTTAAACAGCAGCAGCGAAATGCTACATCCTTGTCTTACTCCAAGTCTTATTTCACCTTCTTCTGAGTATTCTTGTTGGATTTTGATTACTGCTCTTTGATTCATGTACAAGTTCAAAATTAGTCTTCTATCTCTCCAGTCCATTCCTATTCTTTTTAAGATATTCATCATCGTTATCCAGTCAATCCTGTCAAAGGCCTTCTCGAAGTCTACAAAGCATACAAAAACGTCATTTCCATATTCTAAGCTTCTTTCGCAAAGAACCCGCATTACCCCTATTGCTTCTCTTGTGCTGCATCCTTTCCTAAAACCAAATTGTGTCTTGCTCAGTATCATCTCTGCTTTCGACTGAAGGCGATTATTTAATATCTTTAATAAGATCTTCGATGCATGAGGTATTAAATGGATTGTTATGCATATATATATATATATATATATATATATATATATATATATATATAGGCCCTAGGCTATGCAAATGGTGTATATATATATATACTGTATATATATATATATATTATATATATATATATATATATGTATGTATAATATATATATATATATATATATATATATATATAATATATTATATATATATATATATATTACTATTATTTATTACTGTTGTCTTAATTGTAATGCTCTTGAAATAACTCAAATTCGTTAAAATGTTTTGTAAATATAACATACCGCAGTTTTCTTCATCCTTCCTATTTGGGCAGTAGAAATCACCGTCACAGAGGTATTCAATAGGCACACACATTGATGTACCGTTGCAAGAAACGTAGCCATCCTTTCCCCTGCAATTTTCTGCAGAAATACGTTGTGATCACAGTAATTGTCCATAAAAGTCACTACATAATAAGTCACCTGACGACGCTTCAGCTGACAGTCGTTTGTTTCAAAACAATGTATTGTATATTGTGAATACAATAAATATAGTAATAGACTACATTATAAAATGTTCCTTAAGTGTACAATTTGTATGGTAGAAGTTGATGATTGCATCTAGTGCCATTTTTTAAAATTTTCCGTCTGATAATATGAAATAAACACATCCAAAACGATTCTTTTGTATTTTTAAGATTAAATACTATAATATCACAATAAATGTACGAAATTGGAAGAGGTAAAGAGTTTTAAATCTTTGGGCGGCCTTTGGTAATAGGAAAGAACTTTTAACAAAAAGTCAAAAGAAAGACACAAAGATATAGAGAGTGAAAGCCTTGGTTTGGACAGCACTATAGATGTGAAACATGGATCTAAAGGTAAGAAGATATTATGAAACTAGAGGCATTGGAAACTTGAATATGGATAAGAATGGAGAGGATTGGCTGGACTCAAAAAGTTACAAATGAGGAAGTTCTAGAGAGAGTTGGTGCTGATAGAAAGTTGATAGATTTATTAAGAAATAGGAAGAAGAGTTGAATAGACCACATTCTAAGGGGGGAAAGTCTATTAAAAGAGGTAATAGAAGGCAGAATGAAAGGATATAGTGGCAGAGGCAGGCCGAGATTAGGTACATGTATGTCGGAAAATGTAAAGACCCACTCATATGTGGAAATGAAGAGGAAAGTGGTAGACAGAGAAAATCAAACAAAAATTTTTCCAACCAGCAAATTAAAACAAATCGAGAGTTAATTCACAAGCAATATAACATAATGTGGGCAATCTAAAAAATATTCCTTATGCTCAAGGTCTATTTATTTATATGAATCTATTATATTATGCCTTTTTGTATTGTTTATTTTATTCATTTTATTTTATGTCTATTTTATTTCATTTTAATATGATTTAGTATATTTAATTATTTGAATATAACTAAATAGATTAACTTTATAATTAACTTTAACTTTAATAATTCAACGAAGCAATCTATCTATAATCTATATTTCACTCTTTAACTCTAACTTAGTCTATTCTTTCTCTCTTTAACTGATCGATATCTGCGTTGTTTAAAACACTTTCTATCTTTACTGATACTCTTTGTAAGAAATTCACGTCTTTTGAAGCATACATGTATATCTAACGCATATTAGTTAAAGGGGTATAAGAGGAATAGATAGAATATAGGAAAATTATTTCATTGAACTAAAATTCATCAGAATTTACCAGAGCTGCTATCATCTTTCGTTTCGATATTCCGTTCTTTCTTCAAAATTATGTAGCAGGAAAAAGGGAAGAAAGCCAAGAGCTTATTTCAATCCCCAATCTTACATGATTACAACATCCAGATTGATTTTAAAGCTACTCACCGACACCGACCTAATTAACGGAATTCAAGACAACACTGAGGATCCAATTCAATGGCAACTTGTCTCGTTCGAGATAAAGCTGCAAAGCTAAGGTTAACGTCAATTTCCTCACTCGAAAGCGATATCAGTGACAGGAGAGCCCAGGATTTGAACCCTGCACATACGATCCGCGGTCGAATATCTTACCGACATCGTCACTGGCTCCAGCCGCAACGAGATAAGCTAAGATAAGCCACAACCGTCTCTACGATTCTACAAAATCTTTATCTTCTACTGAAACAAGTCATTTCCTCTATATCCTACTTCACGTGTCGTCCTCAGTGACTTCTCAAAATAAACAGACACGTCTGAGCTTGCCTCATCAATTGACTGGAGCCAGTGGCGATGTCGGTTAGATATTCGACCGCGGATCAGTAAGTGCGGGGTTAAAATCCTGTCCTGGGCTCGCCCGTCACTGACCTCCCTTTCGAGTGATTAGACTGACGTTAACATTTGCTTTACCAGCTTTTTTATTAATCCTTGAATAGGGAATTACATTTAGCCATCTCGTTACAAAATTGCTACTTACAATTATAATTGCTACTTACCTATGCAACCTCGTATAATCAAATTTACTATTACAATGTAATACCATCATCATCATCTTTCATTGAATCCCAGTTTAGCTGGGATCGGGATACGAATAGACTTTCTCCACTAGTACTCTCTGTCTTCTATCAATCCCTTATTTTTCATATCTCCTTTACAATATAAAGCGCATTGATAACGTACTATGTACTCTACTTTAATATAAGCATATTAGAGTTAAACTTATGTTTACTTTCTTTAGAAACAGCTTAAATAGAGTCAGTAGAAATATAATTTTAAAGCACTTTGTAACTAGACTGATAATAATAATACTGATTGAACTAGATAAACTGTGTGATTGTTTTAGATTGCCTATTAATTGTTCGATGGTTCTGGACAATAGAGTGTCTCATGGTAGGAGCGGGTATTTAATTTACGAAGCGTTTAATGCTATTGCTGGAATTAGTAGGAACTCTATTTAAGTTTCTTTTATTTCATTTTGATTGTTTTATAATCTTATGAGTATGTGCGCATGCGTGTGTATATGTGATGTACCATAATCCAGTCTGTTTTTGACGAATAAAGAAAATAATAATAGTATAAGAATATGCTTAAAATATATTGTAATACGAATGCGTACACCTGACTGATATACTCTATTACTCACGGAACAATAAAATTATACACACTTACCACAGTCCAGCTCGTCCGCCATATTCCCGCAATGATCGTAGCCGTTGCATTCACACCAGGAGCACGTGCATCTGGAAGTGGTTCCGTTGCAGAAAAGAGTACCAGGCATTCCTTTGCAGTTCTCTGAAATATATCATTTAATAATAATAATAATAATTGTCCAATTCAGGGAAGTGAAGCCTTAACTGCTGTTACCGTCTTCATCAACCTGCTTCTCAAAGGTAAGTGCCACAAGGTTGTCAGGCCGATCTTGTTTGGAGCTAAACTCTTGGCACTGAGGAAGAAGAGTGGAGGTATTCGTCCGATAACTGTAGGGTATACATGGCGTAGGATTGCTGCTAAATGCGCTAAAGCTTTTGCTCTTTTTCAACTTTCCGGATCTCTTCAACCTCCTCAGTTGGGAGTAGGTGTTCAAGGCGGTTGTGAGGCAGCAGTGCATGCCACTAGGAGATTTGTTGCTTACATGCCTGACGATTGGGTGGTTGCCAAACTGGATTTTAGTAACGCCTTCAACTCCATAAATAGGGACGCCATGCTGGGTGCAGTCCGCTCTCTCCTTCCTGAGCTGGAATATTTCTGCTGCTCATCCTATATGGAACCCAGCATCCTCAGATTCGGTAGAAGAGAGATTTTGTCTAGCGAGGGTGTCCAGCAGGGAGATCCTCTTGGTCCAGTTCTCTTTTGGCTTTTGGATACTTGGATGATATTACATTGGGTGGGGATGAAGCTTCTGTTGAGCGTGATGTGACCAAACTCATGGCGGAAGAGAGTGCAATAGGTTAAATATAAATGTAGCCAAGTGCGAACTCATTGGTGCTTCTAAATCTGAAAAGTTTCAAATCATCAGCTCATTTGCTCACCTCAAGCCTGACCAAGCTAATCTCCTAGGAGCTCCTCTGCAACCAGGAGAGTCAATGGATTCTGCGCTCTTAACTCAGTGTGTCAATCTGGATCGAGCAGTGAACAGACTCAGACTCATCTCTGCTCATGATGCTCTCACAGTATTGCGCAATTGCCTCAGCGCACCAAAACTTAGCTATATTCTACGAGCTTCTCCATGTGCGGATCACTCACAACTTGATGAATTCGACGAAATCTTACGAAAGGCTATTTGCAGCATTCTTAACCTCCATCTCTCGGTCAATCAGTTTCTTCAAGCTAGTCTACCTATCAGAATAGGAGGTCTAGGGGTTCGCTCTGTCTCTTCGCTTGCGCCATCCGCCTTCTTGGCTTCTGCTGCAGGGACTAACGTGCTCCAGGTCTCAATTCTCTCTTCTTTAGCTCTTTGCCCTGATCCGGAGATTAGCAGGATTAAGGAAATATGGAGTGGTCGTTGTAAGTCAGATGCTCCGACAGGCTCATTGGCTCATCAGCAGAAGACGTGGGACGCCCGCATGACAAAATCATTGCACTCTGATCTCCTCAGTAACGCCCTGGACCCACAGGATAAGTCAAGACTACTCGCCGTTTCTTCTCCTCACAGTGGCCACTGGCTTAAAGCCTTACCGATATCTTTTTGCGGTCTTCGTAACAGCTGGTAAAGCTAACGTTAACGTCAGTTTCCTCACTCGAAAGCGATGTCAGTGACGGGCGAGCCCAGGATTTGAACCCGCAGCTACTGATCCGCGGTCGAGTAACTTACCGACTTCGCCACTGGCTCCAGCCAACACTTGGTCTGGATGATGAGGCGATCAGAGTGGCAGTTGGTCTTCGTTTGGGCACTAGCCTGTGCGAACCGCTCACATGTGTCTGTGGTGCAGCAGTTAACGTGTTGGGGACTCACGGGTTATTTTGCAGACGTAGCGCCGGTAGAGTTGGACGTTATCAATATCTCAATGACATCATATGGCGCGCTCTGAACAAAGCTAACATCCCCGCTATCAAAGAACCGCTGGGCCTGCTCAGATCTGATGGGAAGCGACCTGATGGAGTAACCCAAATTCCGTGGTCAGAGGGCAAATGTATTACATGGGACGTCACTGTCACTGACACTCTTGCCGCTAGTAGACCTAACATTTGCATTTTTAGTTGCGCTGCTGGTTTTGCGGCCGAAGCAGCTGCTAGCAGGAAACTTATTAAGTACAACTAATTGTCTTGTAAGTACACTTTTGCACCCATAGCCTTTGAGACCCTGGGACCCATAAATTCTGTAGGCGCAGACTTCGTTGATGTGATTGGTAAGAGGACTACTGCCGTTACTGGAGATTTACGCGAGAAATCTTTCCTGTGGCAACGCTTGTCAATGGCTCTGCAGCGATACAATGCAGTTTGTTTCCGTGGTACTTTTGGTGACACGGCATTTCGGAGTGGAGAGCATGACTAAAATATAATAATAATAATAATAATACAATTAAATCTTTTAAGGAGCTAGATGTTCTCGAGTAGCCGGGCGGGGATTCAACGCGTACGTATTGCTCGAATCGTTTATATCTAACCTTAGCTTCCTTACACCCGTGGAAATAATAAATTTTTTAAAAATTATAATAATAATCATAATCCTAAGGTTCTATACATCCGAGGTAATTAAAAACCAATCATATACGTTTATTTCACTTCAATCTGACAACCGCAGAAAGTTACAGAACGGAATAAACAGATAAAACATGTCTAGCATAACAGGCAATATAAATTAGAGACGCAATTTAAATTTTTGTTTATTTTATCTGCTCGAAATACAAAAGTCTTATCTATAGCAGTTAGTTTTGTACATCATTTCATAAATATCCAAAAATCTACTATGTACTGTTTAAATAAACATCGCAATGCTTTGCGCCACCCCGTTAATTTTAATAAAAATCCAAATAATATATTAACTTGCATCATATAAAATCTCTCAGATTAATAATATTTAGCAATCATTTCTACAGATGAGAAAATTATCATTGTTATTCTTGTTATTATTGATGCACATAGTAAAGTGCTCCGAGTTGATAGAGAATAATCCACGCTTCCAGCAATGACCTGAATTTAACTTAAGAAATTTTCTGGAAACTAATCTCTAAAAATTGCTATAATTTTTCCTAGAACTATTTGAAAAGTTTATATTTGTAAGCCAACCCTAGTTAAACTGGGATTCAAAGGAAGAGGACGAAGATGTTGTCTAATGCTAAGATGCTAGGTAGGCCATATCAAAAACTTTTCAATGGATATAGAGAGACTATGCTCCTAGAATAACAGAGATTGCACGGACCCTATCATTTCTGAGCCAACCATCCGTCAAATAGATGATATAATCACTGATTATATCATTTATTAAATCTTGAAATCATTACCAATCAAGGTAACTCAAAAACATACTTAAATTTGCTATACATCTCACGGGTCCAAATTTTTATAAAACTCTTTTTTTCTGATATAGTTATTTGTATTTCTGGTAAACAATTTCAGAGCATTTCTTCCAACATAAAGATACACGTACAAACAAAACATTAGTAACCTATAGCATAACAGATGCTTCTCGGCTAAGCCTATGTTAAGCTAAACAATTTTACGCTCTAAAATAGTTCGTAGGACCCTCTTTTCGAAAAACTGAATTTTAAGAAGATGTACAATTTTTGCTTCTACAATTTTCTTGTCAGGTAGGTTCTGACCTACCTATCAGAAAATTTTACATTTTTAAGCATTTATTCGTACATTTTACATCTTATACTTGTTTTATTATTTTATTTTCATTATACTTATTTTATTTATGTATATTTTTTATTATTTCTGTCTACATTTTGCATGTATATTTACATTTACATTTTAACATTAACGATAATTTTAAGAGCTTAGCCAATTAAAATTAAACTCAACCAACAGTCCCATGGTCATAATTGTTCATTCCAAAACAGTGCCATTTCGGGTAGAGCTGCAAATGACGACATTTATTGATGACGAGGCTGAAAATTTGAAATCACTTATTTAAATCTTACCACAGTCCTTTTCGTCTTCACCATTCGGACAATCGATGTGACCGTCGCAAACGTAGAAATCAAGAATGCAGGTGTTTTCTGAATCATTGCAGGATCTCTGGCGATGCTCAGGAGGACAGGTTACTGAAACATCTCATTACATAAACCTTCTATGAGCAGTTTCATAGTTAGATACCATTTACATTATGCCAACCTACAATTTCATCGTTCTTTTCCATCCAGTACCCATGTGTTACGACCATCGAGTAAATCTTCTTTTCTTTAATCAACATATGGATAGACTGGTTTTCTGGATATTTGAATTTGCACCGCATTGGACGTTCCTTTTGCTCACCGGTTTGAATTTATCTCAATAGTTGTTGTCATGGACGACAGAAGCACTTTAATTGCTATGATAATTATTATAATTATAATTATAATTATAATTGTAATTAATTATAACTATAATAATAATAATAATTTGCTCTCCCTGTTGCTTCTAGTGGACTTTTTTAGACAATGAGGCAATTCGAGTAGCCGTTAGTTTCCGTTTAGGGGCCCCCATTTGCGAGCCTCACATGTGTCCCTGCGGTCATGAAGTCGACGCTTTAGGTCTCCACGGCCTCTCCTGCAAATGAAGCTCAGGTAGAATGTCTCGCCATCACAATTTACATGACTTAATATGGCGAGCACTTTCAAGAGCAGGCATCCCTTCCTCTAAGGAACGAAGTGGGTTGTCCAGATCAGACGGCAAGCTCCCGGATGGCATGACTTTAGTGCCCTGGTGCAACGGTAAATGTGTCGTATGGGACGTCACGGTCATTGCCACTATAGCAAACTTCTACCTGAATACGACTTCAGTCACAGCTGGTGGAGCTGCTGTTTATGCCGCCTCTAGGAAATTGGATAAATACCGTGATCTGTCCTTAGGATATGAAGTTGTTCCGGTGACCATTGAAACCATGGGCCCGATGAATCCCGAAGGAGTTGACTTTATTAATGGCATAGGCAGACTTATTGCAGAGCAAACCGGCTATAAGCGAGAGACATCTTTTCTTTGGCAAAGGCTTTCCATGACTTTGCAAAGATTTCATGCAGTCTGCTTCAACAATTCTTTTAAGCCGATTGATGACCTCGAGTAGCCGGGCGGCGATTCAGCACGTATTACTTGAATCGTTTTTATCACACCCCAGGTTCTTTACACCGGGATAAAAGAAATTAAAATAAAAAATAAAAAATAGAAATAATAATAATAATTGAAACTATTGAAATTATTATTATTATTATTTTATTATTATTCCTTTTCTTCTTTTTTATGTCCTGTGATGCATAGGGGCCTGGGCTAATAATATGATGAAGAAAGATTTTATATAATTAAAAGAAAGATGAATAAGAAATACTTAAAATAATTCCTCTACGCTCTTGGAGGCCGCATTCGCCAATGCGTCATTTTTATTCTTACTATAATTATAATTCTTATTCTTATTCTGCTTCTTCCTCTTATCATTATTAGTATTATTATTATGTTTAAAATTAAAGTATCAACATAAAGACTACATACATGTGTAATTCTAAATGATATTTATAATAATAAATATTATTATTATTATTATTATTATTATTATTATTATTAATTAGCACGTAGTAATTCCACTTGAAGCCATATCTGTAGTAGTCGAATCCAGCGCAGTCACTGGAGTAGAGAGAGATAGAGAGAGAGATAGAGAAAGAGAGAGAAATATGTTTTATTTTCACAAACTTTCACAGAGTAATCACATCAAAGAACGCATGAAAAAACTTAATAGGCGTTATCAGAATCTAAGTAATAAGTGCAATATTTGTAATAAGTAGTAAGTGCAAAAATAAAGCAAAAACAAAAAATGTATACAATAAATTGAATAAAAACTAGGCCATCAAAGAGGACACTTGACATCCTATCCGGTTGAACACCCAGCTTTCACTCCAGTATCGTTTTCCGGCAAAAGACTCTGAGAGAGTCCAATATACAATCATTTTTATGGAAAATGAAAATTTAAATGAATTTACATTAAGTTTGCTAAATTAGTAGATGCAGTAGTTCTGGCAGTCTTCCAGAGTCCGACATTCCATGAAGATCCTTGCGTGATATCTCTCTGTGATACTCTTTTCCGTCCATCACTGACATTGATACGTTGCAGCGGCCCCACAGTGAACTGCCTGAGCTTGATGACATTCGCTCTGAGCTGAGGACCGCTAATGCAGGTCTTGATGAAGGCGGATCAAGGATCCTCTGCTTGAGATAGGTGCTCTTCATTCCAGTATCCTCGTAGCTCTTTCAGCCTCTCCTAACCTCATCCCTATCCAGATCTTCATCGTCGTCGCTGTCATTAGCCATGCGAGAGGCTCTTCCAGACTGTACGACACCGAATTTTCTTGTCAGTGAGCTGTCTAAACTAATTCGATCATCATCTCCACTGAGATTCTTTCTTGAGAACCTCCCAGCCACCCTGTTCCTCTTCGACAAAGAACTGTTAACTCGAAATCCACGATCATCTTCTTCACTTTCAGAATATGGCGGTGGTGCACGACCCACAAGGCTGGGATTGGTGCGCTTGCTATTATTATATTATTATTATTATTATTATTATTGCTATTATTATTATTATTATTATTATTGCTATTATTATTATTATTATTATTATTATTATTATCTCAAATGCGCTACGCTGCTCCACTATTCACAGCACAGAACATCTTAACTTAGTCCTACATTAACTTAGTCCCACATTAACTTAGTCCTACATTAACTTAGTCCAACATTAACTTAGTCCTACATTAACTTAGTCCTACATTAACTTATTCCTACATTAACTTAGTCCTACATTAACTTAGTCCTACATTAACATAGTTCAACATTAACTTAGTCCTACATTAACTTAGTCCTACATTAACTTAGTCCTACATTAACTTAGTCCTACATAATCTTAGTCCTACATTAACTTAGTCCTACATTAACTTAGTCCTACATTATCTTAGTCCTACATTAACATAGTCCTACACTAGCCACAGACAAACGAAAGACTATAGTGTAACCCTTAGATTCGCAGTTAGACTCATCTTCTCTATCTCCACAATCATTGCGGCTGTTGCAGATGTCGTACGGGTCTAAACATTCTGCGGCCATCACTGAGCCGTTACACGGTATCTCGAAGCGTAGGTCACATTCTACAAAAAAATAAAACAAGTACAAGATAAAATGTAAACTTCATGTTTCTGACCTAGACGTTAAACAAATATTTTAATATAATGTAAGACTGGACCGAGCCGGTGGATAGTTGGCAAGTTGTTCTACGAATGATCTGAAAGTGGTATGGTTCAAATACAGAGCTCTCCACCTCACTTACATGCAATCGAACAGGAAATTGACGTTAAAATCGACTTTCAAGTAAATGTATACAGTATGTCACTGTAATGTACTCCTACATGTAGTAGCCTATTTTTTAAATAATTGATTGATTGAATGATTATTAATTTTTAAATAAATTACTTAATTAGCGGAAATTAATTAATTAATTAATAGATAATTAATTTGATTACTAAATTAAATCATTTGATTGACTAATTGTTAAATAAATTAATTGATTAATAACATATAACATAACGGCACACTAGATCAGGAAGCACAGATGCTTGTTTTAAGATCCATTTCCTCCGTCCTCTCCATGGTTATTAGTAATCGTTGCCTTTTGATGGCGCATCAATTGCAGCCGGCGCGGATTTATTAATAACCTTCCCTCACCCTGGGATTTTTTCCTACCTAAGCTTTTACCAACATTCGGTCTTCCAAGGTA